>NQII01001692.1:87608-159761 GCA_002778355.1 Clitarchus hookeri
TGAACCTTCCTAAAGACTTCCCACTAATAAAATAATATGGTCACCGCTGAAAGTCCCATAGGTACACGCAGCACGACGAGAACACTGCACGCCAGTTCAGAGCCTTGCGCTTAGCGGCGATGGCGTACTTGATGCGCGTGGCAGTGTCGCCCTTATCGCTCCCGCGCTTCTAGGCCTAAACGTGGGAAAAAGTTCCAGGTAGACGGGCGCCTTAAGAGCCGTCCAAATCTCTTCACTCACTCACTCACTTCAGTCAATTTAACTGATGGATAGAGACCCGGAAATTTTGCGGATTCGTTCGGCAACAAGCTAGACTCACAGTCTCCTTTATGCATTCGAGCATCACTTAGTAGTTCATTGGCTGTTGCTCCACGTTAACCCCAGACCAGGTTACATAGGATTCGGTTCTTATTTCCTTTGCAGGTTCGTTATTGGTTGAAAGTCGTTCGGGGCGTGTCTAACAAACTATAGTCCAAAGGAAGCACAATCACATATTTATACGTGAATGAAATTTAACTTGTCCTCAGATGAATCCGCGAAATTTCCGGGTCTCTACTAATGAATTAGTGAAAAAAATGCCAGTTTTCCTTCACTTATTGATCCAGTGACATTTTTCACTGATTTATCAACCAGTTCATTAGCTCTTTTTCAGTGATTCTTTTTTTGAACGATGGATCAGTTAAACAACGCGTATCAAATTAAATAGCAACGCATAAGTATATTTTTAAATATGTGTTTCGTCTTTTATGTTACCATTTTACCTGACGACATGACCATTCAGCCTTTCATTACGTTCTTACGTCTTTCATTTCGTTTTCACGTCATCACCATAGCACTATGTTTGAAGGTTTTAAACTGCATCAAACGTGGCGAAGTAACTGCATTCGTACTTACTATTTGTTTTAACACTTCAAATGTTACCAATTAAACTAATAACAAAGAAAAGGCATACAATTTAAAGACACATATTTCCGATAAAGAAATATAATACACATGTTTCGCCCTTCGTAGTAAATGTTCGCTTGGTGGCTCGATTGGTAAAGTAACGATCTAGAAGCGGGGTGTTGTGGGTTTGAAGCCCTGGGCACCGCGTGAACAACTATTTATTGTAAACTTAATTTGACTGGTTAGTGATTATTGATTGTATTATCATTCGAGAGGATACTGTTTCAATTCATAGTCCTGCCATCCTAATTTCGGTTTTTCATTTTTTCCCCGAAATCACTCCAAGAGAATGTTGGAATGGTTCCTTACTAGAGACCATGGCCGATTGCGTCTCCATTCCTGCTTCTCTGAGCAACTTGCTCAGTCTCTAATGTTGACGAGAAGTTCAAACCTACCTACCTTCCTTGATGTTGGCAGCGGCTGTTGTAGAGGACGAAATATAGTCCCCACACACGTGAAAAATATTCCTTATTGGACTTTCATCTTTTTTTATCGTGTACAGTGTAGATTATCAAAGACGCTCCTTTGCAGCGTCCCATTCATCGGGCAATGCGCGATCGAAAGGGTTCTGCCATAAATGAAAAGGAGATAGGGATTCCTAACTGGAGATGGCAAGGGGGGAGGGCGATAAGCTTGACTGACGACGGAGAGAGGACACTGGCATTGCTGGGCGGGATTCCCGGATGGCATTCCTTCCTAGGAGCGGATTAGTTCGGGAGACTCCGAGAGACGCAAGCTGCTGCCACAACTGCGACCGGAGGTTCACGCTCCACGCCTGCAAGCTTCGCTGCTCGTCGCGTTCACCGATTAGACTCGTCCTGTTCGTCATGCCTAGAACAAAGCGCCCGCCGGGGGAAAAAAAATAAAAGAAAATCCCAAGAAAGCAAGTTCAAGGAAATTACGACCAAGATTTGGATTAAGGGAAGCGCAGGAGCGATAAGGACTACACTGACACGTGCGCCTAATGCCCCTTCGCTCCTAAGCGCAAGGTGCTGAACTGGCGCGCAGTGTTCACGTCGTGCTGCGTGTACCTATGGCACTTTAAGCGGCGACCCTATCATTTTGCCGGTGGAAAGCCTGCAGAAAGGATCAACGCAGGTCCCTATAATTGTATCGTGTGTTTTCAACCAGAATATTATCAGATACAACAGTGTGAAAAAGTAGTTTTTAGCTATGTTGGAGGGCTCTGGGAATAGCATACATGACATACTGAGAGTTAGGGATTTTAATTGAGAAAATTCCTGAAATCAGTTTTTAAATTGTTATATGGTCAACCTTTTAAGGCAAAGAGCATTACGATATCATACCGGGCTATTGAGCCATTGAAGAGTCTTCGAAAACACATTTTTCCCCTTCTCACCCTCTTAGAGGTTTAATTTCCAAAAATCTGAATGAAAATTTTATGTATATTTGCATAGGCTACCTTTCGGAGCTGAGAGTACTACGATATATTATCGGATTAATGTGTTAATTACGTGGCACTGTGACATTATTAGAAACCTGACTATGCTACAGCCACATATATTGTTGCCCTTACAGTAATAATAATAATAATAATTGCGTGTGGGGAGCGCACCCAGGGCAAGGCGACACCCTCCGAGTGACGGTCTTTCCAGCTGGGACCCGTAGGTGACCGTCATCCTCGGACATGACAGAAATGAAACCCTAGAATGGAGCGGCGCTGGAATGCAAGAGCGGGGGAAACGGGAGTACCCCGAGAAAACCCGCTGGCTAGCGGCATCGTCCAGCATGCGAAAATCCGGGAGTGAACCCGCCGGGGATCGAACCCGGATCGCCGTGGTAGGATGCGAGCGCCCTGGACACTGCGCCACCGCTGCCCCTGCCCTTACAGTAATAAAAATACAAATAACTCAATTTTAAAATTAAACTGGCACGTTTAAAAACATAACTCTTTTTCGTCGAATGCTGACAGTATAGCTAATGTTATGCGTAACAAGGATCACAATAAACTTTGTAAGCAGGAATGTTTGTTCCGAAAGTTGGTCGCTCAGTTAAACGCGAGCCGCAGCTGTCGTCTCTGCACTTACCCGTCCTTGGCGGGAAGGCGGCGAGCTGCTTAAACGAGCAGCCATTATGCGAGCCGCTGTTGCGTGTCCGCCGAGCTGCGGGCGACACCTCCGCCATTGAGCGCGAAGTCGCGGCCCGCTTTCGCTTTCCTCCCCGAACACAACAAAAAAAATAATAATAATTACGGTTGCATACGTGGAGTGGTACAGCGACTTGCAGTTTCAAACGGAGTTGCTTCAACATCCGCAAGCAAGCTTGACAAGTGTGTCAGACTACTTAGAGGAAACTAGGCGAGAGGGAACGTACACCATTGAAAAACGGTTTAGCATATATTGACTATCACGTGGCTTTATGCAGGTGTTTAAATTTATCTTGAAGGTTTCGACTGTACACGCATGTAACCACGATCCTATTAATAGCATGGTTTCACTTAAGAAAATATAACATTCCCGATAGTAAAATACGACCGTGTTAAATAACATTAAAAAAAAAANAGCATGGTTTCACTTAAGAAAATATAACATTCCCGATAGTAAAATACGACCGTGTTAAATAACATTAAAAAAAAAAATAATGGGTAGCTATAACTATTTGTTCCTATTGGTAACTTTAATATTTTCTGGGCGAATAATTTCTTNAAAAAAAAAATAATGGGTAGCTATAACTATTTGTTCCTATTGGTAACTTTAATATTTTCTGGGCGAATAATTTCTTCACATAGTTAAGTAATTTTCCTCTCTTGTATCTTCGTTACAGAAATCTTAAATGGTTCTACATGTTAAAGTACTTTAATATCAGCGGCACCCGATAGGGATGTCGTTGAACACACATGTTTGAAATGTTCTCTAGGACAACAAACAACAAAACTGTGAAACACCCCATTAACTTGTCTGACAAAATAGTACGCGACATAATAAAACGCATCTAAAGAGTGATTCNAAAACTGTGAAACACCCCATTAACTTGTCTGACAAAATAGTACGCGACATAATAAAACGCATCTAAAGAGTGATTCGACTATTTTATTAATAACCAGGATAACTGAAACTTTTCCGATAGTTAGTTTACAAGTATATGAACCCATTAATGTTGATCATATATCAGTGAACATACAGTATTTTTAAATATTTATTATATTTTACGGCCAGTGACTTTTGGCGTAAAAATCAGAGCACACAGTAGATTTCAATACTATATACACGCCTCAGCTGTTGTTATACCTCCATTGGCTGCTGGTGCCGTGTCCGTCTTTGACCAACCACTCAGGACTAAGTAACTCCGACACTGAACCTTCGTGATTCGTGCGCAAACGGTTAACACGGGCCAGAACATTTTTTAGCCAATCAAAGAAGCTGGACGACCCTACAGACTGTATCTTGTCTCGAAATCTTTTGGCGAAATATTACTGCCCCTACTTATATTCTCTCACTCAGTTGTATAAAGTTTTACTTTATATATGTCGGCAATGCCGAAATTTCACATATTTTTTTATCGAATAGGCATCCCAATACAGGTTGCTTAAAATAACTCTACAGCAGACACGTCTGTCATATTCATTTTTACTTCTCATATATTCTTTGTCGCCCACAAATGTTCACGTAGTCTNAAAACTGTGAAACACCCCATTAACTTGTCTGACAAAATAGTACGCGACATAATAAAACGCATCTAAAGAGTGATTTGACTATTTTTTAATAACCAGGGTAACTGAAACTTTTCCGATAGTTAGTTAACAAGTATATGAACCCATTAATGTTGATCATATATCAGTGAACATACAGTATTTTTAAATATTTATTATATTTTACGGCCAGTGACTTTTGGCGTAAAAATCGGAGCACACAGTAGACTTCAATACTATACACACACCTCAGCTGTTGTTATACCTCCATTGGCTGCTGGTGCCGTGTCCGTCTTTGACCAAGCCACTCAGGACTAAGTAACTCCGACACTGAACCTTCGTGATTAGTGCGCAAACGGTTAACACGGGCCAGAACATTATTAGCCAATCAAAGAAGCTGGACGACCCTACAGTGCTTTGAACTGTATCTTGTCTCGAAATCTTTTCGCAAAATATCACTGCCCCTACTTATATTGTCTCACTCAGTTGTATTAAGTTTTAATTTATATATGTCGGCAATGCCGAAATTACACATATTTTATCGAACGTGCATCCCAGTACAGGTTGCTTAAAATAACGCTACAGCAGACACGTCTGTCATATTCATTTTTACTTCTCATATATTCTTTGTCGCCCACAAATGTTCACGTAGTCTNCTACAGCAGACACGTCTGTCATATTCATTTTTACTTCTCATATATTCTTTGTCGCCCACAAATGTTCACGTAGTCTCAGTGTTTCACGTGTATTTTGCCGTATTTCTGGCTTACAAAAGCCACTTACTCCCTGCTGAATTCGTAGATGGCTACGTGGTTTGAGAACACTGGCAGACCATCGCTTAGTTGTGAAGGCCCTAATGAAGTTAGTCAAAGTTTAGACGTGACGTAGGGCCTATCTCTACTGTGAAACGAAGTACTAAGTGTCTCTGCACACTTGAGCTTAAATGTAGTCTTCTGTATTCATTGTTTGGACTGACATATTTCTGAGGTTCATGTCTTGTGATATAATTCAGTCTTTAGCGCGTTGCCTTAGAGTAAGTCAGACGAAGTCAACCGTGCATCTCCCGTGTGTTTCCTGGAAAAAAATAACAGTTTAAAATGACAACCATAAGATTGAAAATAATTTCATCGTTTGATTCCGAATGATAATACATTGTGTTGTTATTAAAAAAAAAATAATACGCGTTCTTGTGTTACAGTAAATGAATGCTTGGTGAAAAAAATAATTCCTTTCTAATGCTACTTAATTTGGAATCTCTTCTTAGACAATGGTAATTCTCAAAATTAAAAAAGAAACTAATATTTATTGATAATTTTATTTTGTTGGAAACCGAATCCAGGAAAGTTTGAGACTCAGGTATTCAGGTTACATAGAATCAATTAAAGCAATCGATTGCATCTTTTAAAACTTGGCTTAGTCAACTGCCTTGCTGTATGCCACCTTGAGTGAGATAAGAGTATTTTCTTGAAAACAGTTAAGTATTTCGTGTATTGTCCGCGTGGAGCTGTTTGTTATCAGACTGAAGAATTTTATTGTAGTCAGATAATGTGAAAGGTGTGCTTATCTGGCTGTAGTCGATACAGTCTGCGCGATATTATTAATCCGATTAGACGATTTGTAGTGGGCAAAGTTAACTGATTCTTAGGATTCAAGATGCTTTGTAAATATTATTAACTTTTTTGATAGTTATTTTTTACTGCGTGTAGTGTGTTGGACTCACTTCACCCATTTCACTCAGTTTTGAGAACTCTGACGGTATAAATCTGGACTTTTGTGATTCGTCAATCAGTAAGTAGTTAATGTTTCAAAAATGCATCATCCAATTAATGAAAGGAGCATTACCCGACAGTGGTCGCGAGGATATATTGTTTCTGATTTTCGTGGTTTCACAGTGTCTTCAATTACAAAACGTAATGGATGAATATTAGCGGGGTTGGCAAGGAGAAACGGTAAAGTCCAAAGACCCCTTGGGTTTAAAACCCAAGCACCTACGCTCTTCGTATTAGGCCCTGTCGCCTGGAACACCAGTTTGACGGCTCTCACCAGCCTTGCATACTTGTTCAACCGGTTTGCAGCACTTCGCTGTGATTCCTGTCTTTTCTGCGGCTGTGAGCGTCAGTTTGTCGTCGCTTCGCAGTGTTGATAACAGTTTTAATTGCGGGCATTTGTTTTTATAGTTATAATAAAATATTCTATTGTCATTTTCCATCGATATAACCCCTATCAGACCGACTTTCACTTTTGTTTTCAGGCGTTTCAATGAAGAATAATTTTCATCCGTGGTATACTTACGCTGGCTGATACCATTGCTTATTTAATTATCACAAACCGGGAGAATCTTACTGGGTGATAGACAACAGTGACATGAACTATTCACAAACCAGTTGTATCCAGATTCCACAAGTAATATCACCCGCAGGAGCAAAACTGACAACACTGACCAGTGAGCCGCACCGTTTACAGTTCCAGCCGTGTAAGTATAGGCTGTTCACGGTAAACTGAGCACTTTTGAAAGCCCTGCTTAAGATATACAGAGGATGGACAAACTAACCTGAGATATACACAATATTTATTTATTAATAAGGTGTTGGGCCACCATTTGCTTTTAGAACAGCTGCAATTCTTCGTGGAATAGATTCGTAGAGTGTCTGAGTAGTTTCCAATGGAATGTTGTCCCATTCTTGTACCAAAACATCCACCAATTGCTTCAATGATGTTGGAGATGGAAATCTGCTCCTCACTCTCTGCTCTAAAATTCCCCATAACGGTTCAATTATGTTGAGGTCTGGCTATTGTGCTGGCCAGGGAAGATGTTTGATGATATTCTAATGCTCCTCAAACCAAGACTGAACCTTTTTGGCTGTGTGTATGGGCGCATTATCATCTTGGAATATGGCAGTATTTGGCAGCAATATGCTAGTTATAATAAGAACTTCATCATTGAGGATGTCGAGATATTCATTCGCAGTAATCCGGCCAGTGATGTGAATGAGAGGACCAGCTGAATACCACGATATAGCCGCCCAAATCATAACGGAACCTCCCCCATCTTGACTGTAGGAAGCAGGCAGTCCGGATTGTAGGCTCCTTTTGGGGTTCTCCATACATAAACCCGGCCGTTTGTAGGAAACAATGTAAATGATGATTCATCGGGCCATACCACATTCTTCCAATCATCGAGTGCCCAGGTTTTATGATCGTGGCACCACTTCTTTCGCAGCTTAACGTTGGCTTCTGTTATAAAGAGTTTCGCAATTGCAGCCATTCCATGAATGTTAGCCAAATTACAGTACGTATTTTTAAACAATAAGTATGCCAGAAAATTAAAAAAATCCGAGATTGCGTCCGATATTTCCCTTTAATATTCCCGCCTGCCTGTCGCTTGAACTGCGCTGCAGACTGTTTGAAATCTTGGTTTTATCGACGAAACTACTAAACGTGCCGGCAGTATGTTTCCCTTCGAAAATACATCATACCCCAGGCGAGCAAGGAATGGTACTTCAATGTTACCACGCGTGCTGTAAATATTATTTTGGGGCCCTCCGATATAGTTAAAAACTGCTTTTTCAGAGTGCCGTATCTTAAAAAATACTACCTGAGTACGAGCCAAACTACGGTAGGAGCCCGTATTCAACTTTGCTACAGACTTTTCATCAATTAAATGATAGGGTCATCGCTGAAAGTCCCTGTATTACAGGCGTTCTATATTTTTGTTATTGTTAAAGTTCTTAATTTTTTTTTCAACAAGAGTTTTACTTATATTTTTTTTATAAATTATAATATCTCATATATAATAAATATAAATAAAAACTATGAGAAAACAGGTGTTTTGGTAATGCTTAGTAAGAAATAGTTCTTATGCAAAATGTCATTACACTGAGTGCGCAAGAGTGCGGTGCGTTGTCCCATTGGTGTGATTTACTAGACGCATGCATGAGGCGGAGGAATATCCTGGAAGTAGAACTTGAGCAGGGCTTCAGAAAAGTTTGAAGTAACCGTGAAAGGACTATATGGTGAGTTCTTCACGAGGTCGTCGATCCTATGTGACGACCGACAGCGTCACCGCAGATGGACGCGGTGGGGTGTCGCTGCGTCGACGACGGCGGTCGGTGAGTCACGGCGCGAGGGTGCCCCGCCAACGCGGCCCGGGGTGGGGCCGCAACACGTTCACCTTGCGGACCGCCAACACGCTTGCGTGCGACACCGGGCGGCCGGCCAGCTGCACTCTACTCCCCGGTCAGATAACGTGCGCATCTGCGTCGTGAGTCAGCTGGGGCGACCTCATCTCTGTGGGATGTCCCGCCGTATCTTCGCCCACGTCGTAGGAGTCTCACGTAACCGGAGCGGTCCTCCTTTAAAGACTCGGGAGCGCGGGAGCGATAAGTGCTACACTGCCACTCTCACTAAGTACTCAATCGTCGCTACGTGCAAGACTATCGAATATGGATGTTGAAAAAATATCGATATATCGAAATTACGATACCATTTCAAAGATATATCAATACAAATCGACAGTATATTTCAACGATATTTGATCGAAGTCAGTATCTTTTTCCAGGTATCGGAAATAAATATCTTTTAACAACCTCTGTTTTGAGTACACAAACTGGATTGATAAATTACTATGTTTACTTTGGCAACATGCACCAAAAACCGGCGCTACAACTTTCTGCAATGCCTCGTGTCCTCAACGTGTCCAAGCAATATTACATTTGTCAAGTCCTTTGATACATTAAATATCGGAATCCGATGTACTGAAAACCGATATTTTCTTTAGACATATCGTTTCGTTAAACGATACTATTATAATTAATCGATACAAATAATATCGATTATTTTTCCCGATATAAGCATCCCTACTCTGAAATGCCGCGCAGTGCTCTCGTACGTCGTGTACTTACGAGACTTTCACGGGGAACCCTATAAACTTTATTGGTAGAAAGTCTGTGGCATAGTTCAGCACTTGTCCGTGTCGTAGTTTTGCTCGTGTCCGGATAGTATCACGTTTTAAATGACAACAATCTGAAAACACCGTTTTGAACGCCGTTGGACGGATCCAAAATGATATTTATAGCCTGCGTGATATTGTGAAAGTACCACTCCGTCCTCTTCTGGGGTTTGCTTTATTTTCGTTGTTGAACATATGGAAGGCACGTGTAATATTTTCTGAGAGAAAAAAAAAGAACGTTTTTCAAACATGCTGCAACCCAGGGTGTTAAATTTATAATATCAAAGGATAATCGTGTTATTTGTATGTAGTGCAGTGTGGATGCTGGAACGATTAGTTAATTATGAATATTGTTGTAGGCCTTCTTGAACAGCGAACTCCGTAAGACCAGGCTTGGTTCATTACTTTCAGTTATGACAACAACGCTTGAAAATTGCCGATTTTTCATATACTTGCATCCGGTGCTTTGAGGAATATTACAATAATTACCATTATTATTATTTTTTATGTAGACTCTTCAGGTGACTTTTTAAAGAAAGGATATAGTATCAGATTTGTATATCTCATTGGTTCTGACCGAGACATATGAACATTATGGTATCTAGTGTCCCCCCCTTTCCAAGCATGTCGATATCTTATGCGGTAATAACTACAGCACGTAAATTATTACCGAAACTAACTGGAATACGTTGTAAGGCTGTAGTAATAATTTCTTTTTGCAATTAAAATATTTTGAAAATAGGTTGAGAAGCAGATAAAATCACGAATAAAAAGCAGTTGTTTAATTGCATTTAATTTTTTTTTTTCACCCGTTCAATTCTTGATGTCTGTAATCGTGTGCATTTCGCACAGGAAGATCTTATGTCAGCACTGTACATAGCAAGGCCCATTGCCTAATGCTGTCAGTGCCTTGCTGGTGACCAGACGTTTGCACGTTGGCTACAGCTCTGGTTTGTAAATGGTTCATGCCATTGTCATCTAGCGCCTAGCTCGTAGTTCAACGGTCGTGATAAGTGAGCAAGTACAGTCTCAGCGTAAAGTATAGTGCGAATTCAAATTTTGCGTGATTGAATCTGAAACCGTAAGTTAATGTGGTTCTTAACCCTTTCCGTTGCAAGGTCCACGATCGTGGACATGTTGCAAATGAACGATGTTTGTGACCGGTACTGTACACAGCAAGGCGTCAGTGTCACAGAGCATAAGTAGCGCAGAGGTGAAACGGCCACTTATTCCGCGAACTCCTGTACACACACGCAAGCAAAATGGCGTCACTGGCCAACAACATGCCAGGACTCCGTTCGCCTACCAGCGACTGGTAACTTACTCGCCAACCGGCAGCCCAACCAACATGGAACCTTCCGCAGCACGCAGTAGCCAATCAGACACAAGATCCGTTCCAAAGCCGCGTGCAGTCGATCAACGAGTGGGTACGCCCACAACGCTGCGCCATTTCGCCTCTGTGTACTTATACTACTCTGTGTCAGTGCCCAGTATTTTGAGATTCTTCCTCGTGGCTGATCTGATTTGTGGAATTTTCCACACCTCTTTGACATGATTGGTTGACTCCAATATCACCGAGCAAGCATCACGTTGCTCACTGGTTGTAAGTAACACGTTGAACACAAGTACAGCGCGTACCAACAAAGTTACGTGATTGCAGCCCTTGAACTCGGAAATCAACGCGTGATCGAACGGTTTAACCCCTTGACGTACACATGCATATTTAATTTCAGATGTTGCAAAAGAAGAAATTTATGGCGTGAATAGTACCTACGAATTTTTTATAACTACTGACACTTTCGAACCTATGGAAAGGGTTTCAATATATCCATGACACAAGAAGCAACCAATTATAAAATAGTTGGTGTGTTAGCAGAAGCCATGCAACAGCATTGCTCAGGGAAAGGGAATACGCGTATTGGTGCTAGCTTCTGACCTTGTACATTGCAGACCATGACTTCACCTATTCTGCAGCATGTCAGACGTGAACGAGTATAATATGTAAATAATTAATATGTAAAGGGGTTAATATGTTAATGTTATAATATGTTAAGGGGTTGAGGTGTTAACTTATCTGTCATTGTTGACGTGATTAAATGGTAAAAACGTTACAAGTGTTTGCTGAAACTGTACGTGGGTAAATAAATAATTAATGCAGCTGATGTTTTCTGAACTGGCGGTAGCGCGGGAAGCGGCGCTCGGTCGCGGCGATATTGAACGTGAGCGTAACGGTTTAGAAAGCGAGATCCGGCCCGCGGCTAATCGACTCGCCACGCAGCTATTAATTCTTTGCTTCAGATCTCGCGGCCAAGGCGTTGGGCAACTGCGAGCCGCGGTGATACTGCACCAAACATCTGCTGCACGACTTTGTTCGCGTCAGCCTGCTCCTCTTCTGGACTCTTGGTCATTCTTAACAACTCTCGAGCTTTTTCTTCTTTTTTATTTAATTAATTTTTTTGGCTATACTAAGGTTACTTCTACCCAGGTTTGGAACAAAACGAGTTTTCTTATGGGAGAGTTTGACATAGAGAAAATATTCACCGCCAGGTGCGCAATGTTCCAAAGATGTCACTTTTAATTAAAATTTCAAACTACGTGAATAATAAAAAATAAAGATTTTACTTAGTTACGTAGTCATTTCATTTCTGATTTCTGATTATTGCGATTTTTTTTCTCGTAGAAAATAGAGAGAAAATCTGGTACACATGCGACACTAGCGCTTACCTAGTGGCGAAAAAAATTCTTGTTGCCAAACTAAAAGCATTGAGTTTCCCAACCTGAGTAGAATAAACCTTAGCTATACCTAGGCCGCGATGACACGAGTGGTATAGACGTGTTTATTGTAAATTCGTTCGGCAGTCATGTTTGAACATGTTTGCGAAAGGAACTAGTTCAGTCATAATAATTTTTTGTGGTTTTTGTAGGCGAGAAAAATTAGTAGTAATGTTAAAAAGTGATTTCAATAATTGATTTCATGTACATTCACTTATAACTTTTGTGGTTGAAATGGACGTGAATAAAATCAATTATTAGAAATATTTACAAGCATACAAATTTTTTATTACTTAAAACCAGGGTAACTATTTTAATAGTTTTGCTTGATAATTTTTTTTGCAAAGTGTGATTTTTGAAGCACTTAGAATTTCAATACGCTTAAGTTTTGATCAAAAATAGACGCTTATTAATTAATTTTTTAACGTTTAAATAAGAAAATTCTAGCAAAATATTTTACAATATGCATTCTTCTTTCATACACAACGTAAATCTTACTTTTATAACAATTTTTCGAGTGAGTGTTTTTAATAAGTTCTCCATACTGGGAAATTTAGTGCAGCGCTCTATTTGAAGCAATTATCCTTTAACTTCAAGTTGATTAAGTTGATACCTGCCAAATGCTGAAGTTTGGAAGCAGGTATTGATTCTGCTCTGCAGCGTGAGGCGCCAGCACTTGATGCTAGCCCTCAGTGATAGGGCGTCGGAATACGTCGACACTGCTGTCTCTAGGTCCAATTTACTAATAAATTACACTTTATTGGTGAGTTCACATAATCGAGTTTTATTGTTGCTTGAACAGGTTAACTGGTACATGAACTCACGAGACAAACTCCCCTCCCCTTTTTCTATACGTAGATTACGTGATACNGGCAGGATTCTTCACACCTGGTGTAGAACTACTTATCTGACACTGCGGCGTTGTCTTCCCTCGGCTGGCGGCTTGGAACTGCTCCGGTGCTTGGCAGGGCGTCCCGACGCCTGGCCTCGAAGTTCCTCATTCTCGGGTCCACGTAGTACTCTGCGTTTGACGAAGTCCGACTGACTTTTCTCGGATTCTTCCCGCCGCACGTCCCGCTTGACGGCCTCCGACTGAGGTCGACGTCGTGATGCATTCTCGATCCTCGACTGACTCCGGCTGACTGACTGACTGCTCGATCCGCGACTGACTGATTGACTGACTCGTTCATCGCACTGGCTTCGTCCGGCTCCGACCCGGACGCCTCGCTTCAGGTCCCCCGACTGACTGATTCGACGTCTCTCAACTGACTGCCCCGTTGCTCCCCCCTTCACGTGGTTTTGTAGCGTCCATCATCATATTCAACTTCCCCCGTCTCTGCTGCACGTGTACGGGGTGATTGTCGTCCCTCCGGGTCATAAAACACGTGGCCGCTGCTCGTGTGGTCCGCAGCTGGCATGGCATCGTCCCTTGGTTCTGGCCTGGAAGTTTATTGTCCTGTTCTGCGCGCACGCCCGCTAAAAGCTCTCGTGGTTTATTGCGGTACATGCCCGAGACAGACGCATCTGGTGGTGGGATCTCGGTGTCCCTTGGGCAGCTGCAAAATGCAGCTGTGTCCGCGCCCTGGTGCCTTCCGTTGTCTCCGGATGTCGTCTGCACGTGCAGGAACAGTTGCACGTGCAGAAACCTTTGGTAGCGTGCCTTTGCAGCTGCGAGGCTCCTGGCGTCACTCTTCCGGCACGTCCACAAAACCCTTAATCCTTATTGCGGTCGTCCGCCTGCGAGCTTCGCCAGAGCGTGTGTTCTGACGAATAAAATATAGGGACGCAGAATGCGTCAAAGTTACTTATAGATAGGGGCAGTGATATTTCGCGAAAAGATTTCGAGACAAGATACAGTCCAAAGCAATGTAGGGTCGTCCAGCTTCTTTGATTGGCTAAAAAATGTTCTGACCCGTGTTAACCGTTTGCGCACGAATCACGAAGGTTCAGTGCCGAAGTTACTTAGTCCTGAGTGGCTTGGTCAAAGACGAACACGGCACCAGCAGTCAATGAGGTATAACAACAGCTGAGGTGTGTATATAGTATTGAAGTCTACTGCGTGCTCCGATTTTTACGCGAAAAGTCAATGGCCCTACTAGAGCAGTGGCGTGTGGTGAAGTGTTGTAAGGTAAGCTGGTGCTTGCTCACTACTGTACGTTCTCGGTGCACGCAGCAGTAACCAATAATGACCATGCAGCAGAATGCATTCCGACCACTCCCAAGCGAGCAGCAAAGGACCCATCACACGCGTCCTGTGGCGTCAGCTGCCGAGTTACGTTTCAGTGTTGGACGTCTCAACTAGCAAGCAACAAGGTACGGGGCAGAGCTAACGCCAGCTCACCTTGCAACAGTTCACCGCACGCCACTGTTATGGAGACTCCAAGCCTTCCAGGGTTTAACAGACTGTGATACAGCTGCAAATGTAACTCAAGATTTATATGTTTGTATTTCAGCTTGTGTTCGAAATAAATTCAGTTGGTAGCGGCTGTTCGCCCTGGCGGTTGCCACACTCGACGGCATGCACGAAGGACGTCGTCCGTTGTCGGGGCGAGGCGAAACGAGTTCAGTACGATGCATTCGTCATGGGCGTCGGCACGAGTCCAACACAGCGCCTCAGGACCGGTCTTGCCTTATCAGCACACGTTGCTGTTATCCAAATTCGCCAAACAGATTTGGCTGCCAGACGTAATTGATTTCTGCCTTACGTCGACTGATATAGTCTATTCGCGGTATCTTCATACTTTTGTGACTATGTATGGTTTCTCCGCATGTGTGTCACAACCGAATATCGTGATCTTCCAGCAGAGTAGATAAGTACGTAGAGACGAAATGGCTTGGTGGTTCCTTTGATGTGGGCGTATCTATCCTTTTATTGGCTGCACTAGACGTCTGTCCGCAGTGTCTGGTTTTCTCTGCATTCAATAGCACTGTAAAAGCATATTTATACAAAATTTCTGGGTTCTCGGAGCACTTCATTCTTCGATCTCTTCCCATTGGTCAGTTCAAAACGCCGCCTCGTCGCGTGGTCGTAAAGTCGTTTGCTGGAGCTGGCGTAGGAGGAGGGGCATGGGTGGAGACGATTGCTGCGCCACACGCCCTCTGCTCGTATCAGTCACCACTAGAGTCCCATAGGTACACGCAGCACGACGGAAACACTGCACGCCAGTTGAGCGCCTTGCAGTTAGGAGTGATGGGGCACTAGAGACGCGTTTCAATGTCGCCCTTATCGCTCTTCCACCTCCCTGTTTCAAACGCGCTAAAAAGCTACAAGTACGCGGCGCCCCTAATGGAAGTAAGAGAGTTTTGAAACGTTTGCAAATTTTCTCGGGCCTAGTTTCAATGTAACTAGAATATACTAAAGATATTCAAAATATTTTATTCTCACAAAAGAGTGGATTTGTTGAAAAATGAAATGCAAGTAAACACGTTCATGAGTGTTGAGCATGTGATTTTGATATTTATATTGGGGATGGATGAGTCAATCTTGGGTACATATTCAGAAGAAGTAAATAGGCTTTCCACATTCGTTTATAGGCTGTTCAAGGTAAAGTGAGCACTTTTCAAGCCCTAATTATACTGTGTACCATATATGAAGGCCACATTCTTGACAGTTGACGATCGCCGCGCCAATGTTTACTTTACGTGTATCTATCCATTCGCCATCAGCTGGGTGCGACGAGTCAGCGCGCCCAGTACGTGCTGCTACGTGCGGCAATTGGTGAACTACTTGAGTAGGCGCGGCAGGCAGCGAGTGTGTTTCGAGGGCATATGTAGGTTCGTTCGTAAACGCTGTACACGAAATACATGTTACTTTAAAAATTATGTAGAGCTCGCGAAAAATAAAACTATTGGTATATGTTCGTAAATTTATTATATAAAGCAAACGAAAGCTATTCTCTTCTGGCTTGTTATACTTCGAAAAGGACCTCACAGATGGCGCGCACAACATTTCAGCGCATGCTCTGAGCTGCATTTTTTCCTCAAGAGGTAGCGTATTTGTGAAGTTTACTGTTGTTCTATTACCAACTCGGAACGAAAGGAATTTGAAATATTTTTCGTCAGATTATTAGAAAAAATAATCCAACAATATTATGCAATATTTCTGTATGATTTTGGAATTAATATCAAACACGCGAGGAAAGCCGTGTTGGAGGAGGAGGAGGGGGGGGGATAAGACGTGAAAAAAGTTTTTGAAATTGCGTTTTATTTGGATATGGATCGTTTTAATGTGACTTTAATTTTGAACACCTATACATTTCTACTTTAGCACGAAGTTTAGTTTTCAACACTAAAAACCGCTGTTTTATGACCACGTAAAATAAAATTTATTAATTAACCTTGGAACTCTTTTTTTATAGCGTATTTTGGGCTGGTCGAATGTGCGTTGGCAGTGCACTCAGAATAGCCAACGTAATATTAACTTCCGTTCGTTCGTGCATCAGCTGATACAGGATTTTGTGAATGGCACGTTGTTTGTTTTGAATACTTCAAGTGCCACTCACTGACTGTCAGAATGGGGCCTTTTTACATGAAATGAACTATACGTACTTCCTATCAGCTATTTTTTTTATCCTTCCACCACTTTTCTAAATAAATATTGCCATGCAAGTAATAAACGCAGTGTATATATTTTACCGGACTCGAAAGTTAACGTCTTAGGCTACAATAAAATGTATTTATTGACTGTTACTCCAAATGAGAGGGCTTCAAAAAGGGCTCACATTACCGTGAATGGCCTATGCCACTGATNGGATTTTGTGAATGGCACGTTGTTTGTTTTGAATACTTCAAGTGCCACTCACTGACTGTCAGAATGGGGCCTTTTCACATGAAATGAACTATACGTACTTCCTATCAGCTATTTTTTTTATCCTTCCACCACTTTTCTAAATAAATATTGCCATGCAAGTAATAAACGCAGTGTATATATTTTACCGGACTCGAAAGTTAACGTCTTAGGCTACAATAAAATTTATTTATTGACTGTTACTCCAAATGAGAGGGCTTCAAAAAGGGCTCACATTACCGTGAATGGCCTATGCCACTGATNTATTTATTGACTGTTACTCCAAATGAGAGGGCTTCAAAAAGGGCTCACATTACCGTGAATGGCCTATGCCACTGATACACGTGCAACGAAGATGGCGGCGTGAATTTCAACTATTCAGCTATGAGTTGTTAAATAAGTACTCTGAGCTCAAAACGACGGTGCCACCATTTATTCTCTGTTTGCCTAGTGACTGTGTTCCCGCTCTTGGGTGCGTCCACCCACTCAGCAATTTTTTTTATTTACAGTGCGTTCGCGTCAATTGAGCACTTATGAAAATACTGCTTAGGATCTACTTTTCCGCAATATGTAAAATTAACATTGCTACAAGGCTGGTAACTTTGCTCATGCGTCGATCAACTGTAACTGTAAAAATTTTAGAAACGCAAATATGTGAAATGTGTAAAATGTTAAAAATATAACATGATGTTTATTTACAAATATGTGCATAAAACCAATGTAAAAAAAAAATACTGAATAAATTTTATGATAACATATCTAAACACGACAATAAGTCGTGGAACTACTTTTCTTATACCGCTACCAACTTTACTGAGAGCATGCCGTTCAGTGTAACAGTAAACTATATGCAGTTACGAGGAGGATTTTTTTTTTCTTCAGAGGTTTGTTTCAATGCTCACGTAACCGCGAACTAGTTACACCGCACGGGGACGTAGTCAGGGAATTCAGAGGCGGGGGAGACAGTAGTTAGCGGGTCTGCAGATCCCGTCAGCTCGTGTACAAAAACAAGGGCGCCCCACGATGCAGCTACTGTTATGGCCTCACTTCGTCACAGTGGTTGACGGCGGGGGAATCACAAGATCCGTTGTAGGAGCGCGGAGCAGAAAGCCAGTTGATGGCCGCTCCACAACACACACGAAATACGAGTCATAGTCCATTCGCGGTTACTTCCAACTTTTCTGAAGCCCTGCTAAAGTTCTACTTCCAGGATATTCCTCCGCCTCANCCATTCGCGGTTACTTCCAACTTTTCTGAAGCCCTGCTAAAGTTCTACTTCCAGGATATTCCTCCGCCTCATGCATACAAAGCTTAACCAAGTCTAGAAAATTACACCAACGGGACTACACATCGCTTTCGTGCGCACTCAGTGTAATCATATTTTCATTTGGAATTAACATTAATAAATGTAAACATATAGAAAAATGCGTGTTAGTAATGCCTAGTAAGAAATAGTTCTTACGCAAAATGTTATTAAACTGAGTGCGCAAGAATGCGGTGCGTTGTCCCTTCAGTGTAATGTTCTATACTTAGCTAAGCTTTGTTTGCACGAAGCTGAGGTATAAGGAATAGCCTGGAAGTATAACATTAGCAGGTTTTCAGAAAAGTGGGAATCAGCCATGAATGTACTATATCAACAAATTTCTGAACCCCCGGAATGGTGGTAAAGGCTGTGCTGGAATCGAAACAACCATTAGCATAACCATATTCATACCCATAACCACTGCCTTTATAAAAATCTTGTGCTATAATCAACATAATAAAACCAAATGTTTTCCTCTCTCGGCCAGTAGGATTTCACCTCAAAATAGAAAATTTTTTGAATAGTTATTTTAATTTTCGCTTGTGTAAGTTGGCCAATATTAAAATTTTTTATTTTTACCTCTATATTTGTATGTAAACATCTCGGTGGCAAAGAGTAGCTATGGCTGCAAAAACAATATTAGAATTTTTGCAATTCTCAATTTCACATATTACGTACTAAAAGAACGAATTAAAACGCGAAACTAAGAATAATAATTGGCGTAAAATATATGTTTGGTTCGTGACCGGAAATGTACAGCCGTGAGAGTGAATATTTACGTGTGTAATAATGAGTGAATTCTGATTGGCTACGCTCCGAGCGAGGTGACGCATTTGGGGGGACCCGGGTTCGATTCCCGGTCCCGCCATCCCGATTTCTGTTTTCCAAAGTTTCCCGAAATCTCTCCAGGCGAATGCCGGGATGGGTCCTTAACAAAGGTTATGGCCGATTCCTTCCCCAGTCCCCATTCCCTGTGCAACTTGAACCGTCTGCAATGGCATCGCCGTCGACGAGTCGCCCAACTTCCGACGTGCCTACCTGATCGGCTACGCATAGCTTATTGCATAAGAAAGTTAAAAATTCGCCAACTTGCTATGCAGTCATACGTTGGCAGTGGTTATGGGCAATCGTTATGCTTGGCGAGAAGCATATATAAAGCAGTTAAACGCGAACACGCAGTCTCATCAGGGGGAGCGGCCCAATCGCGCAACCCCCCCCCCCCCCCNCACTCCCCCCATCAGAGTGATGTGCAAACACCACTCTGGTTAAGCTAGCGTGAATTGAAAGCCAAAGAAAGTTGTCCTGCCCCCTCTACTAGTATTTTCTCCACCCAATAATAAAGAGCATGGTTCCCACCTATCTGTCTCCTTTAGCATTCTATGATAATGCATGCAACAATTTTTAATTATTTCCTGTCGAAAGGGCTTTTACGGTGTTTATGCCGGTTTTTCCCTTTCTCTTCTTAGTTATAGTAGTTTTGCTATAAGTACACTAAGGGAGGTTGTCATGACCGAAAGCTGGCCATGGCAGCCCAATTCCTCGCTTCCGCGATGCATGTCTTCTTGCGTGATTTCCTTTCCTTGTAGGCGTAAGGGGCTTAGCCCTGAGACGCAATGTAACTCCCGTCCCTACCGTGGGCTCACATATAACACTTAGTTTTAGAGTATGTAAAAAATAAAAAGAAAAAAAACTCAGTCTCCAGTAGCTGTGAACCGCTGCGAGCTAGGACTTCCCTTCTAGTAACTTTCCGCCAGAAGCTAAGTGCCGTGTCCGACATGGCCCGCTGGCTTCCTTAACGTGCGTGGAAACTGGCGACGTTGCGTGATAACGAAGTCACTACTCACGTCATGTAAGTGCTCCAAACCTCTGCCCCTTACAAATAAATACGAGCAATTTTTACCACAATTACGTACTTTTAATGAACCCCCCACACACCTTTTCTTACCAACAGTTTTACACTTATTCGTAGGACCTGCAAAATTCACGTTGTTTTGGAGGTGCAGACTAAACTCCAAGATGTAGGCTCGAGTGACTTCTACTATTGGCCAACAACTTGTGTGCACGCCCCAAGGACGCTCTCAGCTTATAGTAAAGCCTCAACAACTGAGCGACCAATCTCCAGTAAAGCGGCCACACAGCTAAATTACGTCGTATAGTTTTCAAGAACCCACTTCTTATAGAAGTCACGAACCGCGCTCAAGCAAGTATAGAACAGTGAAGTCTAGCATGGTACCAAAGAATAACGCAAATTACGCAGGTCTCTGTGTTATTCGTAGCAGGGTTACCAACTTTTCCAGATTTTCCACAAGGGACACTTAAGGCAACTCGACACACGACATGTGACCCCAGTGAAATGATCACGGAAAACTGTTATAAAAAAGAGCAGGTGCACATCTCAGCAAGTTCTACTTCCACGAACGCACTCGTCGACTAATGCCACCTGTCGGCGTCAGCTGTAACTAATTATACGTGGCCATTGGGTCGGAGCATCAGAGTAAACTTACGTGTGATCGCGGTAGTGGTGGGATACTGGCACTTGAGCTTATTGTCAGTTAATTTTCGAATATGTCTTGAGGTAGGGGATGTATGGCATCTCGTGCATTACGGGACAGTTGGCAACCCTAATTCGTAGAGACCCGGAAATTTTTACGAGTTTATTTGACGGCTGGGCTAAACTCGACAGTTCTGTATACACTCCAGGCGCTGTCGTTTGCTAATTGGCTGGAGCCTTTACGATGAGCACTTTATCGTGGGAACTATATTGTACGTGATTGCTCGGTCTCCTCCTGCACGTGTATTACTGGTTCACTGTCCTGCAGTGCGCATAAGGTACGAGTGGCCGAGTCATCGAAGCAACAATAAAGTACAGGTATTCAAAGGCTATCCTATCACTGCTTTAACTCGTGGAATTCCCGGCCATCTTCTTACTCGTATGCTACCGTACATTTTTTTTATATTCGTTAGGGTGTAGGTCATATATCCACTGAAATTAGTACAGTTTAAAACCCTTGAACAATTTATTAAGTGCAAAAACATCAATTAAAATTCCTCCTCACAACGACAGAGGAGTTTCGAGAAACAACTGTTAAATACAGCTATTTACACGCCAAACGTTTTTGTGCCAAATCTCAAAAAAAATTTCATGATAGATGTGTGTGATTTATCTTTAACCTGTTCACGTGTGCCATGCTTAGAGATGATGGTTTATCGGGGGAGAAGTTGACCGTTTGCTAGGATTCAACGTACTGTACACGTGCCCGACAGTTTTCTGTCCTTATTGGCTGTCATGCATGCATGACATTGAATCCTTGCAAACAGTCCTCCAAAATACCTACAAAGAAACGTGATTCCCCAGTTAAACATTGTTTGAAGTGTATATACCAAGAAACGTTAATGAATTAATTACATAAAATATTTCAGAGTTGTTCAGATAGCCGATGCTCGTTGAGTGAAAATATTTGCATACATATTTTAAAGAAAACATTCTACAAGCTCGTTTTGCTTTTTTGCTGTCGGCGCTGATGTTTCTCCACGGTAAGGAAATTGTCTACGTGACCTTACTTAGTGGGTTCTGACGAGAAAATTTCTCAAGGCGAACTTCTGACGATTGCACTCAGCACGAACTCTCGAGCATGAAGCGCCAAGAAAAGCTATGACGCCATGTAATGCGCATCCTTCTGCCTTCGTCCCAGGAATAAATGCCCAGTGCTCGAAAGCGTTTAGCTTTGCAGTTTTTATTTCCTTCTGCAGAAGTGTGGTTGTCACTTTGTAATCCAACCTTTTTTATAAAAAAGAAAGAATTTGTTAATGGGGTAAATTAATATGCAATAAGTGCTTATTAAATATACCGTCATTTCCTCTGGCGACTTATTGCTATGAACGGCTATTATCAGGAGGATATTTTGCTTGCTGGCATAATCTCTTATGTTTTATGCTTCTACGAAAAAAAAAGGCTTGCTGATTATAATTGACAACAGACTTTGGTCAAACAGTTGGCGTTTGGTTGGAATGTTTGCCCGTATGGCGATCAGTACTTTGTGTTATATCAGGCCAACATTGCACATAACATGCTAACAAACGATATTATTAATATTTTAAACATGAGCAAGTACAGGGAAATTCTATTATTCGCTTGTAGTTTAAGGTTTTTCGGCACATAATTACCGCCAGAACATTTCCATAGAGCACAGCAAGAAAAAGGACCGCACTGTTATGGTGTGATCAGGCCTTAGCTGAACGGCTTGCCTGATCACACCTTCAAACATTAAACCTGGAAACGAGCGGGATTGCAACGCCACCATTTGGTCGTCGATCCTTGCGAAAGAAGACAGTTGCAGAAATCCCCTCCACCAGTCACTGAACGGGGCCGCAAAACCACGCGCTTGATATAGGCCGGCGTAACACCCGGAACGTCGTATTTCGTCTTTCGCATTTAGTCCTTTGGGCGACCCGACCAGCGAAGCAGACCAGGAAGATGGGTGTGTCCGGCCGGCGTTGACCGTCTTGCATAATCAGCCTCCGGTTGCAACAAGGTGAGGACTTTCCAGTTAGGTTTAATTAAAATGGCGTGAATCATAATGTAATTAAATAATCATCTTGGTATTCAATTTGAAGCTCCCCGATCAATAGTCATTTAAATAGCAAACTGTATAATCTTCATGTAATAAAACCTCATCAGATACTGTTGTGCTCTACCGAATCATGAGTCATTATTGAGCTACGTCCTATAAATACTCTCAATTGCGAATTAGCTGAAAAACTAGTTCATAACAGCACGCATAAAGACGACGAAGATATTCGATGATCGTACCTAGCTCTTCCTTAACGCTTCTACTCGTCTTGGCATCGGACACACAAAATAGCTCCAACCAGACAGCACCCTTAAAGCACTGTTGAAATGTTTTATGTAAAAAAAAAGAACAAGTTTTTTTATAGTTAAAATGAGTTGTATACGATACGCCAATGATGATGTCAACAACTGACGTAAACAAACTCACACTTGAGTTTAGAATTAATGAGAACCGGCACGAAACGCCACGATACTGCAATAAAACACTGCTGGCATAGTTAAAATGTAGCAGGAATATTTCCGAAACAAATTCATGCATGGATACATTGCACCAAATGGCTGGACTCCGTCGAGATCTTGATTTATCAACACACCTCACTAAGCAATATCCAAAGATCTTTCTTTGTATAGGTTGAAATGCTTGAAATGTTAGAAGAATTCTAAAGAGGAGTTTCAAAAGTGCTGAGTGATTCGTGAACCAACTATTCCGAGCCACCTTTTATCATTTAGCGTTTTGTTACGGCTTAACTTGCGTAACGCAGAACAAAATCGAATTTAGGCTTTTATTCATAACTTTACAATAAATATTACACATTAAAAACTTTGTTTGAAACAACTTACAGTACTCATTTATTTCAGAAATTAGTCACAGAAAATCTAGAGATTTCTTTTTAGATTTATTTCTGAAAAAAAAATTTTAAGTGGTGGATTAACTTTTTGAAATGCTTATCAATTGACTGTTTTTAATTCATAGACAGAAGTTGTTTACACGACTAAGACAACAATAAAAATAGCCCAAAATTATTAACTCAGTGCACTACATTGAGTTAAGTTCTACTCCTCTGCGAAGTTTAATTTTCTTGGAGTTCATGACTAAAACCGTAAGTTAAAACGGCTTCCTTCTCTTCTTCACCCAGTCGAGCGTTGAGGATCGTGCCAAGCTTCGCGTGACGTGACTTTTTTATACCTGGATAATCGCTCACTGTTCAGTCCGAGGTTTTTATTCTAGCGGTAATTACAGGGGAGATACAAAAGCGATTCTAACCTTGTTTTTGCAGTAAAATTTGCTCCGGGTGTATTCGGAAAAGTTCAGTCCTGTAAAAGTTTTGCACATAGTTTTAGATATCACCTGAAGTTACAGAGATTTGGTTTATTTCCTTGCGCTATATACAGTATACGGAAAAATATGAAGTATGTTATTTTTAAGAATGTTGAGAATGAAGTAACCGCAACTGTATTAAAACATTCAGTAGGTCAATAAAAGTCTTATTTAAAAAAAAAATACCTTAAATAAATTATGCGCGCACGCGAAATCAGGGGTTGAACTGTGGGTTATGATGGTGATGAGGGTGAGTTGGACCCTTGGTGGTGTGGGTTGGCCCAACAAAATGCTTCTCTGCATATAAACAGATATGTAGTTGAGTTGAGATATTTGGGGCGGCTCTTAACAACGAGGTCTTGAGAGCTGATGAGGGTGAAATGAGGTGAGAATGGAACAGCGCCGGAACGCAAAAGGGCCGACGGGAGATCCCTGAGGAAAACTGCCTATCAGCGGTATCGTCCGGCACGATTCCCACGTGCAAAAATTCCGGAAGTGATCCGGCCGGAATTCGTACCCGGTTCGCCTTTGTGGGAGGCGAGCACTCTAACGGCTCAGCCACCGCGGCCCCAACATATATGCAGAGATCATTCGTTCAAGTATTGTGACTGCTTGTTTTTCACTGGCTGAAGAGAAGCCAGGCCATTTCCAAGCAACTGGGGTACAATCATCGAAGGAACACTCAAGTTTACGTTTTTGAAGTCTAAAGAATTGGCGAGATTCGAAGATTTCTACCCATAACCCATCTAGACAGTTAATATAGGATCAGCATTCAGATGGGTTGCTGATACCAACTAAATATAGTAAACCTGGATAGTAATACCAACTAACTGTATGTTGTTCTGTTTTAATTTTAATTTTAACTGCAACTACTTATACATACAGGTCTTACAGCAGAGTACTACATTCAGGTCTTAAATCAGAGTACCACATACAGGCCTTAAATCAGAGTACCACATTCAGGTCTTACAGCAGAGTACCAATGCAGATCTTAAAGTTCCTTCAACAAAACAACGTCAGCAATATTTGGGTTATTCACGCAACAAATACAAATGTCGTAAACTAACGGGATATCATTATGCTAGTAAACTGGTTTGATTGCCGCTGCACTAAAACCCGACTGAGCCTACAGAACAGTTCTGCTGTCACTTTCG
Organism: Clitarchus hookeri; assembly: GCA_002778355.1. Lineage (NCBI taxonomy): Eukaryota > Metazoa > Arthropoda > Insecta > Phasmatodea > Phasmatidae > Clitarchus > Clitarchus hookeri. The sequence goes on from NQII01001692.1 coordinate 113,054, forward strand.
TTTTTTTTTATTGTGGTGAGCACGAACCGCCATCGTACACTGTAAGAAATTATTCTACAATTTACCACATCAATGTGTCTATGCTTATTGAGAAAACACGAGTGTTAAATATTTTCCCGTACGTCAATGGCAACCTTCCTACATTGTAGGCTGCTCACGGTAAAGTGAGCACTTTTGACACCTTAGTTGATTTTTTTCCTTTCAGCCAATTTTTTATCCTTTAATCACATTTTTAAATAAATATTGCTTTGTAAGTAATAAACACAGTGTGTACATTCCACCGCACTTGGAAGTAAATGTCTAAGGCTAAAAAAATTGGCTATTAATCCATAAGAGGGGGCTTTCAAAAGTGCTCACTTTATCGTGAATAGCATATAGTTTAGGAAACAATGAAATGCGTAGAAAAGTACCCAACTTTGTACAACATTTATGCTAAACATTCCCATATTTATAATCTGATGTAGTATAGTAAATTTGGGAGAACAAATTTTAAAGAAATTTCGTCTCAATGCGTCTGTTATAAAAATAAGAGTTTGAAACAAAAAAAGATAACGCAACTTTCTCATAAAATACTGCCACGTAAAAAATTATAAAAAAATCATTTTTTTTGTAAAATGTAAATTTTTGCGTGAAATTTTACAAAAAAATTAAACATTACACTGGGAAGATTTCTTAACGTGCCAGTACTCCTTAAGGCGCCCGTCTACCTGGCGCTTGAACTGCGTTGCAGAGTGTTAGAAATACACGTTTTTCAACGAAACTATTAAGCGTGCGTCCAACGTGCGGATCTACGAAAATAACACACACTTCAGACGAGAGCTGTTAAGTACTTTCAAAATATCACGTACGTTAGAAACATCAATTCAGAGTACTCCAAAACCTCCATAAACGGCCTTTCCAAGGCGCTGTAGCTCAAAATGCACGCATCAGATAGATACAAAACTACTATAGGGGCCTGCACTGAACCTTCCTAAAGACTTCCCACTAATAAAATAATGTGGTCAACGCTGAAAGAGGTACACGCAGCACGACGAGAACACCGCACGCCAGTTCAGAGCCTTGCGCTTAGCGGTGATGGCGTACTTGATGCGCGTGGCAGTGTCGCCCTTATCGCTCCCGCGCTTCTCGGCCTAAACGTGGGAAAAAGTTCCAGGTAGACGGGGGCCTTAACACTTTGAGTGCTGTCAACGTAATATTACGTGTTATGAATTTAACTGATTTGTATGGAGTTTGTCGTAACGTTACGACATCCGCATTCTTTGAAGACATGAGCTAAGAAATATTACTTTGCCAGAAGTTTTTATAGGGTTCTCTGCAACGTAACAAATCACTCAAATGAACATGATGGATTGTATATTATTTCACGTGGGATAGGACATATAATTGGGACATTTTAAACTCAGCGTTATATTGGCAGAGAGTTGGAAAGTCATGAACGTTGCACAGTATATATATAGTAAGCATGTCCGGTGTTGTGTGGACCAGTAGGAGAGTTGTAAATGGGAATAAATACAGAGACCAACAGAACTGGTGGTCGTGCAGTCGTGAATATACGTGATTCACTTCTAGTTTGCATTAATTGTCAGAAAATCTGTACCGCACTCAAAGTGTTAAGAAATGTCACCTAGAATACTTTTGGTTTGAAACGGTTATCTTTAAAATTGATGCATCGAGAAGGAATTTCTTTAACTCTGATTCCTCATTTCAACTCGTGGATGCAGGCTTTGTAGGCAAAGCCCCTTAATAACTTCCATTACAATTAATTAATTTTATTTAAAAAAAAAAAAAACTCTTTTTACTGTGTAGACTGACGTAATATAGGTCAGCACGCCTGGAAATAAATCGTTGCTACGTCACTCGTAACAAAAAAATTCTGTTCTATACTACCAACGAAATTATTAAATTCCCAGGTGTTGCTCAGTCAGCTTCGGAACGAGGTCTTTTCGTGTGGAAGACCTTGACTCCAACCTCCGAAGCAGTGGTTTGCCTTTAACGTACACACACACCTACGCTGCCGCAGACCTACATTCCACTCATGAGTATGCCGCAACAGTGGAGGATCAGTTAATGGATATGATTTGCTGTCTTATGTGCATTGACACTTAAGTGAAAATTTAATTATATATATAATATATGTAATTATATATAATATATTATATATAATTTTATGTATATTTAACAAAAATATCCAAAAAAAACTTTTAAGAATGCTGAAACTTTCCTCTGCGTTACATACGCCTTAGAGCAACTCTCGTAATTTTTTTTTAAAGTATGTTAGCTTATATTTGCAAATGAGTTAGTGTTTGTAAATTTTTGTTTCCAAAACAATTAAACTGTGACTGAAATACCATAATGCATGAATTTTGGGATCTATTTTTGAATAGTTTTTTGACGCAAATATATAATAAAAATGTTATTTACACCTATTTCAACATTTGTTCGTCTTCTTTTAAATAAGTGACTTTTGAAAAGTATTACAGCAAATGAGGAAGAAACTTTGTTCTGTTCCCAACTGTCTTGGAATGGATGAAATTGTACGTCTTACATGCCACATGACGAAAACGTGTCGAATGTATTGATGCAAAACTAGTTTCACTTTCAGGAAACAACGTATTTTGTGTAATTATAAAATACACGCAGCCGTTGTATATAAATACTGACACTGATATCTTGTATGATTATCTAACTGCTAACGCCCAATAGTTATTCAACACTGTACACTAAAAAATAATAGAGTGAAGCTAATTAAAAAATACACAATTATTGATTGTGTACGTTACCAAGCATTGCAATAATCGCATATGATAGATCGAAAAGTCTCGTTCACAACGTAAGTCGATAAAGCCGATACCTCTTTCAGCTTGTAGTTCCGTAGGTAGGTACCGATAGGGAAATAGTTAGATTTGAGTGCATGGCACTTTCCGCTCTATAAACCTCCGTACTCTGCGAGTGCAGGCAATGCCCGGAGGTGTCGAACGCGGGGAGGCGTGTCCGGCTGTAACGGGGGCGCCCTCACCAGAGGCGGCTATTGGCCAACCCGCGACCAACCCCAAGGTCGAGCGAGAAGTGAACGTGCTCCGCGGCCGTTGCAGCCCGATATCCTGGATGACCTGTAGTGGTCCCTCGGCGATCCGCCGCACGGTGCTGAGGCTGTGAGTATGTCAGTCTCTGGCATTCGAGTTACGTCACCCAGCCTGGTTATGACCGCCGGTGAATGTTCAAGCGACTTGTTTGCCGGATGCACTCTCCGTGGCAACTGCACTCCAGCTTGAGAACGTGACCGGTCAGAAATCACTTGAGAATACGTGTGATCGCCGAGTACCCTACCATTTCACGTTATAATTAGACAGATGACGGTAACCTGAAATTTATGTTTTGCTCCATCTCTTATTTCGCCTTGTTTTACAATGTGTTACTGCAAAACCTGATAGTGATGTGTTTTTTCCCCCCGTCGTTCACATAATTGTCCTGAGTCTTCTGCAAAGTGCTATGACAATAATGATGTTATTCCCTGTTCGCGGTTTCTTCACACTTTTTGAAATCAAACCATTGAAAAATCACCCAATGAATGACGTCTTTGGTTTTTTTCTAAATATGCCATGTAGCCTATCACAATCCTTTTATACTTGTGTTATAAATCATAAAAGTGCCTTATTTTTTAGTTAAATTGAACTTCAACTTATATCCTATCATTAAATTTTAATATTTTATTTATAAATAATATGAATAAAACGGACAAAAATAGGTCTGTTGGTAATGCTAGAAAGAAATAGTTCTTATGCAAAGTAGTATTACATTGAGCGCGCACTAATCCGGTGCGTTGTCCCTTTCGTGTAATTTTCTGTACTTGGTTAAGTTTTGTTTGCATGAAGCGGAGGAATATCCTTGAAGTAGAACTTTAGCAGGGCTTCAGAAAAGTTGGAAGTAGCCGTGGACAGCGTATAGAGATACTGTGAGTTGTAAGGACTTTGCTGTGCATTGAGATACGTCGACACAAACTGCTGTAGTTATTGTTGGACAAGCTTCTGCTATCTATTCGCGAAAAAATTATTATTATTATTATATCTCGCCAGGGGCTTACCCGAGTTCGTGAGGGATGGAGGTCTTAATAAAAGGAAAATAATTTTTTTACAATGACATAAAAATTTACAATATTAAACTGCCTATCTCTACCGTTCGACACAATTGTCCTATCAGCGAGCGCAATAATTCATACCAATCTCAGTTCTAATTAAAGTCCTTATCACTATCTTTATACTAGATGCAGTCACTTAATCCTCACATTGTTTATGTATAGACCTATATGATCTAACTGTCAATTGCAATACATTAAAGAACTTCCAAGCGCTGCCACACACGCATCCAGTATCTCTTTCCCACAGTTCAGCCTGTCAGTCTCTCTCTCTCTCTCTCTCTCTCTCTCTCTCTCTCTCTCTCTCTACTGTCCCAATCCTCGCAGACTACACTCGCTGGTCACTGTCGTGTTAGTAGCTCCGATGGTACCACACACCTGGCGCTAATGGCCGGCCACGACTCCAAATCTCTCTACAGGGATACCCCGATGCTTACATAGCTCAGCTGGTCCAGCCCAGAAGGTTCTTCGCACCACGAGTAGCGCTGAGGGGGAAGTGGGGTTATGACGCGAAAGTCCGCACAGCGACTATCCCGAGACATTCAATCCTCCAAGGACGGGAATGTCACGAGTCCCGATGGGGCTATCGCGGGATGCGTCAACGTCCCTCGGCGGCTCGTTTGTAACTCGGCGCTCGCTTCTGCGTTTTCCGGTGATGCCCTTGAAACACTGCGCTTTGCATGCCAAAAAGGGAGTGCAAGGGAAAGGACGCGGAGCGTCTGCATGTAAAAATATTAAATTTGGGCTTGGCGATGAATTGTTGTTGTTTCGTAAGTTACCTGGTTTAGATAAGTACACAGAAGTTAAATGGTGTGGAGGTTCCTTTGATGTGCTGATGGGCTGTGCAAGTCTTTGAGAACGGGCTAACTCGCCACTGCGTGCTGTGGAATAGGGGCGTGGGAGAAATATCGATATATCGAAATAACGATATTATATCAACGATATATCGATATATATCGCAATGAACCATACTAGCATTTGCCTGGTGTGATTTCGCAAAAACCACGAAGAATAGAAATCAGAATGGCCGAACGGCAATCGAACCCGAGTCGTCCCGAATTTGAGACCGTGTCGTCATTATTGAGTCCACGCTTTTTCCTTGCAGGTCTGTTATTAGCTCAAAGTTCACCTGGGCGTGTATAATAATCTGTGATTCAATTGGTAACAGGGAAGAAATATACACATGTTTCAAGTCTACCTGTCCTAAATACAATTCGAGAAATTTTCCACTCCCTACCCAGCAACACATGTGGATCTAACACAAATAGGGGCACCTGTTTCTCACGCAAAGATTCGACGACAAGCTGTGCTCCAAAACGCTTTAATTCAAATCTCTTTCCGTGTTTGTCTGAATTTTACCTATCACACATCTATGGTGTCTGCCCGCGAATCACGGAAGTTCACTGTCGGAGTACCTTAATTCTGATTGTCCCAGCCAGGTAGGAAACGTTTCTCTTAAAAAACACGTGGACAATAACCAGAGTAAAATTGCAAGTGTACACGTAGGGTATTGAAGTTTAGCCTGCGCCTAAATACAGGTGGCCCTAAACATAGACTTGTATGTCGTCTACCTTGATGCTGAATTATAAAGCGAAATGATAGAGTGTGTAGCTACAAGAACCAGTTCGTGGACAAGGAAGTGTACTAGGAGGGCGGGGAACCTGACGAAAGGGCAGACAGCCCCGTCACCGCATGACTCCCATTGTACCGCCTCCATATCGGACGACCGACCGCGATTATTAATCACTCCTACTGTGAGAGGTGCTCCTCGACCCTTCCGCACGCCGGCGGGGGGTGAAAGTTATGAAAGATGGAGAGAGGGGGACATCCCCTCCAATCAGCCGAGAGCCGCGACCATCTCCCCAGCGCGTTTTCTCTTCGCCGTTTGCTGCTGCTGAGTCAGGCCAGACGTCGGTCGGTCGGTCACTGTCTCTCTCTAACTCTATATATATCTCTCTCTCTCTCTCTCTCTCTCTCTCTCTCTCTCTCTCTCTCTGCACGCCGGGACTCGACTTGCTTCCGTGACAGACGACACGCACCGCCGCTTTTATATAACAACTATGGTCCATTCATGGTTACTTCCATATTTTCTGAAGCCCTGCTGAAGTTCTACTTCCAGGATATTCCTCCGCCTCGTGCAAACAAAGCTTAACCAAGTTTTAAAAAATGACACCACAGGGACAATGCACCGCATTCGTGCGCACTCAGTTTAATAACATTGTGCATAATAACTATTTCTAACTAGCTATTACCAACACACCTATTTTCTCGCTGGTTTTATTCGAATTAATTATCTTTGAAATAATGTAATAATGAGATAAAATACAAGTAATTGTTCAATTTAACCAAAAATAAGATACTTTTATGTTGCTCGTGGTGCATGACATAGGAAAAAAATCAAACATGCCTTACATGGGATGAGTTTTCAAATGTTTAATTAAAAAAAGTGTGAAGATACCACGAACAGTCTGTATGTTCGTGCAACGTTATAATTTATTCCCGGTTTCTTCGCACATTTAGAATCTAACCTTTCGAAAATCACCCTAACGGGTTTGGTTGTTTCTTAAATGTGTCATTTATCACAAACGTATCTTACCTTTGATTAAATTGAACTGTAGTTACATTTTTACTATAAATTATTATATTTGACCTGTAATTAATATGAATAAAAACAGGGAGAAAACTGGTGTGTTGGTAATGCCTAGTAAGAAATAGTTCTCATGTAAAATGCTATTAAACTGAGCGCGCAAGAATGCGGTGCGTTGTCCTTTTCATGTAATTTTCTGGACTTGGTTAAGTTGTATTTGCATGAGGCGGAGAAATATCCTGAAAGTAGAGCTTTATCAGGACTTCAGAAAAGGCTGAAAATGACCATCAATGGACTAGACTGTGATATCCTCCCGTTAACCGCCCCAGACCCAGTATGCACAACAATGTACATACACCGCACAGGAATGTTATATTTGGATGGCGCCTGTATCACGAAATTGATACGTGCACAAAATGGCGCGACGGTTTTTTTCTTGTGTGAGAGGGTCCAATTCCCTGATTATTAGGTCTGGCGTGGTGGTAGCGTAGCGTCTTGCCGGTTTTTTTTTTTTGGCTGGCTGAAGGATTTTTAACACGGCGGAAGATGTTTGCGAAGGAATCACAAACGTTGAGCGCTGGTGCAGCAAAATTCTCACTGGCTCAGTCAAAAGGAAGGGATGCGTGGCATAAGGGTAGACGAGCCAGTTAAACCCCCCCCTCCCCTTCAGACATGAACATAGTCAACCGAAACCTAACAAACAGTCGACATTTGCGGCGACATAATTTTCTCTCTGTGTGTAGAGACGCTTACCACTTCGCGTTATAATTTTGTGCCCAAGGTAGGCGGCATATGCTAGTTTCACGCGTGTCGTTGGATCTACGCTCGACCGACACGCCCTGCAGGACTCAGGACCAATAGTAAACGTTCACTACTCTTGTAGCTTTATTCCGCGTGGCCGGTTCGAACAGAAGAACGAGTTACCGTCTGGGGCGGCAGCCAGTGGACAAGCGACTTCGGCTCGACTGTGCAGAGGACGGCGGAGTGCAGCGAGGCGCCACGCAGTCGTATAAAGTGCAATGGTCGGGTCTCTACTTACGTGAAACAAAACGTTGTTATAGTTTATTCGCAGTTTCTTCACACTTCTTGCATCAGACCTTTGAAAAAATTTCCCCACGTATGGCGTGATTGTTTGTTTCCTAAACATGCCATGCATCACAAGCGTTTTATAATTCTACAAACATAAAAGTACTTTATTTATGTAAAAATCGAACTTTTTCCTTACATTTTATCGATACATTATAATTTTCAATTAAAAAATTAATATGAAAAAAAACAGGGAGGAAATAAGCGTGTTGGTAATACACCTAGTAAGAAATAGTTCTCATGCAACGTATTATTACAATGAGTGCGCACGAATGCGGTGCGTTGTCCCTTTGGTGTGGAAACATTCTGGACTCGTTTAAGCTTAGTTTACATGAGGCGGATGGATATCCGGGAAGTAGAACTTTAGCAGGGCTTCAGAAAAGTTTGAAGTAAACGTGAATGGAATATAGATTATTTTCATTAATACCGTTTCTTACAACCTACGACATCATTAAGCGCCATGCACCGAAAATCAAGCACGTGAGTGTGCAAATAAGAAACACACGGCATCGTACATGCAAAATGGCTGCCGTGTGCCAGTGCGAAGGTCGGATGGGCAGAGGTGGTGGTCAGGCAGTTGGGCAGTTTCCTAAAGAAGCAGTTTTTTTAACGGGACCGCGCGGTAGCTAGCCAATTTCCGTCACGACTTCGTCCGGTTACGCATTGCGCAAGAGAACCCGTTTAGTTTACGCAAGAGGGGCCTGCCTCTTCGCAGCATCCCGCCACATGTCCGGCGTTAGGCCTCTCGCCATCTTGCCGTCGGATAAAGGCTGCTCCCTGCCCTTAAGATCTACTTGTATGCACATTTCGTATTCTTCCACCGTATGTGCAATTAACATTGCATGGGCCTGATCACTTTATTCATGCGTCGGTTAAGTAACATTATGGAATTATCATAAAAGTAAATATTTTAGAAATTTTCTGATTCTTATATTTATATGTATTAAAAAAACAGAAAGCAAAATATATAATGTCAATAATCACAAATGTCTACCTAACACTTTTAATTCAACGTTAAGAAATGGAACTACTTCCTCCTCTGTCGTTACCAACTTCACTGGGCGCATGCCTGTCAGTGTATCCGTTAAAATACATGCAGGTAGGAGCAGTGACATTTTTCAAAGGTTGACTACGAAAGTGCTCAGTTAATCGTGAACGACCTCTAATTGAGCTCGTGCGTATGGCCTGTCCCACGAATGAGTCTCTCTTTTTTTTTTCTGAACTGTTTCCATGGCAATAGCAGTGTTTCCAATCCCATACATAATGTACACAAACACATTCAGTTGACTGTCAACATGCCCAGTATGTCAGCACAAAAACATTTGCCATGAAAACAACTGTAGACATTATTACATTTAGAGCTGTCAAAAAAAAAGTGCACTCGTTCGTGGAATGGACTATACAAAGGACTTGCTTCAATTAGCCTCACTTTTCCCACTATTTTCTCCGCCTAGCATGTTTCTTCGTAAGAGCTCTCCTGGGAGACAGCAATAATGTTAAATGAAATTACGTTTTGGGGGGCGAAACGCACGCTCATGTACAAATACACGCAGAAAACTAGACGACAAACAAAGATGACACACGCGAACACTAAGGCAGTATACAGATCACTGACACACGTGGGGAAGTATTGAAATGTGTTGTGCATCAGTTGGCACGTTTGGTTTTTCTTTTGTTTAAAGTTGGCTACGCCCAAGCCTTGTCTTGTTTCTGACTATACTGTAGTTGTAGTTATGTGATGGCGGGTGCTTTGTCATTGTCCTTGTGATGCGAAGAAAAATGTTTTAGCTCGAAACCTGAAGACACGATGATTAAAGCGCAGAAGAACACACAGTTTCCTTGGCGAACCAGTAGCGACATTTCGGGAACAGGCTTATGTTCCCGTCTACAGGCAAACTGAACTACGGTTTCGATATAGGACGATCTTGAACATCAGGTACAACAACTGTGTGAGAAAACACAATACTGCCCATGACCTAACGTTATCCTTAAGGGAGACACACGCCCTTGGAAATCGAAAATTAAATGTAATCATTTGCAAAATGTCGCAGACAACGCGAGATCAAACTATGGATTCTGTGAATAGTGTTAGTCTGATTTTATGTGTGCCATCTGCGAACGTTTGGCGGGTGATAACATCGCCCATCATTAGGAAATTAGGTGGGGCCATGTTGTCAACCAACAACACTGTGTTATCCGTGGGCATTTATCGATTGTGCAATGATAATGTGTACATTAGAGGATCATGAATCAGGATACCATCGTTGAGGAATTCGTTGTTTCATCATACGTAGTTTGTGACATTTTGCAAATAACTACTTTGAATTCCCGCTTTTAAATGTTGTCTCTCTCCCNAAAATTAAATGTAATCATTTGCAAAATGTCGCAGACAACGCGAGATCAAACTATGGATTCTGTGAATAGTGTTAGTCTGATTTTATGTGTGCCATCTGCGAACGTTTGGCGGGTGATGACATCGCCCGTCATTAGGAAAATTAGGCGGCTCCATGTTGTCAACCAACAACACTGTGTTATCCGTTGGCATTTATCGATTGTGCAATGATAATGTGTACATTAGAGGATCATGAATCAGGATACCACCGTTGAGGAATTCGTTGTTTCATCATACGTAGTTTGTGACATTTTGCAAATAACTACTTTGAATTCCCGCTTTTAANCGTTGAGGAATTCGTTGTTTCATCATACGTAGTTTGTGACATTTTGCAAATAACTACTTTGAATTCCCGCTTTTAAATGTTGTCTCTCTCCCTTAATGATCACATCAGGTCATAAAGTCTGTTCGCAGATTCTTCAACACGTTTTGAACCATACCTTTGAAAAATCAACCCATGTGTGACGTGCTTGGTTCGTTTCCTAAATATGTAATGTATCACAAAGGTGTTATAACTTGTGTTAACATAAAAATACCTTCTTTCTTATTAAACTTAACTTTTACTTGTATTTTATCTTGAAATTATAATATTTAATGTATAATTAATATGAATAACATAGGGAGGTACTAGATGTTTTCGGATTGCCTATTAAGAAATAGTTCTTATAAAAAAAATATTATCATACTGAGTGCGCACGAATGCGGTGCGTAGACTAGGTGAAGCTTTGTTTGCACGAGGCGGAGGAATATCCTGGAAGCAGAACTTCGGCAGGGGCTTCAGAAAAGTTGGAAGTGACCGTGAATGGGCTATACCAGGCGTTGGACGGCGTTCCGACACTTGCTGGCCGGCGACGCAGCGCTGCTGACGTGTGCTGTTGGAGTTCGCGGAGCAAGCTGCTGTTCCTCCTCTGTACTCTTAATCACTCTGCGGCCGCGCGGTAACTCTGCCGCCGCGCCGGGTAGTAAACGCCAGCGCGCTAATCTGGCAACACACTTGCCTGGCTTCGCCGGCTTGCAGCGGCGTGATTGCCTGGGTGTCGCAACAGCTCGCGTGCAGGTCCGTCCCCCCTCCTCTTCCTCCAGACCGGTCAGAGCGTCACGCGAAACACACACAGCGTCCAGACCTCCACACACTCCATGGAGCACTTCTGAGTCATACCTAGGACGGGGCTCGAATTGGTGTTTTCATTTATAGGATGTTCACGGTTATTTGAGCACTTCAGAAATCAACCTTTGAAAAATGTCACTGTGTCCGCCTGCACGTATATTTTAACGGGAACACTGAGCGCCCGGTGAAGTACGTAACGACGGAAGGAAAGTAGTCCCATGTCTCAACGTTGAATTAAAAGTGCCCGGTAAACATTTTTGAATACTGAAATGATTTATTTTGCTTTCTGTTTGTTTGACGCATTGAGTTTAAGAATCAGTAAATTTGTAAATTATTTTTTTTTCCTTCAAATAATCTCACAGTTTCACTTGACCGAAGTATGAATAAAGTGGCCAGTCCCATGGCAATGTTAATTTTACATGTGGCGGAAGAATATAAAAATGTGCATACAAGAAGTTCTTAACCAGGGCTTTCAAAAGTGCTCAGTTTACCGAGAACAGCCTATTCCTCATATCGCAGACATCTTAGTTTATCCCACAAAAATACATGGTACATAATTAACTTATTGTTCAGTAAAAAAAACAGTGTTATTTTTATAGTAGATTCACAGTTACTTCAAACTTTTCTGAAGCCCTGCTAAAATTCAATTTCCAGAATATCCCTCCGCCTAACAAAGCTTAACCGAGTCTGAAAGATTACACCATTGGAACAACGTACCGCATTGCTGTGCACTCAGTGTAATAGATAATATTTTGCATAAGAACTATTTCTTACAAGGCTTTACCAACACACCAATTTTATCACTGTTATTATTAAAATTAATTAGAAATTAAATGTTTTAATATATATAGGTGTATATATGAAATATAAATAAACGTTTAATGTAACATAAAATAATATATTTTTTTTGTTAACACAAGTATAAAACGCTTGTGATACGTGGAATATTTAGGAAGCAACTACACACGTCGTACGTGGTGTGATTTTTCGAAGGTTTGATTCAAAAGTGTGAAGAAACCGCGAATAGGCAAATACCGCGTGCGTCGTTGATTCACTTTAATATGTTTGTTTTTAAACGGCAAGTCTACTTGAAACATATTTTCTTTACAAATCTTCAATTTGTTGTTACTATTGCTGAAAAAGTGACTGCCGACATTTTTACCCTTTTTTTTAAATTTAATCCTTTTAAATGGCAAATTATTAAATTCGAACACGGCCCTAGTTTCTTATGTGCTGTTTACGGGTGATTGATCACTTCCAAAAACCTGCCTAGGATCTGCTTTTCTGCTCGTTTGGTATCTATCTGCCACATGAAAAATTAACATTGCCATGTGCCCGATGACTTTATTTCGAGTGTGCAGAAAGTAAAACTATAAAAATATAAATAATGTGGATATGTTCCTACAACGTTACCACAATGCTGGTAATTAATCTGATGTGGATAAAACCAACATAAATTAAAGTAAATAAATTCAGTGGCCCGCAAAAAATTGAACTTAGTATTTTTTATATGACGTCAAAATGTTGAATTACTTTTCGTATATAATTGCCAACTTTACTTGTCACATGTTAGTGTGCCCGTTAAAGTATATGCATTAAAAGGCTGGGATTTTTTTTCCCTGAGGTTGGTTTCAGGAAGTGTTTAATTAACTGCGAACCTCCTTTACTTGCCGCAGCGAAAACCGTAAGTATTATCTTATTTCGTAACTGTTATTCGCGCTCTCCAGTACTGTTCACAAGTGTAGACAGTAACAATATAATTGTGTTTGGCATTAAGCTTTCCTAGAATAGCTTAATTAATTTTTAAAAAGTAGCAAATTTGACGGAGAAATAAATATGGCTTTCATCAAAAGGAATTTTTTGACCCTGTTGTCACTTTTGATTAAAGTATTTGTATAGGCCAACGTTTTGTTAAATTCAGTTCTACGATATATTATTAAACAACGCGTAGATATATTTACTTAAATTTTCACTTAGTGCAAAGAACAAGGTTTATTCTGTGCGTAGGTTATAACACAATACAAATAGAAAGATTTTACACAGTTATGTTCATTTTACGTAAATTGCGACTATTCTATTTGTTCACGAGAAAAGCGGAACAAATCTGTTACATATGCAACAAAAATGCGGCCTGCCGGCGAAAACATATATTTGCCGAGCGATTAGCATTGAGCTTCTCAAGCTGAGTATAATGAGATCACCACCCTCCCCCCCCCTTCTTAAATGTTTGAGTGCATTCGGTAGATTTCGTCTGCTCCTTCAGGAGGCTGCATTTGTTAGCAGTGTTACCAATGCAGTTGTTAATTATTACCCGTATTTTGAAACTAAATACCCACGTTTAATCACGAGTCAATGAAAAACAGCAATGCAGCTCGACCGGTCCAAACCACAGGTAACACGATGTATGTGAACTTGGTAACTTCAATCATAGGGCAGGTGATTTGTATTGGTGAACATCATCTATGCTGAAATGCCCTGATATATTTCCAAGCTATGCACATTGAACAATGCATTTTTGAAACACTGTGAACTTCAAATAATTAACCGCTAAAGAAAAAAAAAAAAGAAAAAAAAGATCAATTTATATTGAGTTTAATTTCTAGGGACGGGAAAATTTTGCGAATTCATTTTACGACAAGCTAGACCTCAGACACATTTACATTTCTGTTGCGTTTGTAGTTGGATCACAGTTTCTTAGAAACGCCCAAGCGAACTCTGAGCCAATAACAGGTTGTTTAAAACGCGAAATTTTCCTATCACTACTGATATCAAAAGTTTTTATTCCTCTGGGAACAAAACACCCTTATCTTAACCAAAATTGGAGAATACCCGAATTTCGATCCATAAGCACAAACAACACCATAAATGCAGGGAACTACCCGCACATTGGCAACACTGTTCTAGCAGTATCCTCTCCTCCGAACGCAGCAATAGACGCAACGCCATACGGAGGGCGGCGCTGTCGCTGACGACTGACGTTGCCAAATACTCTGGCGGGAGAAAGCTAACCAAGCGGCCGTGAAACTGCGCGGTGATTTCTTTCCTGGTAGAGCGACGGCATATTCTCGCCTTCACACCGCACGTTCATGACGAATCTCGCCTTATAGTCTATTTGCGGTTTCTTCACACTTTTTTTCAATCAAACCTTTGAAAAAAATCTCCCATGTATGACGTGTTTGATTATTTCTTAAATATGACGTATATAAAAGAAACGTGTTATACGTGTATTAACATAAAAAATACTTAATTTTTAGTTATCTTCAACTTTTATTAAAATTGTATCTCTACAGTAGAATATTTTACTTATTATTAACATGAATAAATCAGGGACAAAATAGGTGTGTTGGTAATGCCTAATAATAAATAGTTCCTGTGCAAAATATTATTACACTGAGTGCGCATACATACTTTGCGTTGTCCCTTCCGTGTGATTTTCTAGGATCGGTTAAGCTTCTTTTTTGCATGAGGCGGAGGTATATACTTGGAATATAACTTTAGCAGGGCGTTAGAAAAGTTGGAAGTAACCGTGAATGGACTATAGACTAGAAATTATGTTATCTGGGAAGTATAGTCCATTCACGGTATCTTCACACTTTTTAAATCAAACCTCTGAAATGCAAACCACACGAGGGCGGCGGAAAGTTTTCGTCATTAAAGTGTCAAGGGTCAAGATAAAAAAAAAAAACCTTTTTAAGTATTTTACATGTGTTTTTAATTAAATTAGCTCTAGTAAATATCACAATATCACAGAAAATCCCCATTAAAATGTTTTATACTAAAGCTTGCTCAAAACTTACATGATACATATACCTACACTTTTTATTTTAACGTGATAACTGGAATAATTTATAAACAAATATCAGGTCATATAAATAATAGAAATACTGCGCCGTTCTACAAGAAGCATTAAAAATTTCAATGAAATCATACGTAAAAATTATAATTAAATTTTCCTTTACGTATTAATTTAACAACAAAAGTCATAGTTTTAGTAGGGGTTATTACTTCTGTGAATCTGATTCTCACGGTAGATTATTAAGGGTCTAGACTATACCACATATAGAACCGTTTTTGGAACACGGATTTTATACTAAACCTCTGCAACGCATTCCCTAAAGTTTGGATTTAGTTACACGTCTTCATAACTAATTTTTTTTATTAAATATTTAAAAAGAGAGCCTGTTAGGGCACAAGGTATATCATAACATTTTGAAAACCATTGTTTAGTTGTTGTCGCCGCTGTCTTATCTGTAATGATAACCGAGAGTAACGTAATCATTCATTCTTCTTATCTCACACGAGCAAACACGGATATAGTCCACTCGCGGTTTCTTCACACTTTTTCAATCAAACCTTTGAAAAATCCCCCCATGTATGACGTGGCTAGCCGTTTCCTAAATATGCCAGGCATCAAAAGCGTTTCATACTTGTTTTAAAATTAAAATAAATTTTTTTTGTTAAATTTAAGTTTTACGTATATTTTATTTATAAATTATATTTCATTTATATTTAATATGCGCAAAAACAGGGAGGAAATATGTGTGTTTGGTAATACTTGGTAAGAAATAGTTCTTATGCAAAATATTGTTACACCGAGTGCGCACGAATGCGGTGCGCTGTCCCTCTGGTGTAATTTTTTAGACTCAGTTAAGCTTTGTTTGTGTGAGGCGGAGGAATATCCTGAAAGTAGAACTTAAGCGGGGCCTCAGAAAAGTTGTAAGTAACCGCGAATGGACTACAGAAGTCGATCTAGAACAACTTGAAAATTGTATTGAACAATGCGGTACGTCATAACGATCTCCAATATTTTAACATCAAAACAATTTGCAAAAAGGAAATCGATTGGTGTACATTATCTATGACTTCCATTTCCGCGCATCTCATTTTGGTGGAATGGTCGGGGACAGCTTCCTTATTGGTATCAGCTACGTTTATTTTTAGCCTACTTTCTTCGAGAAAGAAAGGTTTGTACACTGTTAAAAAAGTATCTGTAAAATTACNGCTACGTTTATTTTTAGCCTACTTTCTTCGAGAAAGAAAGGTTTGTACACTGTTAAAAAAGTATCTGTAAAATTACGGAAAATACCGGTTACAAATTATCCAAACTTCTGCGTTAAAGTACTCTCTCTTCGTTTTTTTTTTCAATATCGTTCTCTCCGTAAACTTTACATAAATCTCCGTGAATTCAAAGAATATGTCCACGAACTTGTTTTACTTCCATTATGTGGGCGAATTACTGTGTATAAAAATGACTATAAAAATAAAAAATTTTATCCGGTAGCGGGATTTGAACTCGGAAAAAAAATGTTGATAGTCCAACATCTGATCCACCCACCTACCCCGCTTTTACGAAAAAAACGTGTCTTAAATATCTAATTCATTAAAAATGTTGCATGTACCTCGTTTTTAGTCATGTTAGAGTATGTGCGAATATAATTTTTTTTTTAAATTTCAGTTTACAAACAGGGGTAAGAAAAAGAGTTTTATTTTCGTAATGTATTTCACTGTGCATAACAGAGAAATTATAAAAAGTTTAAATATTTCGTCTGGTAGTGGAATTTGAACACGAATCGAAAAATTAACAATCAATAACTCGAACCACTCACCTACCACACCTTTACACGATGAATTTCGTAAATATGGATTTTACATAAAAGTGACGAACGCGCGTGTCTTAGTTTCAAGTCGTGTTAGAGCGTTTACTATATTTGTGGTTTATAAAATGAGTTTACGAAAGAATTGTTTTATTTTCGTTATGTGCGTGTTTCACTGTATATACAGAAGGTTTTCTCCTGTAGCGGAACGAATTGGCACTCCATGAGTGGTTCGCCACTCACCTACTATTATTTTACACGAAGTAGTTTTGTGAAAATGAGATTTTATACGCTTCAGGTTGCATATGCTGCATTGTTCGAGTCTCAAAATCGAATCGGGTAGAAACACACTGAATTAAGCTTTTTTTGGTTAATGACGCAGCCTTCAAGTCGTTAAGAAAGATTACATGAAGAAGGCGAGAGGCAGTATGAAAAAAAAAAAAAAAAAAAAAAAAGTATCCGGGGCAAGAGACTGCGTGTTCTACTTTAGTATAATTAACGAGCTGACGCTTGCAACACGAAACTACCAGAGCCTGCTCACAGCCTGATGAAGGTGGTACATATATCACTGGTTCAGGTATATGACTTACTAGCGACCCGGCCCGGCTTCGTCCGCGTACAATTAAGTTTCTACAGCGATACACTAATAAATAGATTGGGAAAAGGCAGTTATAATATTATATGATAGTAAATTAGTAAACTATCATATACACTACATACATAAACATCTCACCTGTCTCCCGGAGGGGTAGGCAGAGATTATGGACCTCCATTTACCACGATTCTGACATACCCTATCTCCTTCGCTTTATCCACGTTCACACATCCCTAATATAACAATTTTATATGATAGTGGTTTAGAAAATTTCTTTGTGTACAACAGTAATCGTTTTGCCTCCGACCGCCAGTACAAAAAGATTTCAGTTTGACGTGACACGCAAAATGGCTATATATAGTTGTCCGTGTGAAAAACATGCTCCACTCAAATCCACTCCAGCCACATTAAGTGTTTGACCCTGTGCCTTTTTTATGGTCATAAAAAAACAAACTCTTCTTGGAAATTGGACTCTTTTAAATTTATAAGGCAAATCCGAGGGAATCGTTGGTATTCTAGGTATTAAAATTGTTTCTCGAGTACCGCAGCCCGTTAGAATAGTACCTTCAACGAGATAATTTTTTAATCTTTTTATTTGTAATCGAGTCCCGTTGCATAATTTCGGTACATTTATAATTAGCAATAAAACTATGGGAGCTCCAACTTTTAAACTTAGTTTGTATGGTGGCATGCCAGAAGGATTCAATGAATTAAGAAAATCTGTGGGATAGTGCACAGCTTCTTCACTGTCGAGTACTGTATCTACTGAGGAATAGACTTGTGTTTGAGCATTGAATTTTGCGAGCACTAATCCATTAATTTTTTCGACTTGTTCATTAGTAGGCTATAATATCGCTCTTTCTTTGAACCACGATAGTGTCTTATTCGAAAGGTCGTGTATTTCAGGATATACGTTCTCTATAAGTTGTTGGTGGCTGGTGACTAAAACACGTATATCACTATTGAGAGAATTTTTTCCACAATCCATTGGAAACTCTCCATTTCCGACTTTCAGTAGCATGTCAGCAAACATGCTGTTATCTTCTGAAAACATAAGTACTCTCATGTTTGTTTTGAGTGCTAGTTTTTTTACGTTGGGCCAAATATACGATATTTTTTTAATAATGCATTGTGTACAGTATAGACCATTAAAGCTACTTCATATGCAACGTCCCATTTAGAGGACGCAATGACTGAGGGGGTTAAGGGGTTAACATGCAGTGTTTTTCCTTTACGTTCAGATGCAGTTCTTTAACGGTTACTTCCAACTTTTCTGNACTGTCCATTTCCGACTTTCAGTAGCATGTCAGCAAACATGCTGTTATCTTCTGAAAACATAAGTACTTTCATGTTTGTTTTGAGTGCTAGTTTTTTTTACGTTGGGCCAAATATACGATAATTTTTTAATAATGCATTGTGTACAGTATAGACCATTAAAGCTACTTCATATGCAACGTCCCATTTAGAGGACGCAATGACTGAGGGGGTTAAGGGGTTAACATGCAGTGTTTTTCCTTTACGTTCAGATGCAGTTCTTTAACGGTTACTTCCAACTTTTCTGAAGCCCTGCTGAAGTTCTGCTTTCAGGCTATCCTTCCGCCTTACGCAAACAAAGAATACAAAGTTACACAGAAGGGACAGCGCACCGCATTCGAGCGCACTAAGGGTGTTAATATTTTACACAGGGGCTATTTATTACTAGGCATTACCAACACACATATTTTATCGCTTGTGATACATGACATATCTAGGAAACTACCAAGAACCTCAGGCACGGGCTGATTTTTCAAATGTTTGATCCGATCAATTCTTTGTAAACAGGTTGTCAGGATTATTTTTGTTACACCACACGTTAAATCTTAGTTAACCTTACAACTCGTTGNTGTTTTTATTAGCCACTGATAAAATATAAGTAAAAATTCAATTTTACAAAAAAATTATATACTTTTATGTTAACACAAGTATAAAACTCTTGTGATACAGGACATATCTAGGAAACTACCAAGAACCTCAGGCACGGGCTGATTTTTCAAATGTTTGATCCGATAAATTCTTTGTAAACAGGTTGTCAGGATTATTTTTGTTACACCACACGTTAAATCTTAGTTAACCTTACAACTCGTTGCTGTGTAATATGTAAAGCTTACGTTATATTTTCAGAAGCAAAAACTGTGTAGTTTTCATGTTTCCATAATGTGTTGCGGACAGTTTCTAAAGAGTCGTTAGTAGAGAGAAAGGAAAGATTTTTTACTGCGTACTGATGCTTACTTCATCTTCACACAAAAATAACTCTTACGAACCACCAACTACATCGGAGATATCGAACACGGATCAAACTGTCGGCCGGCGGCCTTCTTTAAAGGTCAGAAGTGAGATCGCTGTTGATGGAAATTCGATTGAGACGAGGACGTAGGTTTTTTTTTTGTCGCTGGCCTGAGCTGAAAATGAATTGCCTGCCAATCATGAAACGCTGATTGAGTGTCATTATATTTGCTTCTATGTTAATCGAGTACTGTTGAAAAGCCACATTTTTTTTTGTCCTTTCCGTATTGCAGTGTTCGAATTGACGAAAATGTAGAAATGTAGGGAAATTTCTCGTGATAGAAAAATGTTTTATTGAACTCATACTTCTTTTGGTGCGTTGAGGGTAAAAGTTTAGTGTGCAGCGGAAGTTGCGCGCACACAGTGTAACGATATTCGACAGTGAACATGGCAATCAAGCAGATAATACATGCTGTTACTTAGCAACCAGCATTTGAGGTTATGCGCGTATCGTTGTGTAGTAAAATTTAGAAAGCATTTTCAAGTATCTGAGGTTATGCGCGAAAATTATTATTCTAGTCACGCGAAAGAAGCATAACTTCTTACGCGCGTACATAAGAACACGCACCCCCATTTTATTTTAATGTTTGTTACGTATTAGGTTTTAATGTTCGTTGTTGTTAAGTTATTATGTGTCATTATTATTGTTGTTTTATAAAGTCCAAAATACTTACTGTAGCACTAGAAAATGATATTTTTAATTTCTTGTCCCAATAGCGCAATACATTTACGAAAATAACAAAGGTTTAGTTTTCTGGCGTGTTGAGATACAGGGGAAAATACTGGGAAAACATAGGGACTTTTATGTTTAGTGTTGGCTACACTATTCAAAGGTGAAAACGATGGACACTGGATCATATAACTGGCGACCGCAACGCTGAACAATTCCAGCACACCATGAATTAGACCTCCGTGCATAAAATAAAAAAGTAAACTTTCCTAAATGCAATTTTAGGATTTTTAAAGTATAAATTCAAAGGGGAGACTATAGGTTTGTTTATTTCAACTACACAGGCTACATAGGCAAGCATAATTCCAGAACTGTCGTTTCTTTCAATCGGATGTAACAACACAGCCATTAAAATGGTCGTTTCTTTCAACAGTTACATAGGCAGGTTTGTGTAGAACAAAATTACCCCAACTTTTCAGGAGGTGTAACTGGTGTAGTGCAACTAAAAATGCACGAATTTTAAATTGGTCACGTGTTTATTGATTGATTGAGGAAACATAACGAGATGAAACACTGTAGCTTTCTTGTAGGTTATGGTTTAAAGAATTTCATTAATGAAAATAAGCAATAAAACATTTTTTAAAGCAATATATAGTTTATGTAACCTTTAATAATCTATGTTGTTTTTTGATGAAAACAACATTACAAATTAATGTAAATTTATTTCGAATTTACTTTGAAACTTTGGGGGATATTTTACTTTAGATTTACATGAACAAAAGTTATAAAATTACAGGGTTTTGTTTGCGAGGCATTTCGAATCCTGCAGACATAATGTTGGAGATTAGAGGTTAACGATATGATTTACGAATGCTAAAAAATGTATCGTAATAAAAGTAAATCAACCAAATTCACTTGTACTCTCACAATAAAGAAATATCCGACACACAAAAATACGTGTTGTCAATTGAAATGGCGCTGAGAGCACAAAAGTCGTTTCTTCAACCCTGCCCGCGTAACTGCTCCTTAGACTAAATATGCGTCATCTTTAATCTATGAACTGCACCGACAGAGAAAACTGATGTAGCTGCACTACACTACACTACATAGGCTACCCCCTTTTTTGTGTGAAAGAAATGAACCTTAATTTCTTTCCAGTTTAGAAGTCTATATAGGAAAGTAAAAGTAGCGGGGAATCCAGAAGGGGGAAATTCTCCGGCTTCTCCCCATTCATTTCGAGCACTGCCGTAGTGTATGCTCTCGACACAAATAAAATTAAACACTTTTCTGGTCCAAAAACCCATGCGCGCGTGTCCCGGGCTGGGCGACACGATCCACCCCTTCATTGGGCCTACAATTTCTCAAACAGGTTACAATAGGTTCGGACAAAAATTGAACAAGACTGTCCGTCGTGTATATGTTGTCCTCCTACACCGGGCATTATTTCTTATGTTGCCGCTTTAAAGATGATAATCTTAAATGACCTTTCCCTGTTCGCTGGCAGCGTTAATGCAAGCACTTAGTCATTATCCACGTCGAACTACGTAACGTTAAAGGCAGGAATCTTTTCAAAGGTTCTTTTCATAAGTGTTTAATTATAAGCTGGAAGCAGCGATAACTGGAAGATGCGGCGCGGCGGGGGCTAATTGACTCCCGCGGACCGGCGCGCACCAAGCCGTCTCCTCTGGACCAGAAAGGTCATCTGAGCAGCCTCCTGCCTGCCTCTTGCCGCCCGAAGTACGTCCCCGGGGAGTTTCCACACTCCACACTCGCCACTCGCCGTCGGTGGGAGGCGGCAGGGAGCGGAGGAGGTTGCCGACTTTCCCGCTCCTTCGCGTGGGCATTCGAGGGGAAACTGCGACGAAGGATCGCGTTTCGCAAACCGCGACCTTAACCGACGGCGGGCGACCTGGGTTAATTGGCGCGGATGGATTGTGTCCGCGCGGCGAGTATGACGGCCCCCGCAAGACGTGGTGCACGTCGTGGGGTTGACTCCCATTCCGGTGGCGTTCCAAACCCCGCTTTCTTAGACCTCCACGGTATCATATAGGGCAAACGAAAAAAAAAAAACACTCCTGAAATATGGTGGCTATTAATAATGTTCCTTGTTATAGTATAATGTTTTATACTACTGTAAACTGGGGTTACTTTGCACCAGCCTGGGTAACTTTGCACCACTCTAAATGTTGGTTTTGCAGCCATTTTGCGAATAGGTAGCAAACATGACTTGGGTGGATAACATTAAAAATTTTGAATGCGTAGCTTAAGTACTTCCTTTCTTTGCCAAATTGCACGAAAACAAACATTTTGAGAGGTGCAAAGTTACCCCAGCAGGTGCAAAGAAACCCCAGTTTACGGTAATTCTTTCCTAATAATTTTTTTTTTGTAATAGATTGCTTAGGTATTACTCATTTCTCCCAAAGTTACAATCCAGGCCTAGAGGGTGTTCATTGTAAAATATGTTTGCAATGTTGTACAGTACAGTTAGTAAAACCAAAGACCTTCAGCCAATAGGATTGCATAAGGAAAGAAGCTAGAGTAACAGTAAGCCATTTCTGTTAATCTGAAAATATTTGCTGTAGTGAAGACTGCGTTGTTATTTTTCTTCGCATACTTTAAAAAATATACCTGACTGATGTTATTTACTCAATAAATCACCATTTCGTTCAAGTCTTCGAGTCGTGAATGACTGGATGGGTTCAAGACTAGCGCATTCGCTGTGAACAACATTTCTGTACCAATTAAATGTTGTCATTTGGCCGATTTATTGATGGATAAGTCCAGGGCAACATTAGTTTGACGAGCAACTTTATTTTTTAAGTTTGGCGGAAAGATACGTACTTGGCACAATAGAGGAATTGGGTAGGGCTTTAAGAGTGTCCGCAAATATAAATGTTAAAGGGTCGCTATTCGCGGTTTCTTCCCACTTTTCTTAATCAATCCTTTGAAAAATTACCCCATGTATGATGCTTTTGGTTGTTGTCTAAATATGCCACGTATCACAAGCATTTTATGCTTGCGTTGGCATAAAACTACGGTATTTTTGATTAAATTTTATTTACAATTTTGCCTATAAATTATAAAGTTTAATTTATAACTAATATTAATAAAAACAGTGAGAAAAAAGATGTGTTGGTAATTGTAACTAATATTATAAATGCGAAAGTGTGTTTGTTTGTTTGTTTGTCCTTCCTTCACGTCGCAACGGAGCAACGGATCGACGTGATTTTTTGTACAGAGATAGTTGTAGGGACGGGAAGTGACATAGGCTACTTTATATCCCAAAAAATTTATCATTCCCCCAGGAAAATGTTTTTAGTAAAAATAGCGCTCGGGGTACAATGCAGCGTCAATGTAAGTTGTTTGTGTGGGACGAAAACACAATGTTACAAAGAGGCCCTGCGATGAAATATATGTATTTAGATTAGAAAAAGAAAAAAAAATCAACAAA
This sequence comes from Clitarchus hookeri, assembly GCA_002778355.1. NCBI lineage: Eukaryota > Metazoa > Arthropoda > Insecta > Phasmatodea > Phasmatidae > Clitarchus > Clitarchus hookeri. The sequence goes on from NQII01001692.1 coordinate 136,991, forward strand.
TTACTTCATGCAAAATATTAAAATGTAAAAAAATTAAAATACTTTTAAATTAAAAATATTTGTCTAATAATTATTTATATCATAATTAACACAAAGTAAAATTAAACTTTATTAAAAAAAAACCTAAACAATAATTTTGTAGTCTACGCGAGCGGAGCCGTGGCACAGCTGGTGCCTAGTAATAAATAGTTCTTATGTAAAATATTGTTACACTGAGTGCGCACGAATGCGGTGCACTGTCCCTTTGGTGTAATTCTCTAGATTTCGTTAAGCTTTGTTTGCACGAGGCGGATGAATATCCAGGAAATATAACTTTAGCAGGGGTTCAGAAAAGTAGGAAGTGACCATGGATGGACTACAACGAAAGACGCCCGAGGAAAAGAAAACTTGCTCTCCGCGGCAGTGTCTGCCAGGAGGCGTCTCCCCGCAGTGACTGACAATCTGGACCAATGCGATCGGCTAGTCGTTTCCCCTTATATGACAATAGTCGTTTCCCTCGACATTCGAGTGAGTCAGCGCACTGCGACGCCGAGACTGAAGGTCGCGACTGTCACGCTTATGTCCAGCCGCAGCGTTACCTGGAGTAATTTCCCAACGCCCTACATCGCCAGTGAATTCTCGGCTCGGCATTTCTAGCGCCGTTGGTAGGGTTCATTGATGTACTCTTCTGAGATCTTATCAAAAACACGATGTGCGTGGTGGGTGTGGAGAGGAGAGGAGAGGAGAGGAGAGGAGAAGGGAGAGGAGGGGAGGAGACCAGACCTGGCGTTCGGTTGAAGGNGAGAGGAGAGGGGGAGAAGATGAGAAGAGGAAGAGAGGAGGAGAGGAGGAGAGAGGGAGAGAGGAGAGGAGGGTTGCAAGAGAGACACCTACTTTTCATAATGTAATGAGGGTGTTGTCAAATTATTACAACCTACCGTTTGTATATTAAAGTTTTTTTTTTTTACAAACATTTATTTAGAGACAAGTTGCCAATTTTTTCAAATGCTAAAGATGAAATATTGTACGTTTAACTTTACGTTTTATATAGAAGATACAAAAATTATCGCGGAGACACTCCATGTTTGTAACAAACATGAAGTGCTTGCGTGAGCTATGTTCGACAGCAGGCAAGTTGTAAAATTTGTTCCACTTTACTTGCAGTGTTACAAAAATTATCTTCTCCAGTACTTTCCAAAGAACTGTTTGCGAAAATATAATTTTGGTTAATGTTCGCTTTTGCGTAAAGATTTTAGTATAACTAGGTACAGTTAAGCCATTTTTCACTATGCTTTTTAGTGTTCTTGTTGCTCTGGTGTTGATGTGAATCGGAAGCCACTTTGTTGGTAATCTCTCCTCTAAATAGTATACAACAAAGTCGCTTATCCGCATCCGTCTGTGTATTCGCTTAGTACGTCTAAACTACTTGATGGATTTTGATGCGGGTTTCAACATCATTTAGAGAATTTCTTGAGAAAGATTTTGGTGTGTAATACATTTATATTTAATGTAAAGATAGTAGCGAAATGCCGAACCGTTTGTAATCAAGTTGTAAAAAACCGCTTTTAGGGAGCTTACATGGCTTGCGCTGACTAAACCATAAGAAATAAATAAAGTTAATGTACTACAGAATTGTAGCTCTCAAAAAAGTCTACAGAAAAGTCCGCGATAGAATATGTTTATCATTTAAGGATGACCCACAGTAATCATTTTTGTCTGAGTATCACTGTAAAAACTAAATTGTTACCAGGTGAAGCCGGGCTGGTTCGCTAGTACACTATAATCAGTGAATCCCTTAGTGCTCAGGCTTTCTATGCTACGAAAAATCGTAACTTTGACACTTTACTCAATATTTGCGTATCCTCTCCTCCCCCATGCGACCTATTAATGAGCAGCATTTCGAAGCTGGAAATTCGTATTCTCGGAGGTGAAGCTGATGAACCCCCGCTGATTGTTTGAACTGGCATTTCTTTAATAACTGCCGTCGAAGTGGGAAGTGACAGGTTGTAGGCAGTTCTCAAGTACACTGCTACTTTGCAGCGGGCCGGCCCTCTTCTTGAGACTTGTTCTGCACGCACTAATTCTCGACCCTGCGCACGCCAGCAGAAGTGATGTTCGGAAGCTGAATAAGGTTTCGGGTTGTTGCTCGTGGCCAGACTATGCCTGGAATAATAACCACTGTTGATAAGTGAGTTTGTTCCCTGCTGGTAAAAGTGTTGACTTTTTTTTCCACTTCAGAGCGCATTGCAACTAGAAGAAGTAACTGAATCTTGCCTGTCAAAAGTTTCTTTTCTTATCAATACACACTCTCAGATTGAAACAGTTAAAATTACTTCCAAATCAGCGAACTTGAATGCAGATGTATTGTGACTGGCCCACTTGAATCGGTAAAATTCTCCAGATCATTTTAGTTGCTGGTCTTCACTGAATAAACAGTGATCTCTACAGACTCCCACTGAATTTCGCTGGCCTGGCAGTAAAACCTCTGCGCATTCCACTGATTCTCCAATAGATAGCAGCACACTAACTGAAGGTTCAGTAAAATAATATTGCTGATTGAATTCACGTATTCAGATTTAGAGTGTACCTTCCTCACCTCAAGAATAACTTGTTAGTGGGGTTTTTTTGTTTGTTTGAAAACACTTGGGAGAGAACATTCCTTCACGCGATACACACAAAAGACGGGAAAATGAAATATGATATTTATTTCCTTAGTGTTTTGACATCACTGTTGTTGTATGTTAAAAATACGATTCATTCTTTATACGTCTTTTGTTACTGCGGCATCTCCATAAAAGCTGAATATTATCTCAGTTATAAAAAAAATGTTAATTTACACTTTAAACCTTGAGCGAAATAGTGTAGTAAATATTTGGTCTGAAACAGTTCAGATGCTGACGTGGGAAGAGAAAACAGTTTCAGCCTCTTTGGCAATTTTTGTTAGCCGAGTATTTATTTTACTTAGTTACACACAAACGACACTGAGGTCCAAACGTCATGGCGGAGTTTCAATCAACTATATTTACTACTAAGAAACATGACACGAGAAAAATAAATTAGATTTGTTTCTTCTTGCAGTTAATAAAGGTTCTCTGTCAGCTCCAGAGATATGCAAGAGGTAGTGTACTTGCCATTCAATGACTTTTGGAACGCGCGCCGTGAATAATGCCAATGTTTATTATAACATAGTATCTTTAAAAAATGTAGCAATGCACACCTGCTAGTAATACCGAAATAAGTGTTTCTTAAGAAAACATTTTCAGACATGTGTGTTTGTGGTCATTTGATTATCAGATTAAAAATGTACCTGCACATCGTTTTCGTCTTTCGACTACCAGATTAAATGGCGCGTATAAACAGTTAATATCCATTGATTACAGAAATTAATGAAGGCATGTTCACATCGTTTGTGTCCCCAGAGTGAAAATGTGACTGCACGTATATTCTATATTTCCCTTGATTACTTGACTCAGAAGGTGCTTTTAAAGTCAACACGTTCGTGAACTGGCGCCCGAGAGTAGGCAGCCACACATTACGGCGTCCGCAAGCATATTGACTGTGACTGTACTACATATGTATATAGTCTATTCACAGTTACTTCAAATTTTTCTGAAGCCCTGCTAAACTTATACTCTCAGGTTATTCTCCCGCCTCAGGCAAACAAAGCTTAACTAAGCCTAGAAAGGTTACACCAAAGGGACAGCGCACCGCATTCGTGCGCACACAATTTAATAATATTTCGCATAAGAACTATTTATTACTAGGCATTACCAACACATCTATTTTCTCACCGTTTTATTTATGATAATTATAAATTTACTATTATAATTTACACATAAAATTTAAATAAAAGTTCAATTTATCTATAAAATAAAGGTAATTTTATGTTAACACAGGTATACAATGCTTGTGATACATGGCATATTTCGGAAAGAACCAAGCCCACGTCATGCATTGGGTGATTTTTCGGAAATTTTATTCAAAAATTGCGAAGAAACCGCGATGGACTATACCTACTATATGCGTCTTTAGGTTGTTCAAGGTTATTTGAGCTCTTCCGAAACCAACGTTTGAAACATGACACTGCCCCTACCTGCGTATACAGTAACGGGCACACCGACAGGCATGCGCCCAGTCAAATTGGCGACGACGGAGGGAAAGTAGTCCCACGCCTAAACGTTCTTTAAAAATAGTTTGTCAACATTTGTGAATATTGAAATGATTTATTTTGCTTTTTTAAGTGTGAGAATAAGCAAATTTTGTATATATTTATTTTTATAATAAATTTACAGTTTTACTTGACGGACGTATGAATAAAGTGATCAGCCCTATAGCAGTGCTAATGTTACCTAATGTGCGTGCAAGTAGATCTTAAGCAGGGCTTTCAAAAGTGCTCAGTTTACCGCGAAAAGCCTATATTACCAGACTGAAGAGGTGCTTGTGTAACGCGAAGTAATACAGACAGGGCACTGCCAATTTCTCCGTGCAAATTGTCGGAGGCGTTTTGGGAAACCAGTGGAATTACAACCAGGTCGTGTCTACAGGGTTCCGCTCAGTTATGGAAATACCGGGGCACAAATGTCGCAGGTGTCAACGGGTTGCCGGCAGTAGAAGTGACGTGTTCCGTGGAGCCAGTTCACCCCGCCTGCGTGTTGTTTTTTTTTCTTTCTTTCTAAACGCCTGTTATGTTATCGCGCGGGTGGTTTCGTAACGGCGGCGCAGCCCGGGTTACGTGGACGAAGGTGGGCGCCGAATGGTGCTGCTCGCGCCGGGGCGCCGCGCGTTTCGTAACTACACGTGCCGTGTCTTCAGACAGACTCCTCCCTCCGCACCACGGCGAGAAAGCGACGCTGGTCGCGTCCTGTCCGTAGCTGCCGCCACCCCGAACACTACAAAAACCAACCAATCTGTACCGACATCAGGATGGCCCGGACAGGGAATCGTACTCGGGTCCTCCCTAATGCAAGTCCAGTGTGTTATTGTGAGTGAAGAGATCTGGGCGGCTGTTAACAGCGAGGACTTGAGAGCCGATGAGGGCGATGGAGGTGAGTATGGAGCGGCGTCGGAATGTAAGGGCGGGGGGAGCGGGAGATCCCCGAGAAGACCCACCGACCGACGGTGCAGAAGTCCGGTGACCCGGTCGGCGATTGAACCCGGTTCGCATCGGTGGGAGGCGAGCAGGCTAACCGCTCGGCCACTGTGGCCCTCAGTGTGTTATAGGTAGAGCCAGTGACTTTTCACGTAAAAATCGGAGCACACAGTAGACTTCAATACTATATACACACCTCAGCTGTTGTTATACCTCCATTGACTGCTGGTGCCGTGTCCGTCTTTGACCAAGCCATTCAGGACTAAGTAACCACGACACAGAACCTTCGTGATTCGTGGGCAAACGGTTAACACGGGCCAGAACATTTTTTAGCCAATCAAAGAAGCTGGACGACCCAACAGTGCTTTGGACTGTATCTTGCCTCGAAATATTTTCGCGAAATATCACTGACCCTACTTATAGGCTGTTCACGGTAAGCTAAGCAATTTTAAAAGCCCTGCTTAAGATCTACTTGCACGCACATTGTGTAGTATCCAACCATATGTAAAATTAACATTACCGTGGGCCTCATCACTTTATTCGTGCCTCGGTCAAGTGACGTAAAATGATTATAAAATAACATTTTCTACAAATTTGCTGATTCTTACACCTATACGCATTGAAATTAATGGAAAATAAAATAAATAATTTCAGTGTTCACGAAGTTTTACCCGACACTTTCGATCCAACGTTAAAACATGAAACTACCTACCTTCCGTCGTTGCCAACTTTATTATGCGTGCCCCTTGAAATATATACAGGTAGGGACAGTGACATTTTTAAAAGGTTGTTTTCAAAAGTGCTAACTTTACCGTGAACAGCTTTGTAATAATTCCGTCGCACCGTTGACTTGGCTCGAGGAACGACGCGGCGAGCTCGAAAGTGGAATGGTATTAATATTGTGAAACGAAGCACGTATGCGAGAAAGCGCGATTCCACCGCGAGTGGAAAATGGAAACTACCTTTCAGCGGGTCCTTCGTCGTTGCCAAGGTGTTTAGCGAGCTCGATTTCTAGTTTGGGCTCCGAGTCCTATCCACCGAGAGTGTGAGCAATAATGAAATGCTAACCATACACTCTAAGAAATTATTCGGAGATTTACCGCACCAGTGTATACGCTTAGTGAGAAAGCAGGAATGGTACTGTTTTCTCCTGTAAATTCATTGTAGCGTTCCTACATTTGGTCAGGAAACAGTCAAATGTGTAGGGAAGTTCCCAAATTTGTATAGTAGCGACGCTAAACATTCCTATGCCTGCAGCTTGCTGTGTGGTATTATTACCATACAGTGTATAGGTTAAAAAACTTTCATTACGGTTTAGGAAGTTTTCCAGAAATTTTTTTTTACAGTGTGCGCGCGCTATGGAAGCGAAGATTTGGGTCTCCAGAATAGTGCTTCATTTTCCGACAGCAGCTAAATTGTTCTTGCCAACGAACAAATGGAAATTCAACAACATTCGTTCTTAGGAGAAAAGTTTCGACAGCTGTACTTGTGCCTCAGAAACACAGAAGTGAAACAGCTGCTTGTGCCGCGAACTCCAGCCGCACACGCCAACCATATGACGTCACTGGCCAGCAACATGTCGGAGCGCCGCTCGCCAATCAGCGCCCGGTAACTTTCCTTACAGCTGGCGGCCCCAGCCAATAACGAGTGTTTCGCAGGACGCAGTGGCCAGTCAGGCGCAAGGCCAAGCCCAGAGCTTCACGCAGCCAATCATAGGAACCGCCAAGCCATATCATTTCGGTGCGCATATAGTCTATTTGCAGTAACTTCATACTCTTTGATACAAACATTTGAAAAATCACCCAATGTATGGCGTTTTGGTTGTTTCCAAAATATGTCATGTATCACACACAACCTTTTATGCTTGTGTAAACATAAAATCACATTATTTTTTTATTACACTGAACTTTACTCATATTTCATCCAAAAATTATATTTCATTTAACGTGGATAAAAAAAACAGGGATAAAATAGTAATGTTGGTAACGCCTAGTAAGAAACAGTTGTCATTCAAAATGTTGTTGCACTGGGCGCGCACGAATGTGGCGCGTTGACGGTTTGATGTAATTTTCTAAGACTTGGTTAAGCTGTACCTGCGTGAGGCGGAGGGATATCTTGGAAGTAGAACTTGAGCAGGGCTCCAGGAAAGTTGGAAGTAACCGTGAATTGACTATACCTACGTACGTATTTTTTTCTGTGGTCACGCGGTCCCGTGGCTGCGATGCGCACGTGTGTGTGTGCTATTAGTGGTCGGCGGCGGCTGGGTATCCCACTTCGAGAGCAGTTGGAGTAGAGAGCAAGTCAAGGACTATCCCAAATTACAATATTTGGAAGGAGAGGGGGAGGGAGGGGGGATCTCCTTTCAGCGGTTTTGCGTCTCGACAGAGCGGGTGGGCCTTGCGTTCCTGCGGCGGAGAGCTGGAGAGAAAGAGAGAGAGCGAGAGCGAGAGCGAGAGAGAGAGAGAGAGAGAGAGAGATAGAGAGAGAAGAGCAGGTACAAGATGTGGAGAGAGATAGCTAGACTTCGTAACAGTACTCGCGTCCTTGGGCGAACGGCCCGGCAAAGCGAGTTGCAATCGCCCGACCTACACGTGACGTTACGTACCGACCGCTGCTTTATTCTGACGTCAGCGCGATCGTGCCCTCTGAAGGTACACACCTAGTCTGTTAACTGAGCTGTTTGTGATTTGGGTACCACACAAGAAGTATACTCCATGATTAAATTTAGACCTGCCGCGTATGGCAGATGGCTCGTTATATACCATATGTTCTTATTTATTGTTTTCATTGCCGAAAATAAAAATATTGTGTTCTTATTTTATTACGCTTACAACAAAGATTAAATTTAAACAACATTTTCATACCGTGCATAAAGTTTTGTTATATGTTGACCTAGCTTATGAGTATCAAATAATACAACAAATAATTAGTAATAATTTATAAATTTAATCTTCTACATTATAATTTCCTGACAAATATTTTTTTTTGCATGCTTTCCTACTTTTTATTTTACGATTGATCTACTTTCTCGCGTCGTCGTCAACTTTACTGGGCGCATGTCAGTCAGTTCACCCGGTTATAATACACGCAGTCAGCGATAGTGATATTATTTAGAGGTTGATTTCAAAAGTTTTGAGTTAACCATCAACATCCTATAGACTGCATGTGTTATTCTTTTCTAAATAATTGTTGTTGGTACTTATTTGCATAACAAAAAAAAAAAGGAATATTTAAATATAAATTACTTAAATATTTAAAATGTTGCTTATACGTAGGGGTAGTGATATTTCGCGAAAAGATTTCGAGACAAGATACAGCCCAAAGCACTGTAGGGTCGTCCTGCTTCTTTGATTGGCTAAAAAATGTTCTGACCCGTGTTAACCGTTCGCGCACGAATCACGAAGGTTCAGTGTCGGAGTTACTTAGTCCTGAGTGGCTTGGTCAAAGACGGACACGGCACCAGCAGCCAATGGAGGTATAACAACAGCTGAAGTGTGTATATAGTATTGAAGTCTACTGTGTGCTCCGATTTTTACGCGAAAAGTCGCTGGCCCTACTTATACGTATTATAAACTGAAGTAGCGACCGAGCACTGTTTATCCGCCCAGAGGGGTGACGGGGCTGAAAAGTGGAGGGGTGGCAGCCTCCCTTGCCCTCCCCTACTCGGCGCCTATGGCGGGAACACACACTCACACACACATACTAAGCCCCAATCAGTGATATAAATCAGTGAAATAACATTCATTGAAAGTCAGTTTATAAGCTACTGCCGACTACCAAATCAAGCAAATGAACTGGGAACAAGTGACTTACGGCAGTGCAATTCTCGACGTTCTGTGGGGATCGCAAATAAGTCAGTGAAATTCAGCCATCAGAAGATATCTGGTACTGATTTCGTTCGATTTTCACTGGTTTCCACTGATTTGGCTCAATTCTCACCGTCGCAGATTTAAAGTGCACACGTCGTCGCAGGTGGGATGCGCGCTCTTTGGTATTCTTCCCTAAGGCGGTCAAGGCCGGCCGCGGGCTGGTTTGGCGCGGCGAGGCGTTGTCACACTGGGCGACGACATTCCGTCGTTTCGGCTGCTTCTCTTCTATGGCCGCGGCACACAGTACTTGAGAGGAGCATGTACTGAAACATTTCCTGTGTAATCGTCGTTTACGCGAATACGCATATCTAGGTAAATAAATGTTCTCGAAATAAGAAATTTTTTTACAGAAAAAAAAAGTGCTGCCAATTTTTTTTCTTTTATCATATTATGTGCACTCTTGAAGAAAAAATTCGTGAAAATGGTTAAGTATTGCATTTTTAAAGCTGGCCTATGCAGTTTCCTTAATGGGCTAAAGAAAAATACGACTATACGGGCTATTCTGTAGGTTATCATCGTGTGCAATAAAGTCCCACTGTTACAGATGTAATTTGCACAGTAAGCACTACAACAGCATCACGAGGGAAACACTGCACGCCTTGCGCGTAGGAGCGATGACCCGCTAGGAGGTGCGTGTTAATGTCGCCCGTATCGCACCCTCGCTTCTTGACCTTGAATGCGCAGCTACGTACCACACTTAAGGGGGAAGTAGTGAAGTGAAGAGAATTTGGGCGGCTCTTAACCGCGAGGTCTTGAGAGCTGATGAGGGTGATCGAGCTTGGTATGGAGCGGCGCCGGAATGAAAAGGTAAGGGGAAACGGGAGATCCCTGAGAAAAACCCGCCGACCGGCGGCATTGTCCGGTAAGATTCCCACTGGCGAAAATACGGTGACCCAGCCAGGGATTAAACCCGGTTCGCCTTGGTGGGAGGCAAGCATGCTAACCGCCCAGCCACCGCGGTCTCTTGTTAAGTAGTTCTCTATGTCATGTCCGGCTTTTATTTTTTATGTCTGGTCATACATTTTCATACGAAGATTTGTAAGAAAAATCTAAGATTCAATTGATACTACCGCCTTACGATTACAGAGGTGAAACATCCCCTTATGCCACAAACTCCAGGCGCATGACGACAGCAAAATGACGTCACTGACCGGCAACGTGTGGGAACACCGTTCGCCAGCCAGCGTTTTGGTAACGTACTTGCCGCCGAACCCTCATACGCCACCGAATGGCCTTGGTGTCGTGAGACCGGGAGCCTAGACTCCCATAACTCACGAGGTGTTAGTCAAGCAAATGCACCCCGACACATATCCAAATCATTGTGTAGACGGCGGGCCACCACGTGTATGTGGGTTGTTGGGCATCGGACCCGTATTTAGGCTGTTAATTGGAACTTGCCGTTGCCAGCCGGCAGCCCACCCAATATGACGTATTCCGCAGAACACAGCAACCAATCAGACTCGAAATCCATTCCAGATCCTAGCGCAAACCAATCAGCGAGTGGGTACGCCCACGTAAAAGGAACCGCCACGCCTTGCACTTCTGTATAATCACCTGCTCTCTGTCCGTAGTGTTGTAGAACATTGTTCGACGGCTGACGACTAATATGGGCGGAGGGGAGCGGGAACCTCAAGTATGTACACTTTTCCTATACTTTCACCTGCGCGCAGTCTCCGTTGATTAGTGTGGGTGACTGTCAACTAGAAATACCAACGCCGTCGCCTGTTGTACCGGTGAAGGGGAGTTGACACTTTTTTTTTTAAACGTCATGGAGCATTCCGCAAGCGCTTCGATTAACTGTGAAGGCGCAACTGCGTTATTAAAAGAAAAAAACAAAAACACGTAAAATCTATTACACTGTCAAACTATAGGTTAGTGAGAGGAAAGTGGTGTTTAATGATTATATAGCAATTTTCTGTCCAGCAAAAATCTATTGTTTACATATTATTACAAACGGTAAGTTAGGACTTTTTTTTAAAAATCTGCAGTGTATCTCATTTGGAAACCCTGCATGTCCCGGCGAATACACTCGCAAGTGCTTCTGTGACCAGCGGCAGTTGAACGGCCGCTTTCAGCCCATATACTAAATATGAGGTAGACCGATTCTTCGTCTTCTGCGCATGCAAACAACATTGACCTACCCCAAACCAGCACAATTGTTAATGTCACATGGCCAACAGTGATGAACATGCTTGTTTATAATTTAATTTTCAAAAGACAAGCAATTTCGTAAGAATAAAATACTTTTGCCCAATTTGAACTTAATTAAACTTCAATATAATGTGGTCAGAGGAAGAATACAAACATCTCAAAGCACTTGTTTACTAAGAAGTGTTCTGACCTCAAATCCTATCCACGTCGTTTATGGTAGTCGTGTTGGCGGAAAAGCAGTTCAAAGTTGGGACATGGTTGTGCGCGGCCAGCGAGATCTCCACCCGATATTCAGTCTACGGGCGAATCAGTTTAGGGACCATGCTCTGAAGACTAAAATCGGTCTAGCCTACAACACCACGGCAGCTCAACAGCCCCATATACATAGATAACTCTACATGAGAGCAGCATTTACACGACGTCCGTTGTGGTGAAGGGTTTATATGGTCGGTTCCACGGTCGGGTGCGTTTTGTGACAGTTCTGAATGTAGCTGTTTCTCGTAGCAACAGCATTGTCCCCCTGTGCGCTGTGGCACAGACAATGTTCACGAAAAACATTCAGCTGATTGTGAACCCGCCCAGTATTTCAACATAAAAAAAACTCTGCATTTAAACAACTGTAAACAAGACTACATTTAGAACTGTAAAAAAAAAAATCCACTCGTTCGTGGAATAGATTATATGTTATAGTGTTATTTATACAGTTAGAAACCATTATCTCAATCTTAAAATATTGTAAGTTTAAAAGATCATTCTCAATAACTAAGCACTAAAAATATGTCCGCCCGGTATTCTAAGGTTCAACTCGTAAAAAAAAATTACTATTTTGTTACGAGTGGCGCGATTTATATGTATAACATTAAAACTTGAACTAAAACTTTTAATAAGTCTCGCGTAGCGGATAATTTTTCATTTATCTCGTGTACGTATTATTAATTTGCGACTCATATTAAATAAGGATGTTGATTGTACCCAAATGCTTATAGAAAATTAAGTGTATTATAACATATCAGCACCTGTATTCATAGGCTTACTGGTAATTCAGCATTATAACATATAACATCCGAGCTCTGCAAATACCGTTGGACGTTGTATAGTGTGTGCGTGTGCACTGGTAATTCAGCATTATAACATATAACATATAACATCCGAGCTCTGCAAATAACGTTAGAAGTTATATAGTGTGTGCGTGTGCATGTGTATATGTGCGCGTGCGTGTATATGTGCGTGTGCTTGCGCGCGCGCGTGTGTGCGCGTGCGTGCGTGCGTGGAATAGACTGTATTCTACACTTGAACCGCGTTGTGGGGTCGGGTGACGGTACTCGCAGCATGTGACGTCACAGTTATTACGTCAGTCACGTAAATACGCCATGGAAATAACTCAATAAGTTTTTGATGTCAGCCATGTGGACGTTTTTAATTAATTAAAATAATAAAACTTCGGGAATTGACTTTGCGGACTGGAAACGATTGTAGAGGGAATATGAGGTAGAGTGCTCATGCCAACTGCGTAGTTACCATCTCTGCCTCGTAGCACTGAATGACAGATTTTATCATTAATATTGTCAAAATCACACATGAACTTCGACTGTGGTTAGTACAGTGTTTAGATAAATAACTGAGTTGTAATGGATTATAATAAAATAAAGCTACGTAATTTTTTTTGTGTGTTTTATATGTTGTACTCTTATGTACTTTTGTAACGAATCTCTTCTTTTATTTTTTGACATTCCCAATTGCTGTTGTGCATCCGCACAATGTACGATACAAGTGGATTAAACAAACAACACGTCTCTGTTTGAAAGAGTGACTTTGACAATTCTTATTGCAACTCTTGTGCCAGTGTTTAGAACATGCTCAGAATAAATTTTTGGTATTCACGGGAACGATGGCAGTATTCGGAAATTACGCCATAAACCACGGAGTGTCTAATTGATTAGTAATCGTGTGCCAGTCGGTCCTTTTTTAGTTTTTCTGTAATTTTAAAGTTTTGTATTTTGTAGGTTTGTGTTGGAGCATGATAACGTGAGGTCCCAACCTTGGAGGGGCTTCGGCAGAGAGCCGAAATAGTACACATTGAGGACACAAGTCACGGAAAATCATGTCAATTTTTCCGAACGATATAGATAATAATTTACTATTGCTAATTTAGCTAAAATACGTTATACAAACAGAATAAAAGTATTTTTTTAAAATAATTAACTGCCTACTGGGTCTCTGTGCCCGGGCTTCTCAGCATGCATTTCTGCTATTGTTTGTACAAGATTTTTCGCAGTTTACAGCTAACTGTGGAATTGGAATTGTGAAATTAAAAGGCCAAGAGTCCATTTTCATAAATATCCTTAGAGCATTGTCTATCGCTTACAAGCAGTGAAATAAAATAATTGAGATGTAAAACACACACTAAAAATAATTGTCACAAAAGCACATGTTTGATAACTTATTTCAAAGCATGAAATTGTGAAACAGTTATTATTACGATAGTGTTGCATATTTGTTTATTACAACTACAGTTACTTGAGTCATGGCGTGAGTGCTTAAAATTTCTACTTTTGAAAAATTAATATGGTTGTGAATTTATAAATACCTTTTAGTAGCTTGCCAATTTCTAAGTTAACTATGCGTAAAACGTAAACGTAAAAAAAAAAAAAAAACTACTACGTAATAACTTTTCCAGGCAAAACTCTTTCTTGACCATCGTCATCCAGGGCAAAACTCCTTCAATTGTGATGAAATAGACCTTGGTCAGTATATAAGTGTTCCAGTTTAGATAAAATTAACAACTTCCAATAGTAAAGTTATATTTAAAAATAATGTACTAAAAATAAATACCGTAATAATCCTATCTTGGCATTCATTGTTCAAGCCGACTCCGTGGCGCAACGGTAGCGCGTCTGACTCCAGATCAGAAGGTTGCGTGTTCAAATCACGTCGGGGTCAAGCAAATTTTTTACTACGGCGGAAAAGCTTCACTTTTGCATTCGGAGTTAAGTAATAAAGGAAAGATGTTTGGGCGGCACCAAAATAGTACTTTTAGATAAGTAACTAATGTTTTATCTCTTTTTCATATTTTTTTTCCTTTGTTTAGTGAATGACAAGTTTAGCCTCACTTCAAATTTAGTTAGAAACCATTGTAGTACTGGCATGGTGACAGGCAGTACAAGCGCNTTAGTTTGTGGCGAGGTACAGACGAGTATTTTTTAAATGTATCTGACACGTTTATTTTGAGATACAGCGCTTGGAAAAAGCAGTTTTTGTGTCGGAGTGCTCTAAAATTGTGTTTCTAATGTGCGCGGCATCTTGAAAGTACTCAACACGCCTCGTCTGAAGTGAGTGTTGTTTTTGTAGGTCAGTTCGTTGGACTGACATTTAATAGTTTCTTGGAAAAAAAATGAGTATTTCAACCAACCTGTAACACAGTTCAAGCACCAGGTAGGCGGTAGGCGGACCCCTTAAAGGGCACGTATCCCCCNTTACGTATATTCCTCCATAACTTAGTTTACAGATTCGGTGTATAAAATCCAAGCTTGGCAAGGCACAGAGAACATCGCAACCGTTATTTCGAAAGCTAACTTTTTTTTCTCAGGTTATTCGTTTCAAATTTATAACAGCAATAAAAAAGGATCCCCCATTACAATTTCTGTCCTACTTGTGAACGTATTGATTTATCTGAAACCGCACAAACTCCAAACATTTCAAGCTTTGATTTTTAATTTCTGGTTGTAAAGTTCAATTGCAAAGAATTTAAAAAAAAAAATTTCGAAAAGGGTTTTGCCTGCCCGGGGCTTGAACTGCGTTGCAGTGTGTTTGGAATCCTGGTTCTTTGACGAAACTTTTCAAAGTGCTCCCAGTATGTTCACCTACGAAAATACATCATACCCCATACGAAAACGGAATGGTACTATAAAGTTACCACGCATGCTGTAAATAGTATTTTGGAGCCCTACAATATGGTTAAAAACGTCTTTTTCAGACTGCCGTATCTTAGAACATACTAGTCGGACACGAGCCTGTATTAAACTTTGCTACGGACTTTCCATCAGTAAAATGTTAGTCACAGCTGAAAGTGCCGTAGGTACACGCAGCACTACGAGAACATCGCTCGCCAGTTCTCAGAGCCCTGCGCGTAGCGGCGACGGCGCCCTTGTAGCGCGCGCCAGCGTAACCCTTATAGCTCCCACGCTTCTCGGCCAAAACCGAAACGGCAGCCTCTGCGTGCGGCGTTCTGGTCATACTGCCAACCGTCGTCGGGTGCGCCGTCACGTAGCGCGTACTAGCGTATAGTATACTGGCAGTACGCCAGGCCACGTACTTGTCACTCGCCCCTCCGGCGCGTACGGGCGCTCGATCGCCGATTCAAGCCTCACCCCCACGCCCACCACCTTCTCGTGTTCTTCTTACATTTCCGTCAGTGGAATTCTTACGCCATGCAGAAATACCCCTCATTCCTAACATTATAATTAGGCCTATAATATTACACATGGAACGTACCCGCTAAGGTGGAGTTAAGGTTGGGTTTACAATGGAAAAAAAATTTAGAACTACAACCGACATTACAACATACAGAACTCACTAAAAAGTAGTATGGGCTGTTCACGGTGAAATGAGCACTTTTGAAAGCCCTGCTTAAGATCTACTTGTATGCGCGTTGTGTAACATTGTCACGGGCCTCATCGCTTTATTCATGCATCGGTCAAGTTGAACTGTGAAATTATTAAAAAATTTAATTATGTTACAAATCTGCTCATTTTTACACATCTGGCCATTGAAAAAAACAGAAAGCTGAATAAATAATTGCAGTTGTCACAAATGGCTACCAAACACTTTAAATTCGACGTTAAGACAGGGAACTACTTTCCCTCCATCGTTACCAACTTTACTGGGCGCATATCACTCAGTGCGCCGGATTTACATATTTGCATGTAGGAGCAGCGACTTATTTTCTAAGGTTGATTTCAAAAGTGTTCACTTTATCGTGAACAGCCTTTAACTACACACACTACCGAAATTGTCAGAAAACGAGGATTTATGTTGAATGTGAAAGAAGAATGCATATAGGGGTTTACAAAATTGTGAAATATTTTTCTAGGCTTTACTTATTTAAGTGTTTAAAAATCTATTAATAAGAGCTTCATTTTGTCAAAATGTAAACGTGTTTTAATTTTGGACGTTTCAGAAAGGACATTTTGCAAGAAAACATTAATATTAATTAATAATGTGGTTGTATGTAAAAAATATTGGTACCAATGTTAAAAGGAAATAATACTTGATTTTACGGACGTTTGTTACATTCAACTTTCACCAAGTTGACTTTTTTCCCTCAAGTATCTTTCCGTGTTTAAACGGATATGCAGATCGTGTTCACGTCAGGTTTTTTTTTAATTCACAAAATTTATTGCTGAGTGCTGTTAACAGCTCTTTTAAGAGCCTGATAAACACTAGCGAATCAGGGGTCGTGGTGGCCGAGCGGTTAGACTGCTCGCCTCCCACAAAGGCGAACTGGGTTCACTCCCTGGCTGGTTCACTCCCCGATTTACGCAAGTGGAAATCGTGTCGGACGATGCCGTTGGTCTGCGGGTTTCCTTGTGGATCTCCCGTTTCCCCCGCTCTTGCATTCCGGTGATGCTCCATTCCCAGCTCATCTGCTCTCAAGACCTCGTTGTTAAGAGCCGCCCAAATCTTTCAACTCAACTAGCGAAACAATGAAATTATATTTATGTGAGATTTGTTTTGAGAGCAGAGAAACTGTCGTTATTGAAGATCTCGTTTTATATTGGGGCACAGCGTCCAAAGAGTTTTCTCAGCCCCCTTACATTTTTAAGCCGAAAGTGAATTGTAGCTAATCCTGGTCAACTTACACATTAAACTAAACTCGCAGTTAATGGGTTTACTCTGACAGCATCGCTCGTTTCGAATTAGAAACGCATAAATTCCAAATTATGACATCTCGTACGCTTGAACAATGTACACTGAAGAGCCAAAAAAACTGGTACACCTGCCTAATATCGTGTAGGGTCTTCGCGAGCACGCAGAAGTGCCACAAGACGACGTGGCATGGACTCGACTAATGTCTGAAGGTATGCAGGAGGCATTGAAATCTGCGCCAATTTGAGAAAGGGTTGCACGTCTGTCACGTTTAATGATTCTCGTCAGTCGTCGTTTGTCCCGTTCGTTCACGATCTTTTTCCGGCCGCAGCGATGTCGAAGATTTGATGTTTTTACCGGATTCCCGATATTCACGGTACACTCGTGAAATGATCGTACGTGAAAATCCAAATTGTATCGCTACCTCGGAGATGCTATGTCCCATCTCTCGTGCGCCGACTATAACACTACGTTCAAACTCACTTAAATCTTGATAACCTGCCAGCAGTAACCGATCTAGCTGCCGACCGCATCGCGTTACTCTGATTGGTTCCATACCTCTGTTATTTGCATTGTCACGCCTATACCAGTTTTTTTTTGGCTCTCCAGTGTATTGCAGACGTAATTGGCGTCTTTAACTTGAGTTATAACGGTATCAGCAAGTTCTTATTTGACCTTCGCTAACTTGAGTCCAATAGCTTAGCAGCTAATCTGCGCCTGGATTAGCCAACTGGCGTAAAGCAAAGGTGTTAATAAGTTGACTGGTTGCACTGGGCTTGAAAATGCTTGCAGAAACATTGACAGCATTTGCTAACTTGAAATGAACGCGCCTAAAGAGGACACCGAAAACGTTAGTGGTTAATATTCAATGTTCAATAAATCAAAATTTTAACGAAATAAAAACGGAGTAAAATTATTTTAATGATGTAACATGACATTTCTTTGTGGAAGTAACAATTTTTCTTTTTGCGTAATTCTATTGAAAGAAAATTAAACTTATCTCACCCGCACTAATTTTGAAATGACACTTTCATAAAGACCCTTGTTATATTAAACTCTTATGGTATTTCAATTAATTGCCAATATTACTGTCGATTAAAAAGGTCAAACCACTTTTTTTTTATTATTGCCGTTTTTAAATCTTCTGTCATTATTATTGTTAATACACCAATATAAAGACACATTTTTTTTTAATTTCCAACATTACTGTCGATATACAATAATAAAAAACTACTGTTTTTTATTCATTGCCAACGTTACTGCCGGTAAAGAATTTGTTTAAAGAATGATCACGATCTCGCAATAAGGTTATAGCTATCTGCAAATATTCTTGGTTTCTCAGTAGAATGTAGCATATTATGAAATCAGTTAATAATAAGATTGTACATATGAATGCTGTGTGTTGTTGGCTAACGTGCGAATGTTTTTCTTGTGTTGCAGGTGACAATACTCGTGCCCTCTTTCAGAGCGGCACAAATACCCAGCACTGCAAGTAAGTGTCCACATTCTCCATGAACTACATTCACCAGTCATCTCACTTGTCATTTTAACCCTTTCATACCCACATTAATTTATAATTTCTAGTGTTGCGAATTATACATTTTTTGGTTGCGTGCTGTACTTAACCTGGCAAAGAAGTTGTTTCGTCATCACAACCAAAAAACCGTATTCTTTGTGCTTGGTGATCTGTGATATGAACCAGTCATAACGTACATCAGTAGTGCAGTTTAGAAATCAGTTACCTCCAGGAAAGATCATTGGGCACTGAGACTCGCAGAGTACAGCACCGGTCAAGTATAAGCTTCCAGTGCAACATGTTGACGATAGCCTACAATGGGCATGCAAGGGTTAATATATAATATAGTCTATTCACGGTAACATCCAACTTTTCTGAGGTCCTACTAGAGTTCTATTTTCATGTTACTCGCCGTGTATTTTTCCGCCAATTATACTACAGTAGGTCTCACTCTTGGATTGCAGTAAACAGAACATTGGGCGCTCTGTTGCCAGATGGCTACCGATTATCTACAAGCAAGAAGTTACGCTGTGTTGAAAGAATAAGTACAAAAAAACGTAACCGAAATTGGTGCATTGACTGCATTGTATAATAGTGTACATATATAAAATTGTTTGATTAGCTACGCACTGCAATATAATAGTGAGAGGCATTCCAACTTTTATAAAACCCTGATAAAGTTATATTTTCGTGATACTCACTGTGTATCCTCCCGCCACATTTACAAGAAAAAACACTAATGAGGTTGCAGTGGCGTAGTAATGCACCACCAGGATTAACTGTCATAAGCTGAACACATCTGTACAATAAAGACGTAAATACATAACTTTCTTGACATTGCGTAACTTGCTTAACACAAACATCATCCTGTTTAGCCACGTCCGTATGAAGTCCTCCAATATTCCTAAATATCTTCTTTGGAATACATCTTCTCCTTCTGTAGTGTCTTCGTGGCATGTTGAATCACTGTTGTCTGGTTGAAACACTGTTGATGGTTGAATCTTGGAGTTACCTTGACCGGTGGGTTTTGTCAGAGGACTCCCATTTCCCTCACCAGCTTCTTCTCACTCCACTCTCACCTTTGAAGCGCCGCCCGGCCAGCTATCTATCTTACTTTAATAAAGTATGTTCCAATTGAAGAATATCGTATATTCGTGATACCTTCACACTTTTATAACGAAACTTTTTAAAAATCATCCCATGTATAACATGTTTGGTGGTTTTCTAAATATGCCATGTAGACCCTATCACAAGCGTTTTATACGTGTGTTGACATAAAGAACTACCGTTTTATTTTTAAAATTGCAATTTCATTTATATTTTACTCATAAAATATAACATTAAATTTATAATTAATATGAATCAAAACCGGTAAAAAAAATAGGCGTGTTGGTAATTCCTAGTAAGAAATAGATCGTATGCAAAATATTATTGAACTGAGTGCGTACGAATGCGAGCGCTGTTCCTTTGGTGTTGATTTTCTAGACTCGATTAAGATTTGTTTGCACGAAGCGGAGGAATATCCTGGAAGTAGAACTTTAGCAGGGCTTCAGAAAAGTTGGAAGTAACCGTGAATGGAGTGTAAGCAGACATCACTCGTACTATTGAAGCAGTTTTCGACTAAGGGTTGTCCTGCCCGAAGCTGTGCACGCTATCTGGTGGCAAAAGAATTAGCGAAATTTTCCTACCCCGAATTATAACGCGTAACTAATGTAGAGCCGATATTACGCCAAACCTGTAGCCGTACTTGGTCTTGTACAAGCTTCTACAATCCATTGTGCACGAGCCGGTATACCATCCGCTATATGAGCTGCCATGGTAGATTTATATTACACGACTGCAGCTTGCGTACTAGCATTTGGCATCCTCGTTGGGTGCGAAGTGTGTGCTTTGTAGTAATTATGAATCCCGTTCGTACAACTGCTACCAGTTGGTAACTTGCGTAGGCCTATAAAAAAAATAGCTAGCACATCTTAATATACCTATATTACTGTTCGCCTTTTACATAAATTGATTGCTTACTACTATAATTTAATTTTTTTTAATGATTTCAAGTCATTAAGAGTAAGAGTGTTATTTTTAATTTTGACAAAAATTGCTAACCGGTTGCCAAATATAGTTTTTTCTGTACGTACCAAGTAATTATCCGCATGTAACATTTAGTGATAAAAAATTAGGGTCCGACGGAGTTTCGAACTCACGTCCAAAAGTTATACTATAATAACAGATACCGCAATTCTACCCTTTTACTGCCAGTTCACGCAGTAGATGTGGAATTTATATACTGTAGATTTATAAACTGCTTGAATTAATTTATTCATAGAATATGTGCTGCTTTATTTGTTTAGAACGGTGTAAAACCGTAATCAAAAGTTTTCATCGCCAATATTTTTCGTCGTTGTCGTATTGTAAATCTATTTGAAAGCGTTTCAACCTCACGGATGTATAATCAAGATGGAGGCATCCTTTCGGGTTTCTTCATCAACTCGTATCAAGTACTAGCCACGGGGAAGCGATCTGCGCTCTGAAACTGCGATGTAATTGGCCAGGTACGAAACCTGCCACGAAAAATAGGACGTGTCCTATTACCAAACCTGGTACGTAATCTAGCCGTACAATGCGGGAAATGTCATGACGGGTGCCACACGAGCCCGTATGACGGCCGCTATGGCGAACCTGGTACAAGATCTTACGGAATTTTGCATCGTGTAATATCGCCTTAAGCGCCACGAGTGCTGGCGGCTCGCTTCCCTAGATGCATGCGCTTGGGCCGACTGTACGGCCCGGCCGACTGATATTAGTGACGGTCCGGCTGTGTACATATTGTTGCACAAACATCCGGCGCGCATCGGCCAGCGCGCGACAGATAATACGGAGGCTAATGTTTTCAGCACGGCAGCGCGCGCAGCTAACTGTCCCCTCGCCGGCCGCACCCCTCTCTACGTAAATTCACCCGCCAGGATCTGTGGCGCTAACAGCACAGGAGCTTAAAAAAAAAGGGATAGTCTCTCACCAGTTAGTTTGATCCGTATCTCGAGACCTGAGATAACCTGCCACCAGGAAGCCAGAGGCAATTGCTTACACCAGGCGCGGAGTGGCCTGTGTTGGGAATGAATGGCGCAGATGGTATCTGCTATTGCGTTGCTTTGGGCGGAGTTGCGCGGGCTTCGCGATCCGCGCACATTGTTAACTACGGAGGAGAGATTGCCGTCTGCCCCTCGGCGGAGAATAGCACGCTGCCGTGCCTGCACGGTCAGGTGGTGTTCCAACGACAGTCCGTGCACCGACCAGGCTTTGGTGACTGCGCATGCGCGTGTGGGCGGCCATCTGTTGCGCATGCGTGCTTTTCATGGACCGACAATGATGCAGACAGCTTATTCGTCTTCCACGCACGTGCCCAACACTGACCTACCACAAACCAACACAACTGTCAAAGTCACATGGTCAGCAGTGATGAACGTGTTTGTTTACGTCCTAATTTCCAAAAGAAAAAAAAANACACAACTGTCAAAGTCACATGGTCAGCAGTGATGAACGTGTTTGTTTACGTCCTAATTTCCAAAAGAAAAAAAAAATACTTTTCATCGATTAGAATTTGATCAAACTGCATTACAAATCGGTTAGAGGAAGTATACAAACATCTCAAAGCACTTGTTTACAAAAAAACGTGTTCCAACTTCAAATCCTATCCACGCCGTTTGTGCCATATACTTTAGTCTATGGTTTATGTTATTCGAATTGGCAGAAAAGCAGTTCAATGTTGGGACATTGTTTTGCTCACTTAACGTGATCACTGGACTCCATATTCACTGTATGTTTAACACAAGCCAGTTCCTTCACACTTGTTGAATCAAACCTTTGAAAAATCACCCCATATATGACGTGTTGTTTCCTAAATATGTCATGCATCACAAGCGTTTTATACGTGTTAACATAAAAGTATTATACTTTTGGTTAAATTGAATTTTTACTTATATTCTGTGTATAAATTATAAACATTTGTTATAATAAAATGCATAAAACAGGGAGAAAATAGTTGCGTTGGTAATGCCTAGTACGAAATAGTTCTTTTGCAGAATATTATTACACTAAGTGCGCAGATTGCGGTGCATTGTATCTTTGATTAAATTTTCTAGACTCGGTTAAGCTTTGTTTGCATGAGGCGGAGAAATAGCCTGGAAGTATAAGTTTAGCAGGGCTTCAGAAAAGTAGGAACTAACCGTGAATAAACTATAGACTGTCCTAATCTAGAGTATGAAACAGTAATCTCATGTTGTGAAGGCACCTTAGCGAACTCGGCTC
>NQII01001692.1:162885-198371 GCA_002778355.1 Clitarchus hookeri
TATTTTTTCCTCTTCTAGGCGGAATATGCAAGAAAGCTGTGTTTAAAAACCAGGAAATCTCGGGAATTTATTTAAGATCGAGCAAGACTTCAAACAAATGTACGATTTGCTTCCTTTTTCTATTGCCTTGCGCTTTTTTTTTAGTCACGCCCTGGACAAGTTTGAACCAAGAAATAACCTCCAAAAAAATGTAGATCGAATCCCGTGCTACCTGGTCCTTAGTAAAACTGGAGCTTCAGTCAATGGACAACTATAATCTATTCGCGGTTTCTTCACACTTTTTGAATCACACCTTTGAAAAATCACCACATATATGACGTTTTTAGTTATATCCTAAATATACCACGTATCACAAGCGTTTTATACTTGTGTTTATAAAAGTAATATTGTTTTTGGTTAAATTGAAATGTTATTTGTATTCTCTCTATAAATTATATTTCATTTATAATTAATATGAATTTAATACAGTGAGAAAACATGTTTGTGGGTAACGCCTAGTAAGAAATAGTTCTCATGCAAAATATTATTACAACTGAGTGCGCAGGAATGCGGTGCGTTGTCCTCTGGAGTAACTTTTCAGACTTAGTGAAGCTTAGCTTGCACGAGGCGGAGGAATATCCTGGAAGTAGAACTTTAGTAGGGCTACAGAAAAGTGTGAAGTAACAGTGAATGGATTACAACCGCGGCTCGAGTACACATATTATTATAGAATCTAGCTATAGATGTGAAATGTTTCCGCGAAATTTCTGGGTCTATAATTACGTATATTTATGCCGGGAAATAAATGGCCAGTTATGGACAGGGAGCTTTCATAAGGGCGTTGGCCACGAAAAAATTTATTTTATATTTGTATCACGTGCTGTTAAACTGGTAGACAATATCTGTAACTACTTTTTCCTCAGATAAATTATTTTTAATATACCGTTTTGTGCAAAATGACATGTCAGAATCTAAATGTTTCTTTTTTTTTGTGATGTGCAAATAAAATAATTCAAACAATTTTGCACAACATTTTACAGGTGCAACTGAACGGTCTTTTATTAATTCGTTTTAAGGGATGCTTAGTAAAAATTATTTTACAAAAATTCAGTGGCAGTCAAAAATAAAAAAAATTCAAGAATATGCTTATTTTCAGCAATTTTTTCTTATATTTTAATAGCATTTCCTTTTACTATTATATCGATGTCTTGAAGTAACTCTTGGCACCATCTTTCAGCGTAAATTATCTCATTTCTGTACGTAAGTTAGTTTTCAGTACTTGTTCATTCCTAAAACAGTAAAATTGTGAGTCTGACAAATATTTATGCAAAAACTATGCGCTCGAATAGTTCATTTTGCAAGGAAAAATTAATTACTTTTAATGTCTAAAAGTTCAACAGTTTACTGTGCAAATATAAAATAACGAATTTTAGTAGTGGCCAACGCCCTTAAATGTTGTTTTGATTTCAAAAGCCCTCAGTTATAGGTAGAAATCTGCAAAATTCGCGTTGTAATTTGGAGACAGGCTATCCTTTTAACACACACATCCGCACCGCGTTTCTCATTGGGTTGTGTTTGCCTGACACGCCCTCACAAACTATACGCCAATCAATAAACACTCTATGTTTGAGTGAGTGTGAGCCAATCACATGTAGTTTAGTCACAAGGGAAAAGGCTTTACACCTAGGCAGCAGGCAATCGACAAACAATATCGTCTGGAATGTGTACAGGACTGTGAAATCTAGTAGGAAACTCGATAATAACACACATTTTGCAGGTCTCTAGTTATTGGTAAACGACCAACAGCTGCGGTTGGTTTAGTCCAGTCACGGTTACTTCACACCTTTCTGAAGCCCTGCTAAAGTTCTACTTCCAGGATATTCCTCCACCTCCTGCAAACGAAGCTTAACCGAGTCGAGAAAATCACACCAAGAGGGACAACGCGCCACATTCGTATGCAATGAGTGTAACAATATTTTGCATAAGAACTTTTTCTTACTAAGCATTACCAACACACATATTATCTCACTGTTTTTATTCGTATTAATTATAAATTGTAATTTATGAATAAAATGTAAAAAAAAATTAATTTCAGCAAAATTAAGGTACTTTTATGATCACACGAGTGTAAAACGCTTGTGATGCATGACATATTTAGGAAACAATAAGACACGTCATGTATGGGGTGATTTTTGAAAGGTTTGATTAAAGAAGTGTGAATATACCGCGAATATACTATATAGTGCGTGTTACTGCAGTCCGCGAGCGAGAACGTCGCCAGAGACCACGGTGGCTGAGCGGTTACACTGCTCGCCTCCCACCGAGGCGAACCGGGCTCAATCCCCGGCCTGTTCACTCCGGATTTTCGCAAGTGGGAATCGTGCCGGACGATGCCGCTGGTTGGCGGGTTTTCTCGGGGCTCTCCCCCTACCCCTTCAATCCGGCGCTGCTCCATACTCTCCTCACTTTACCCTCATCATCTCTCAAGACCTAGATGTTAAGAGTCGCTCAAATCTCTTCACTCACTCACTCACTCACTCACTCACGAGAATGTCACCTGCACTCGACAATTAACCCGATTGCAGTGGCGAATCGGGGACTGATCCTTTCGACACGTATCCTCAGCGAAGATGTTTCTCGTCCAGGTCGCGTGGTGCTTCGCCGAGGAAGACGGCGCACGGCTGAGAAGTTGTTAGCGGAGCCCCTCGGCGTGAAAAGTAACAGCGAAACTGTCGTGTGCACGTCAGGTCCCCACCGGAAGCGGAACTGAACTCCCCTTCCTCAGTCAAGAGTCACGGAGGTCGTTTTTCGTTCCCGGAATGTATGCAGTAACTTTATGACTCACGAAGTGCTGGTTCCGATACCATGTGCTCGCGTGATCGCACCGAGGGACGGAACAAATGTCGTGTCCCTGGTTTCCCCCTCTTGCTTATATATATTATATATATATACATATACACACGTATATACACCACGCAGTATGTATAGGCTATTCACGGTTAATTGAGCTCTTTTGAAATCAACATTTGCAGAATGTCACTGCCCCTTCCTGCGTATGTTTTTAAGTGACGTGACACACTAAGTGGCATGCGTTCAGTAAAGTTGGTAACGACGAAGGGAAATGTATTGATGTTGAATTAAAAGTGTTCGGTAAGCATTTGTGAATACGGAAATATTTTCTTCTGCTTTTTTATGTTTACTTTCTGTAATAATTTCGCAGTTCCACTTGACCCACGCCTGAATAAAGTGATGAGTCCCATGACAATGTTAATTTTACCTATGTGGGAAAAATACATCAAGTGCATGCAAGTAGACGTTATGCAGAGCTTTCAAAAGCGCCCAGTTTACCAAGAACAGCCTATAATTAAATTTTACCTGCATGTGATTATACGTAACATAACGTAGCTTAAACATACTGTACAACTACACAAAATGCGTACGTCTTCTAGATTGTGATTAAGTGATCAAGGCCAACTTTGAAAACATTTTAGTTCCCTAACTTAAGATTCGGTTGCCTTGGAAAAAAAAAACCCCAAAGTGACGTCAGTGCACGAAGTATTGTACTCTATATCTCGTGCAGTTGACGCACGAGATTAACTAGAAGTAAAATGACGTAGGATGTTCATTGATGCGCCTAGATGATGAGTATAGGTGCGCACTGCAGAGGGAACTGAATGCAGCCACAGTAACGTGGACCGCAATAATACTATTACATTTTTACTACACAAAAATAATATTGAAGTTAATAATTATTTTGGTGCGTTGAGGGTAAAAGTTTAGTGTGCAACGGAAGTTGCACGCGCACAGTGTAACGAAATTCGACAGTGAACGTGGTAGGGGTACGACCCAACACGCATGCGCGTATCGTCTAGCTGTATACAAACGAAAGGTACACAACATAGCACGTGGTTATATTTAAAATCGACAGAAAATCAGTTCATGTAATAAGCAAATTGGAAAACATTTCATATATATTAGTAATTCATTGTGAATATATATATATATATATATCTTGTTAATTAATTTTACTTACATTGTGCTGTTAAAAATTTGTTAGTGACAAAAATTGTATAGTTACATTTTAAAAGTGTTTTCAAGTGTTTGAGGTTAATTTTTGTAAGAATTTAATTATGTTCTTTAATCAAACCTTTATTAATTTTATTTACTGTCTTTCTTCGGTAGTTTTGTCGTTTTCCTACTTACATGAATTATTTGCATACGTAATAAAATTGTATTTTATTCATGCCAAAGAAATATAACTTTTAACGCGGGTACATAAGTACACAGACCCATGTTTTCTTAAATTATGTATTCCATCATTTCATTCTGTCATAACTGACGGTCGATGAAGACCCCTAATGCCCATGTGGTCTGATGAGGCAGGACTCGAGCTGGCAGTGGTTTAAATATTCGCTATGGTGGTGGATGGTTTTTTCTCCTCGGAAGGAGAATAGCTATGCCCAGTGGGACAGGTGGCTAATAAGCCTAGTGGTGGAAGTGGACATGGGGCCCAGGCTGTCATGACCGGCGGGCCAAGGGGGCCTGTGCCTGTGGAAACCACATAAGGCAAACAGCAACATGAGAATATTAAAACCCTGGAAGGCCCGTGGCTAAGTAGGGTCCAGGAAGTTACATATGTACCGTATGTTACAACTTATGTTACGATTGACCAAATTGGATTTGTGTGGACAGTTAGTTTTCCAGCAGCCACATTCTTTTATAAAAGGATTGCATAACTGGTACATAGACTAATCACACTGAAAGGACGTGTACTAAGAGTTCAAAAGCATGTGTTTATAGTCTATTCGCTGTATCTTCACACTTTTCGAATCAAACTTTTGAAAAATCACACCTTGTATTACGTGTTTGGTTGCTCCGTAAATATGGCCTGCACCACAAGCGTTTTGTAATTCCGTTAACATAAACGTAATCTTGATTTTTGTTAAATTTAACTTTAGTTATATTTTATCTATAAATTCCAATATTTCAATTATGATCAATACGAATAAAACCAGAGAGAAAATTGGTGTGATGGTAATTCATAGTAAGAAATAGTTCTTATGTAAAATATGACACTGAGGTCGCACGAATACGGTGAGTTGTCCCTTTGGTGTATTTTTCTAGACTCGTTTCAAGCTCTGTTTGCAAAATGCGGAGGAATATCCTAGAGGTAGAACTCGAGCAGGTGGTCTTGAGTATAGTTGCAAGTAACCATGCATGGACTATATATCAAGCAAGGGATATGCGGGGAGGGGTTGCGCCTGGCAAGATGCCGGGTGATGGGGAAGTGACCCCGGCCATAAGGAGCGGCCGGGCAGCCGCAGGGGCCAGGAAGAGCCGACGTGCTCCGGGGCGACCGGTCCGTGGGCAGGCGGCCGGGGGTCGGTCGGTGAACCCCGCGAGACGCCGGCAACTGACCGCCCACAGCGTGCAGCCTGCGTCCATCTACGTGCGGAGCAACCAGCGTGCGGACAGTATATCCCATTCACGGTTACTCTCCAACTTTTCTGAAGCACTGCTCAAGTTCCACTTCCATGCTATTCCTCCGCCTCGTGCGAATAAAGCTTAACTAAGTCTAGAATATTACGCTAGAGGGACAACGCACAGCATTCGTGCGCACTTAGTTATACGCTGTTTACGATAAAGTGAGAACTTTTGAGGCCCTAGTTACTTTTTTTTCCTATCAGCCATTTTTTTATCCTTCATCACTTTTTAAAATAAATATAGCCATTTAAGTAATAAATACAGTGTATACATTTCACCAAACTCGAAAGATAACGTTTAAGGCTACAATAAAATATATTTATTGACTAGTATTCCAAATTTGAGGGCTTCAAAAAGTGCTCACTTTATAGTTAACAGCCCATACATTGTTTTTTGCATAACCACTTTCTTTTTTACTGGGTATTACCAAAATACCTGTTTTCGCTCTTTTTTCATTCTCATTAATTAAAAATTAAAAATTGTAGTTTATAGATAGTATATAAGTCAATGTTCAATTTGACCAAAATTAATGTTATTTTATGTTAACAGATGTATGCAACGCTTGTGATACATGGCATTGGGAAACAACCAAACACGTCAGGAGGTGATTTTTCAAAGGTTTGATTCAAAACATGCTAGGAAACCGCGAATAAACTATACAAATCGATATGGGCTGTTCACGGTAAGCTGCTGATCTCTGTCGCACGACTGTCAACTTGATTCCTTTTTACGACTCCCGCCTACATTGCGCGCGGGAGCGATAGGGGCGACACTGCCACGCGCATCAAGTGCGCCATCGCCGCTAAGCGCAAGGCTCTCAATTGACGCGCAGTGTTCTCACCGCGTTGCGTGTACCTATGGGACTTTCAGCGGAGACCCTGTTATTTGATTGGTGGGAAGACTTCCCACAGCGTATATTTAGAAATACAGCACTTTGAAAAAGTTGTTTCTAGCCATTTTGGTCTACTCTGAGATGGTTTTTCTGTACCCCACAACTCTCGTCTGATGTGTGTGTGTTATTTTCGTAGATCAGCACATTTGACGTGTGTTTAATAGTTTAGCTGGAATCACGGGTAGCATATTTGAAACCCTCTGCAACGCATTTCAAGCACCAGCTAGGCGGGAGCCTTAAGGATGCCACCTAGTGAAGGTCGTGTTTGTGTGAGAGAGGCAAAACTAGATGAAGCGCTACGGTCGACGCCGGCCGGCGTATGTAAAGCGGTACCGCCTCTAAACGCAAGGCCCTAACTGGCGTGCAGTCTTTCCCTTCGTCGACTCGCCTAAAATTTGTTTGGAGCGGACTCTATCAAAGTCTAACGCACGCCTTTACCGTAGTTTCGCATTTATCCGGTTCGTATATTGTGAGATACAGCAGTCTGAAAAAGCCATTATTAACTATGCCGGAGGGCATGAAAATAATGTTTCCAATGTGCCTGACGTCTTGAAATTATCGTTCAGTCATCGTCTAGAGAATGTGCTTTCATTTCGCAGGCAAACTTATTGGAGGCACGTTTAAGAGTTTCGTGGTGGTTTTTTTTTTTCAACCACGCTACATTAATTAATTTATGAATATAAATCACATGACTATGACAAAATAGGATGGAAACAGAAGTGTGATTAGTATGGTGGAAGTGGAAATGTATGGCGTTATTGGGAGTTGATGTGAGAAACCCCGGGATTTGATAGAAACTTCCAGACTTGGCTTGGAATGGTCAGTAATCTGACCTCCATCGAGGAAGGATGAAGTTTGTTGAGATGTGAACGGATTGGCTCCGCTTTTGTAGGTGTTTTCCCGGGAAGGCCGTTGGCCCATTAAAACCGTAGCAGCGACAAGTTTAAAACACAAAACACAAAAATTTAAGTCATAAAAACAGTTCACGGTTAAAACGTATAAAAAAGTGTCGCACGTCCAATATTTGCAATCTCACACACATTGGCCCAACGTAACGTATTGGCAACAATACTTTTTCACACACAGCGGTCACGACGCACGTTACAGTATATTTATTCCTGCCGTGGAAAAAACAGATGTATCACAGTATCGTAACATGCCTAGGTAGGTTTAAAAAAATACAATGTGTACAAACTTGATGTGGTTAATTTTAAGTATATTACACAATAAGAGAATGTAACGCTTCTTCTAGCAACACGCCATGTCAGTCGCCGGCCGCCAATTCTGCCAACTTCGGATTTGTAATCGTCCCGCTATCACATTTAAACATATTAAAATGAACATCTAAATAATAAAATCTAGTTCCAGTTGTAAATTGCAAATTCAAAAATCATTATTTTTGCCGTAATAAGTATGAAATATGCTAAAATTAAAAACACGAATAATTTTCCTGTTACTGCAAGCGGTGCGAAACTCCCCGAGGAGAGAGAGAGAAAGAGAGAGAGAAAGAGAGAAAGAGAGAGAGAAAGAGAGAAAGAGAGAAAGAGAGAGAGAGAAAGATAGAGAGAAAGAGAGACAGAAAGAAAGAGAGAAA
Source organism: Clitarchus hookeri (assembly GCA_002778355.1). Taxonomy (NCBI): domain Eukaryota; kingdom Metazoa; phylum Arthropoda; class Insecta; order Phasmatodea; family Phasmatidae; genus Clitarchus; species Clitarchus hookeri. Next base: position 170,835 of record NQII01001692.1, read on the forward strand.
GAAAGCGAGAAAGAGAGAGGAGAGGCTCCGCTCCGTGTATTCCAGTTTCTTCCTCGGACGGAAAAAGAAAACACCATGTCACTAGGGCCTACGCACCATAATTTGAGCTGATATTTTTAACTGTAATGATGAAACAGATTTCCTTCAGTGCTACTTAAAAATTTAAGTATCTCAATAGACAACGTTTAATTTACAAATAGCAGACCAAAAAACTAGGTTAAAACAATATTTTTAATGTGAACTATTTCTTACTAGCAGTTGCCAACACATCGCTGCTCTCACTGTATTTAATTCATATTTAATACGAAATAAATATTACAAGTTATATAAGATTCTAAGTTAAAGTTTCATTTATTCGAGAATACAATACTTTAAAGTTAATCACAGTGTTATATATTTGCGATATACAAGTTATTGAAAAACAGGTTGACATGCTACACCTAGGGGGATTTTTCAAAGGTTCGTTTCAAAACATCTGAATAAACCGTGAATATTTTACACACAGGCAGCGCTTCAGTGAACAAGAAAAAGTGTATTTCAAGTACGGCTTTCAAAAGCGTCCAGTTAACAGTGAACATGCTGTACATGCATATATAGTCCATTCACGATTACTTCCAACTTTTCTGAAGCCCTGCTAAAATTCTACTTACAGTATATTCCTCCGCCTCTTGCAAACAAAGCTTAACTTAGTCTAGAAAATTACACTGCGCCGTATTAATGCGCACCCAGTGTAATAATAATTTTGTATAAGAACTATTTCTTACTAGGCATTACTAGCACACCTATTTTCTCCCTGTTTTTGTTCACTAGTAATAATAAATTAAATATTATAATTTATATATAAAATAAAAATTAGCAATTTTTATGTTAACACAAGTAGGTACAAAACACTTGCGATAAATTACATGTATTTAGGAAACAACCAAACACGTCATTACATAGGGTGATTTTTCAAAAGGTTTTATTCAAAAAGTGTGAAGAAACCGCGAATAGTCAATACTGGGGAATACCCTTTAGCTGTTCGCAACCTTTTCCAGCCTAGATATAGGCAGCAGCCGTAATTAATGCGTTGTTTGTGACAAGAGAGAGAGATGCATTCAGGGTCCATCACGACCCACATCGGGCCCCTCCCTGGGCAACAGAGAAGCCTAGAAAGCAACACCGACCTTGCTTGCGCAGGCGCCAACACACGTCCTCAGCATATCAATAAAGAAGGGAACTCCCCTCTGCGTCTTCAGCGCATGGCAGGCTGGCTAACGGTGCGGCAGTAGAAAAACAGGGCTTACGGCTGCCGCCTACCTGTCGCTTGAATTGCGTTTGCAGAGTGTTTGAAATCCGCGTTTATTTATGCTACCGCTAAACGTCTTCCCGTTATACCGACATACGAACAGAAAATATATTCAGACGAGTTACGAATAACTCTTTAAAGACAACACGCACGTTAGGAGTACCATCCCCGAGCCCGCCAACATAGTCAAAACGACCTTTTCACATCATTGTATTTCAAAATATAGTGGCCTGAAACACGCGAAACTATTACAGCTACATGCACTGAACTTTGCTTCGGACTTTCTACAAATAAAAATAAGGGGTCACCACTTAAATACTCATAGGTACAAGCAGCGCGACGAAAACACTGCACGCCAGTTCAGAGCCTCGTGCATATGAGCGATGGGGAACCTGGTGCGCGTGGCTTTGTCGCCCTTATCGCTTCCACGTTTCCCGGCCTCAAACGCGCAAAATTCCCTCCAGGTATAATCAAGAATTATGCAGCACACTGAACTACGTCTTCTGTTTTTTTTTTTGTACGATTGGAAATTCACATTGTAATTTTTAATTCCATACAGTAAACATTCGTGATAAGGTTGCCATATGCACAGTTTGTTGATAACCAATTACCTAACCTCACATAACACAACCAGAATTGACAAATACAATCATAAACATGCTCATACATTTGCCCAGTTTATATTGTTGATGGTTGCTTCTTACTGTAAATGTCAGTTTACTGCCTGCAACAACTACTGCCGTCTTCTGATTGGTCACTTTCATAGGACTTGTACTTAAGATTCGTAATAAAGTTACTTTGTAATGTACACAAAATATATGCAACATAAATAGTATTTCTTGACAATTTTGGAAATGTGTGTACTACTTTTTGAGCTCTGCGTGTTGTATAGTCGGGTGCAGTACTCCATTTGAAGCCAGTATATTCTTACCGTATGTCTTAGGGCGTCCCAGTCCGCTGAGAGCTTGTTATCTGACATTCAGTGACTTATTTCACTTATGTCTCTGGTTTGGGGGTCACAATGATGACGGCGTGCAGAAAATATGAGGTAGAGCGATCTCGCTGGCTGCGCAGAACTGGTCTCCGTGTCCCAACATTGAACAGCTTTCCTGCCAACTCGACTATCATAAACGACTTGTATAGGATCTGAGGTTAAAACGCTGTTTAGTAAACAAGTGCTTTGAGAAAAGTTTATATATATCCTCTAACCAATTTTTGATGCAGTTTGATTAAATTTGTCAAAGTAAAAGGGCTTGTCTTTTGAAAATTAAGATATAAACCAACACGTTCATCACTGTTGATCATGTGACTTTGACAGTCGTGTGGGTTTGGGGTAGGTCAGTGTTGGGTACGTGCGCAGAGGACAAATAGTTGGTCTATCTCATCTCTTGTTCGAAGAAGGGGGAGGGGGAGCCACCCAGGAGCGATTGAACACTGTTGTTGCCTCGCAGGTACTGTATCGTCTTGGGAAAGTGAAAGCTTCACGTGACCTTGACGAACTGTAAGCGGCGTCAAGTTGCCATCACGACCCTGACCTCTTTGCATCCGTCGTCTGCGCGCATCAGGTCGACATTCTTCGGAAATGTATGCGACGACCGCCGTGGAACGTGGCAGCTTGCCTTAGCGTCACGCGATCCGTTCTGAAGATCTGGCCAACCGTAGATGTCACTCCAGGACGGACAGTGGATGCAAGATTTCTTATAAATTGCACAAATAAACTTTCCCGTAGAAACCTGTTTGAGTTGCTACTTCGGCGTACGCGTCTTCGGATACTAAGTGGTTGCTGTCACAGAAACGCCGTTAACTTTCAAAACAAACTCACGTCGAGTGAAGGAGCCCAGTTCCATGAACATTACTGTCAGCAAGTTTCAATAATTTAAACTGTGTTTCAAGGACAACAGTTATTTCCAGTCATACAAATTGTGGTGTCTTTGTATACACGCGTTTTGCTTTCTACTGGAAACTGCAAGGAGGATCCTTGATGAGGGTGAATAAAATCATATATATTACCTCTATTATAGGAACACCGAACTAATGAGAGTGACACGTGACGATATGTTTGCTTTAAGGATGTGTTTCCGTTTGTCCGCTATGGGTGATGCGGCTGCCACCATGTATCATAAATCGTACTCCAGCTTTTGTCGCTTGCTTTTTATTTTTACTTATTTGCCTCCATTGGCTATTGTAATTAAGACCAGAAGAATTCCACATCCTACAATAATTGTTTTAACATGTGGAACGTTATCGTGTTTACTAATATATCGCCTCCAATATTATAAACAATGTTCTTGCGATACATGTCGATAAAAGCGATTTTGGTGACGTAGCAGTTTTAAACTGTGCGAATGCCTGTGTCGTGATTACGTCGATTTTCCGACTGCGAATTGCAGTTGTGTGTAGAGATTTCTTATGAAAAAGTGGTTATATTTAAGGCACGTTTTTTTTTTGTACTGACAGCCATTAAATTTCGCAAGTCCATCATTCTCGAAATAACCGAGGTGTACATCATCAAAATTTGTAGTACTGTTGTTACCAGTAAGAAAATTACACCAATATGTAGCATTTTATTTCCGGTGTATTTTAGGACAATGCCAGTATACAGGTAAGACTTTTCGGAATAATATTGTGGCGTATTTCATATTGCAGCGTCCTGGCATGTAAGCGACCCGCAGTGAAGGATGAATCTAAAGCAGATTTAATAAGATGTCATAGATATACACTGCAGCATATGCAAGAAAGTAAAGCACATTCCACACCAAACGAGTTTATTTACATATCTGTTTGTGTAACTCTCTAGCATATTAGTTCTTACAGATACACAGTCAGCAGTATCTGCAGTTCGTAAACAACCACGAGTTACAGATTTTAATATTTATGATTACTGTAGATGACACGTTTTCCGGAACATGCCCGGCTCTCCGCACCGACCTCCCCTCCTCTACCTGAACCACAAACTGTAGATAACAACCCGAAATCTGTTTCATTTAAAAAACTAGACTTACTTGCTGCATAACGTAGTTTTGTTTGTCGCTGCGCTCATGTATTTCTGTCGCCATGATTGGTACACGGCGGATAGTGAAAACAGTTCAGAAAAAAGCAGTAGATTCAGCTGTCCCCTGAAAACTTGCATCACCTACCACGAAGAAATAAATAGGATTTGTTCTTTCTCGCCGATCTTGCACGGGGATTTCTTTCACAATATCGTGAACGAATGTGCCATCTTATGGATTTTGCTCACACCTTGCTTCTTGTAAATCTTGCTAAGTGTTCGTGAAATATATGTAAATTAACGATAAACACGATAATTGAAACCTATAGTTTTTGGATGCCGATGCAGGAACACCAGAAATTACACTGCTATTTGCCAAATTTTTGAGGACACAATTTTAAAATGTGAAATTTAACGGGGTAATAAATAGTTGAATACAGGGGCGTATAGAGTTGGGGGTTAACCCCCCGCCCCCCCAACCGAAATATGGAGGGCGCACATTAAATAAACAAAATAAAATTATAGTTTGTTATCAGTAAAATGAGAAATTAGGTCAATAAAGCTGTATAATAACACAATATAAATAAGTAAAATAAAAATACACGAGTCTACATCTGCTGTTGTTCTTCAGCTGAAAAGTTTCTATACCTTCTTAGAATACATTTCTATCTACGCCACCGGTTGAATATAATTTCGCCACAAAAGGGAGATTTTTTCTACAAAGTTGGCAATAACCGTCATTTAGCTTAGGCGGCTGTGGGAAGTCGTGACTGTGAGCTACTGCGCATGCGCGTGAAACCGAGACACTTACTCTCCAACTGCCCTATGTTAGTTTAAACTGCAAAAACACTCGTTCACCTTGTGTTAGAGATTGGTTTACATAAGGTCAGTTTAAATTATAAATACGCGTATTCCGCCACTATTCTAGGTTAGCTTGGGTTGTCCTGTTATGTTGGGATCACAATAGTGCGACAGATGCGATGGGCGCGACGCGAATAAAATAATTTTCCAGCCAATCAGCATTGAGACTTCTGTGACGGCAACGCGCCAAAAGTTGCCCGCGCGACAAGATTTCTGAATAAAAAATATTTGTAACTTATTCGCGTCGCGGGCGCGACAGGTCTGTACATTTGTCTAACCCGCCATATTTTCGGTGCTAAGGTTTACATGCGCTATTATTTACCGTATTAATAAGCAAAGCAAAGGATTTTTATGCCTAGATGTAATTACAGCTGTATTTTCACTCTCACAGTGCCAGCGGACATGGAAATAATTTTTTGAGAGAATAGCAAAATAAGAAAGTAATGGAAAAACATGAATGGTCGCCGTAAAAGAGGATAGTTTGTAGTGGCAAGAAACCACTGGTGAATAATATTTTTAAGTGTTGATCGCGAGGCGGTAAAGCTAGTGTTCACACCAACGCGAATGTTTGTTATCGCGTTGCATCTGTCGCGCTGTAGCGATCCCAACATCACTCTCTGTCTCATGTCACTTGGCAAGATTTTGACAGTTCGACGAAAGAAGCGCCAATGTTTACTTTTCGTTTATGTATCCTTTCGCCATCAGATGGTGCGTCAAGTGGAGGCTGTATTTTTTTTATCAACACGCCGTCAGCTAATCCACTTGCCATTGTACTGTAATGCTAAACAAATTTTAAGATATTTTAGACAGACATCTGTATAAAAAATTAGTAGGTTATAAAAGTAAAAATATAAAACCTTACAAAAATTAAATATTTGCTAACTTTTTTTTAATTTGTCCGAGACAGCGAATTTGGGTTAACATTTGCGAGACGGTAGTTGTAGCTATTATTATACTTTGGACGTCATATCTAATAAAACTGGAACTAAAAGTAATTCGGGAAATTTGATTGACTATTGATGGCAATGCAGTAATTCTGCTATTACTGATACTAAACAGTTCGAGTTGAAAATATGTGACGTGGAATAACGTAATAATTGCTTAAAAACTATTCACGTTTGTCCCACTTTCTTAGTTTTATCAGTACAATATAGTAAAAACATGGAAACAAGGAAATGGGTTTTCGGGAGAACAATATGGCGTATAATTTACGTAGACGAACGATTACCGACCGAACAAAAATTACTAGTACTCAAAATCGCTGTACACGACATGTATGTTACTTTAAAAATTATGCAGAGCTCACAGAAAAATAAAACTATTAGTATCTGTTAGTAAATTTGTTATACATCACACACGAAAGCTATTCTTTTCTGGCTGGTAATGCTTCGGGAAAGAGTGGACAGATGGTGTGTACAGCATGACAGGGCGAGGTGTGAGTCATTTGCATTGATCAACAGATAGCAGCACGGTCTGCCTTTTGTTCCAGACTTTTTGAAAGTTGACTGGCTCGGAACGACACGAATTTGAAATATATTTCGTCAAATTATTATAAAAATAAATCAATTATATTATGCAATATTTCTGTATGCTTTTGGAATTAATATCAAGCACATATGGAAAGCATGGTTGGCGACATGAAAAAGGTTTTGATGTTGCGTTTCATTTGGATACGGATCGTTTTATTGTGCATTTCATTTTGAACACCTATACATTACTACTTTATCACGAAGTTTAGTTTGTAACACTAACAACCACTGTTTTGTGACCAAGTAAAATAAAATGTATTAATTAATCTAGGAACTCTTTCTTATCACGTATTTTCTACTTGTCTAATGTGCGTCGGCAGTGCACCTAGAATAGCCAACGTAATATTAATTTTTGTTCGTTCGTGCATCAGCTCATACAGGATGTTGTAAATGGCACTGTGTTTGTTTCGTATACATCAAGTTGCCACTCACTGACTGTCAGAATCTCGCTAACTTATATGAGACAGACGATAGGTTGGGGTACTATGTTGAAAAATGTTTGGTGGAAACGCGCATGCGCAATAAATGATGGCCGCCCGCAGTGGGTGCACATGCGCAGTAACCACACGGCCACGGCGAGGTACGCAGGTAGTTTCTGTTTATTAGCTTCCCAAAACCTGCAACCTTCAACCAACATGTTTAGCGTCAGTTTGTATCCCACGTGTTGTTATGAGAAGAGGGAGAAGACCGAGGGAAGGGTTTTTGGCATGTTCGCCGGGACTCGCGCTCGTCTGTGGACGGCGCCAACAACCTGCCGCTACGCAGCCAAACCAGTCGTGACGAGGCCTGCGGGGGTTCGAAGACGGAGAGTGCGCACGCCTGTTGCTGGCTCCAGCACAAGGCAGCGCCACTGCCAAGGGGAGAGAGAGAGAGAGAGAGAGAGAGATCCTGGTGCATTAGTAAGCGAGCGAGGATCTCTTGACCTCTCTCCAGACGTTCTGATACAACCCACGGCTCCTGCTCTGGGGTCGTTCACATTGCTGAGAGAGTCGCCAGAGTCGACTACAGAAATCTCGTCTCACCACTGGAAAGCGCATTTTAAAAGGCGTTGGTCAAAAAAATTATTGTTTCATATACTATTAAACTTTTAGACTTTATCAGTGATTACACTTCCCTAGCAAATAAATGATTTCAGCACATAGTTTTCACATAAATACATGTCAAAATCATAATTTTACAGTTTTATAAATGTACAAATAATTAAAACTAACTTGCGTATATATATATCAGATAATTCACATTGAAAAAAGATGCCAAGCGCTACTTCAAGATGTCAATAAAATCGTAGGACGAAATATTTTCGCAGTTTCAGAAAATTGCCGAACGCAAGGACGTTCCTGCATACATTTTATATGTGGCTGCCCCTGAATTTTCGTAAAATAACTTTTGCTAAGCATGCATTAAAATGAATTAAGACAATACCTTTCAGCTGCCAGTTTTAAAATTTCTGCAAACATCTTGGTTTATTTTATTTTCCCCATGACAAAAAAACAGTAAAATTTTGATTTTGAAATGTTATTTTGCAAAAACCGTGCAATCTAAAAAAAATGTATCTGAGGCAGAAATAGTTACAGATAATGTCTGCAAGTTGAACACTGTGTGGTAAAAATATAAAATAAGAAATTTGTTCGTCGCCAACGCCCTTAACATACACGCCAACGCCCTTAACATACACGCCAACGCCCTTAACATACACGCCAACGCCCTTAACATACACGCCAACGCCCTTAACATACACGCCAACGCCCTTAACATACACGCCAACGCCCTTAACATACACGCCAACGCCCTTAACATACACGCCAACGCCCTTAACATACACGCCAACGCCCTTAACATACACGCCAACGCCCTTAACATACACGCCAACGCCCTTAACATACACGCCAACGCCCTTAACATACACGCCAACGCCCTTAACATACACGCCAACGCCCTTAACATACACGCCAACGCCCTTAACATACACGCCAACGCCCTTAACATACACGCCAACGCCCTTAACATACACGCCAACGCCCTTAACATACACGCCAACGCCCTTAACATACACGCCAACGCCCTTAACATACACGCCAACGCCCTTAACATACACGCCAACGCCCTTAACATACACGCCAACGCCCTTAACATACACGCCAACGCCCTTAACATACACGCCAACGCCCTTAACATACACGCCAACGCCCTTAACATACACGCCAACGCCCTTAACATACACGCCAACGCCCTTAACATACACGCCAACGCCCTTAACATACACGCCAACGCCCTTAACATACACGCCAACGCCCTTAACATACACGCCAACGCCCTTAACATACACGCCAACGCCCTTAACATACACGCCAACGCCCTTAACATACACGCCAACGCCCTTAACATACACGCCAACGCCCTTAACATACACGCCAACGCCCTTAACATACACGCCAACGCCCTTAACATACANATATAAGCGTAGACAAGCTCTAAAAATTATATATATATTTTTTCAATTACTAAAACGTTTTTTTTGATACACTCAATATGATAAGAACAAAACCATTCGTATACCCTAAAATTGGAACAGTTAATTAAAACTGCTTCAAATTAGCGAACTTGAATGCGAATTTTCTGAAATTGCTTCACTTGAATCAGTAAAATTCCACTCGTCATTTTTGTTGCGGGTGTGCACTGATAAAACAATGATTTCTACTGATTCATAGTGAACTGCACTGGCCTGGCATATAAAACTTCACTGCATTCTATCGATTCCCCAGTACATAAAATCTCATTAAATGAAGAATCAGTAAAATAATTCTACTGACTGAAATAACTGAATCAGATTTAGAGTTTACGTAAACACTGTTTTAACCCATAATACTACACACAGTGTTTTAAATAGTGCTCTTGGCAGAAAAGCATTCCAGAGTTGTAACACGGAGAGTGTCTACTACGCAGTTCGCATGTACACTCATCCCTATACGACGAGAAAAAAAATATGGTTGTAGAAACAGAATTTCTGCAGTCATAGCCTCTAAACTGTTAATATAGGGGCAGTAATCAGATGGCTGTTGGTACCATCTAAATATTGTTAACGTAGACAGTAATAGTAACATGACTGTATGCTGTGTTCCTGTCCGTGATTGTATTTGCAACTATGAATGTAATTCCTACAGCAGAGTATTCTGTTCCTGCTACAGAACAGACAATTCTTCCCTCCACGGAAGAGACCATAGACCAAAGATGAGGTAGACCGCGTATTCGTCTTATGCGCATGTAACCAACATTGACCTAACCCAAAAACTGTCAAAGCCACGTGGTCAACAGCGATGGACGCGTTTGTTTATATATGAATTTTCAAAACACAAGCACTTTTATACGAACAAGATACTTTTACCAATTTGAATTTAATCAAACAGCATTACAAATTGGTTAGAGTAGATATGTATGCATCTCAAAGCACTTGTTTCCTAATCAGTGTTGTAACTTCAAATCCAGTCCACGCCGTTCTCCGCTAGTCGTACCGGCAGGTGGGCAGTTCAATGTCGGGACACGGTGCGGCCAGCGAGATCGGCCTACCTCATCTCCAGTGTCCGCGGAAGACGCCTGTTGACCGGCGGTTGTCCGTCTCGTTGCAGTGACGCCGGACGTGGCGCAGGACGTGCGGATCGAGTGCAACAGCGACGAGATCAGCGTGGCGGTCAAGACGAAGGGCGGCGTGTTCAGCGGCTTGGTGTACCCCCAGGGGCTGTCCAAGAACTCCACCTGCATGTCGGAGTTCGTGCTTCAGCGCAGCCCCGTCAGGTACAAGCTGCCCCTGCGCTCCTGCAACACCATGAGCACCGACCTGGTGAGTCTTCACGCACACGATAATACCTACATCCCTTAACTCATATTTAAATTTTAAATTCTGTTTACATTCCTTTCGTTTTTATTTATTGTGGGATTCAGCTTTACGACCTCAGGCCCGTGTTAATTCATGGCTGTACGGCCGGATTAATTTATACGGTAGATTATCTGAATGTTATCCCACACCTCAAGGAAACCGTAAAGAGAAACCCGTAGTTTGTTTTGGCAACGTTACTTAAAACCACACAAATGGAAATTCGTAACAGTTTATTTTGGCACAAAAATGTTAAATATAAGTCCCGAAGAAAGCAAGTGCGTTCTGTTGTTTGAAGAATCGGTTTACTGGTTCTTTATGGTTTTGTTCAGGAAAATTAAAATTAAAATTTCGTAAACGTAAACTTTTAGATTTTCCGAAACCCTGCTGAAGTCATTCTTCGAGGATATTCCTCCGCCCCGTGAAAAGCTTAATCAAGTTTAGGAAATTACGCCAAAGGGACAACGCACTGTATTTGCGCGCACTCAGTTGGATAATATTTTGCACGAGATCTATTTAGTACTAGGAATTACTAATACACATATGTTCTCTTCGTTTCTATTTATATTAATTGAAAATTAAATATTAAAATTTATGTATAATATGTAAATAAATGTTTAGTTTAACCAAAAATAAGATAATTAACGCTTGTGATACGCGATATGTATATAGGAAACAACGAACAACAAAATATGTCATACTTGGGGTGATTTTTCAAAGGTTTGATTCAAAAATTGTAAATATACCGCGAATAGACTAGATTATGCTATACTCGGCCAAATTATCTGTGCAGTCGGTGATGGGAGGGGGCATATTGCTAGCGTAGCTATTGAGGTTTCCCCTGCATTGCGGCATCAATTATGCTAGGTAATAACAAAATTTAAATTCGAAATTTATTTTGAACTAAAATAAATTTATGTAACGTTTGTGAAAGGAATAAATTAAAATATTTAAGAAATCACAAGTTTGTAAGAGTATCTGCTGGATAAGGAACTTTTCATACTAAGTTGGGGTAGAATTTTCGCAAAGAAGCTCGCAAAAATCTAATTTACGCGCGTTCTCCCGTACATACGACTGTATAGTTACGTATAAGTTACCCTCAATGTTTTTAAACGCGTTATAGGTAGGGGCAGTGACATTTTGCGAAAAGATTTCGAGACAAGATACATATCAAAGCACTGTAGGGTCGTCCAGCTTCTTTGATTAGCTAAAAAATATTCTGACCCGTGTTAACCGCTTGCGCACGAATCACGAAGGTTCAGTGTCGGAGTTACTTAGTCCCGAGTGGCTTGGGCAAAGACGGACACGGCACCAGCAGCCAATGGAGGTGTGTGTGTGTGTGTGTGTAGTATTGAAGTCTACTGTGTGCTCCGTTTTTTTACGCGAAAAGTCACTGGCCCTAGTTATAGGTCTTTATTTAAATCCCTGCCAAATGCTGGGAGGAAAAGTTTAGCTAAAAGGGAGGAGGAGGGCTTACAAACTAACCTTAAAAAAACTTTTTTAAAAATAGTATATTCATTTATTTTGTACTTTGGACTCAAACCCAGATTCCCTGCACAGAAATTTGCCGCTCCAAAGGCGTGTGGTGAACTGTTGCAAGGTAAGCTGGCGTTAGCTCTGTGCTGTACCCTGCTGCGTGCTAGTTCACGCTTCCACCACTCAAACCGTAGTTCGGCAGGTGACGCCACAGGACGTGTGTAAGGAGTCCCTTGCCTGCTCGTTGTGACTGGTCGAAATACATCCAGTTTCCCCAGGCTCCACGGTGGTTATTGGTTCCTGCTGCGTGCACCGAGAACGTACAGCTGCGAGCAAGCACCAGCTTACCTCGCAACAGTTCACCGCACGCCACTTACGCTCCGACCAATTCCACCACGGAAATCAGCAAAGATACGCTCAAAACCATGCACACTGCCATCCGCTAGGAGAGACTTCGAACACGCGATTTCCCGGACTGGTAGGTTGCAGCGCCTCTTCTTTGATAGCTGGAGCAGCATTCTAGACCAATTACGTATCTCGAACGGCGCGCGCAACGTTCTCTCTCTGGAAGAAGGCATTCCTCTGAAGGGAAAGCATATCCCATTTGTTTTAACTATCCATTTCAAAGCGAGTACAGTTTATCTTTTTTTTTATTACGTTTTCTGCTCACTTTCCTCGGCATGGCGATGTTGTTTTTGCAGCCATCCTTCCTTTATGTGGCCGTAACTCTGCTATTCACACAAGTCGTAAAAATAGTCTTTAAGGCACGTTTCTCGGAGTACTAGAACCTGCACAAGTTAGGTCCTCTATCCATTTTGATTTATTCTCTAGGTATTGTGCGTTATCTTATCGTTCACAGCGAAGGAAAATAAGAAGGGGCATGCTGTGTTATACAGTAATCACCGAGTATCGTCAGAATAACGGAATCGGTTTCTTTTTCTCGTACAAATACAAAATAATCGTGTTTACGAAACACTGTCATCCTTTTAAGTTTTGGTATAGGTGGTTCACGGTAAAATGAGCACATTTGAAAGCCCTGCTTAAGATCTATTTGTAAGCACATCCTTCCGCCATATATAAAATCAACATTGCCGTAGACCTGGCCACTTTATTCATGTGTCAGTCAAAGAAAACTGTAAAATTATTATAGAGTAAATGTTTTACAAATTTTATAATCCACACACTTATATGCATTAAAAAATATCAGAAAGAAAAGTAAATCATTGTAGTATTGACAGATGTTTACCGAACACTTTAAATTCAACGTTGGGACATGGAACTACTTTCCCTCCGTCGTTACCAACTTTACTGGGTGAATGCCACTACGCGTGTCCGTTAAAAATACTAGCAGGTAGGGACAGTGACAATTCTCAAGGGTTGATTTCAAAAGTGCTCACTTTACAGTGAACAGCCTTTATTGCTAAATATTTATAAAAAATGCCACATACAATTTTTGTGTTAATTATAGTTAGGTGAAAAACAGGTGTGTGGTAAATAAAATCTTACATGCGTGGAACATCATTTCCTGTAGAAAATCTTATCACGATCAATAAATAACTCAGTATTTTGAATTTTAATTAATGAATGTCTAATTTCAGAAAAAAAGATTCACATTTTTCAGCGTCTAGAGTTCCTGTTGACTTCGAGTTCCAAGTTTCGTTGATACCATTCTTAAAAACGAGAGGACATTATTTTTTTTTCATTACCACATTAAAATCATAGTCCTTTAGCTATATTAGCAGCTCCACGAAATTTTATGTTTATTTCGGATGACTAACTAAATTTTAAGACCGCATAAACGGACAATAAAATGTATAATTGTAATTGAGTGTAAATGGCTTTAAGTAGAGGAACAAATTGGTTTCCAAAGTGGCAGGTTCCTGTGACTGTAGACACAATAATTTAATAGTTTTGTAGAGTTGAAGAGAGTGCGTGGCGTCGTGCGAAGAATAAGGAGTATATTATAAATGCTTGAGCAAGCGAAGATAGATATAAACTATGTCTGTTATATAAAATACTTCTATATACAAATAACAGGTTCTCAGGAAAATTAGTAAATGTCTCAAACAAGTTTTAAAAATAAATAAATCAAATAATTGCGGTGTTAATGTGTGTTCCCATCTTTGTCCAAGATTTAGATTACGCCATGTTGTATGGAATCGGACCAGAAAATGCCAAACAATGGGGCTAGTCACAGCTCCTACCTCTGCGCATTATTATTTGCTGATGGACAGACCGCAGACACTAACTACATTACTGACGAGGTGGATGAAGAATACACGAATATAGTTGGAAACAAGTGTTGAAAATACGCAATGTCAGGCGGTTGGTTTTGAAGAAAATAGGTTTATTGAAAGTAACACCGAAATACATTTGAAAGAATTTAATGATCTAGAATCTAGATGCATGTTAGGGGGGAAATGTGTAGAGTGTCAAAGTTGGATCTAATCCAAATGCAACTGTGCAAGAGATAATTAAGATGAAGAAATACATCACTCACAGAAGAGAACAGAAAAGGCGAGCATGGCATGAACATATAAAAAAAAATTGTTTTAAGAAGGACGAGCAGAGAGTAAGAATATGGCATTTGGAACCTCATGGAAGGTAAAGATGAGAATTACTAAGAACATAGGACAAGGAGTCCAGGAATCTGTTGTTACTAGACATGTAAGACATGAGCTAATCCAGATTTACGTTTGGGGACTGTTAGGGGAGGGGAATTGGGGGNCTCTAGAGCCGATGAGAGCGAAATGAGGTGAGAATGGAGCAGCGCTGGAATGCGAGGGCGGGCGAAACGGAAAATCCCTGAGAAAACCCGCCGACCAACGACATCTTTCGGCACGATGCCCACTTGCGAAAATCCGGGAGTGACCCGGCCGGGGATTGAACCCGGTTTGACTTGGTGTGAGGCGAGCAGTCTAACCGCTCAGTTACCGTGACCCGGGGGGTGGGGGGATATTTCTCCATTCTGCTGGTGCAAGCAAGTGTAAACTTTCACTGTTTCATAATAACTTTAGGAAACAATATTACATTAATTAAATTAGTCATTGTTTTTTAACTATTATAATATTATTTCCTTTAATTTTTAAAACAGTTTCATGTTATATGATTTTTCTTTGAAGGTGGTGGAGGGGGCGGAAAAAATGGCCCCTGTAACACCAATTCTTCCTCCACCCTTTTTTTTTTTTAATGGATCCGCCACTGATCTAAGAGAAGATGTTCATAATGGCGTAAAATGACTGCCTGGGTGTGGGAAACTAGAGATGCTGCAAAACACTTGTAAAGAATTCAGAGTTGCGACAAAAAAATATTTGTGGCTGCCTGCAGAGCCCTCCCCCGCGCCCCTTCAAGGACAGCAGCCTGGTTCCAAGGCCGCCAGATGGCGCGTAAGCAGTGAGTCACAACCGCCTGTAAATGGACCCGGCCCGCGCATCCCTGTTCATCGCGTACTTTCTCTCGGAAATTGGCAGCTTGCGTCAAATGTCCTTGGAGAAGCCACTATTTTTTAACAACTACCGGCCCAAGCATTCTGTTCTTGCTCGTTGCGTCTACGCTAGGTTTTCGTCACGAACGTTTTGACTTATTATGTATGCTTAAATCCAAGTTACCCATCAAAATAAAGACAAAGTTTTACGGATGAAACGGTTGATGTCGTGATCGAATTTGTTTCGCGGAAACGGTTTTCAGACAAATAAAAATACTTTCGCACACATTTTAGTTAAGTCTATTTACTGATTTAACTGTCAGAAACAATTGTGCTTTATTCTGTTTTGTGGCTTGGTTATCAGAGAGCAGCAACATAACTAATATGCTCGTTTGTAATAATTACAAAAGTAAATAGTGCTTTCCAATTTTTGGCCCAAAGCTATGACCACGGTCCAAACGGTAGCTGTGATGTCGCCCGTTTTATAAACAGGGAGACATTACAAGATTTATTGTTCACCGCTTTAATGTAGGAGAGTAGCCTGGATTCTGAATATATGTAATTACAAGCAAGGCACCATTACACAAGCCACACGAAATCAGCTGCAGAACTACGTTTATGCAAACTAAGAAATTACAAGGCAAAAACCCACCGTACCTCGCAACCGCCCGCCAGCTGCCACAGAACTGCATAANATGCAAACTAAGAAATTACAAGGCAAAAACCCACCGTACCTCGCAACCGCCCGCCAGCTGCCACAGAACTGCATAATGAATGGATCTTTATTCCTGAGACTACAGTTGTGTAAACGGAACACCTACACGTCGTCTTCAGCCCACGCTCGTTACTGGTGGGCCAACGTTATTTCTTTCCCCCGCGAGGCCTTGACTTCTGGCGTCTGCAGAAGCTGCCCTATAGAAGCCGGCAGTGGNCCAACGTTATTTCTTTCCCCCGCGAGGCCTTGACTTCTGGCGTCTGCAGAAGCTGCCCTATAGAAGCCGGCAGTGGCTCGCTTCCTGTAAGAAGAGTGCGGTAGAAAGACGCGGTCATAATGTGCCGATGACGAAGCACCTTCGACGTGCTTGCGTGCTTCTCCTACAAGGGCAATATAAAGAAAGATTTGTAGCTCAACAGAACAAAGCGGAAACCTTATAGCAGTCATTTCTTTTACGAAACAGGATTCTACCAGTATAGCCAACGCAACGATACGACAAATGTTATGTCACCAAGCTTCACTTTTTCGTATTGATAGTCACACAGTGTTATTAATGCGCTGAACGATTTTATTTTTAATATTTATATTTTAGAGTGTAAGCAAAAAAAAAAAAATGTTCGGTGAAAATGTTTTGATGCCATTATTATCTCAAAGTTGATTCCAGAACACAAATTATTATTTCCTAAAAATCTGTTTATAATTACACTGCCGGGAAATAAAATAGCGCACACAGAAATATGCATCGGATGGTGCTGAAACTTTACAGAGATAGTGATACAGAGGAGTTACACAAATGATCACAAAAAACCGAGCAGAAGGACAATTGCACGTGGATCTGTGGACGCCCTCCGGTCATCTTCAATAGTGCATCGCACCCCCTCGCACTGCCACGCGCGCTGCAACATGGTCTGGCATGGAGTCCAGCAGACACCGGGGACGTTGTCCTGAGGCAGACGGATGTGTTCCAAATCTCAAGACACCGTGGCACGACAGCAGCTGGCGTTTCAACTGGTCCTACACGAGCTCGGTTGGTGCCATGTCAGGGGAGCAAGCAGACCACGGTAGTGTTTGGACATGACGGAGACAGTCTTGGGTGACCCGTGTCGTGTGCAGTCAGGCGTTATCCTGCTAGAATACCGCACCTGTAATCTCGGCCGTAAATGGGAGTAGATGGGGACGTATGATCTCACTCACTTACTGCCGGGCTATCGACGTCCCAGCACCACGACGAAAGGAGATCGNTGGCACCACTGCAAACGAAGCCGCCAGTGTTGCAGAGTTAATGGCAGCACACGTAATGGGTGCTGGGATCGCGGATTCGCTTCCACAAGGCTCGCGAAATGGTTCGTAGGCACACAGGAGCCCCAACACTAGCCAGTATCGTGGACTGAGCCGCCGTGGGATCCATCCCTCCACGCCTGGCACACGATCCAACTATCCTCTCGTCTGGTAGTCGGCCTCGCACGTCCTGAGCCGGTCCTCCATGTGTCGGCGCCTTCACGTATCCACTGCTCCCAACATCACCGGACAGTATGTGTTGTGGCTAACTTAACACTACTAAATTTAAATTGCCAATAGTGGACTGTGCAACGAATTTCAGCGAGAAAACTACCGACAGGCGGCAGCTGCACACGACTCAACTTACCGCCAGGATGTCCAACACGAAAGTTCCCTCTTCTTCCTGCAGCTCAGGACTGCCAACCCTCGAGACAGCGTTGACAGTTGACGAATGCGCACCAAGTCAGGATCGCGGGAAATTGAAAATGGGTCCCGCACACAAACTACACAAAGTTCTGCCGTGAAATTACTACTGATCTAAAATTATAACCAATCCATATTTACAAGGTCACAAGTCCAAACAGTATGGTTCGAACGATCCCTATGGTGGGCTATACGGCGATATGACCAGTCTGCGGGTTTTTTTTTTAGCCCGACGAGTCCTTTCTCGAAATTCGTCATTTGTGTAAAGCGTCGTCATTAGTGTCTTCCCAGCATTCTTCTTCGCTGTGTACACTTGTTTGGTATCGTCTGGTGTTTTTCGCATTAATGCGGCTTGGACTACACGCCAGTGTCCACGACCGCTGGCCGGCGATTGCAGCGCCAATGCCGGGTGTATGATGAAATACAAACGTTTACCAACCTGGCGCTGTGTATACACACTCCGTACTCTCGCTAATTACATCGTTTCGTGGTTGTCACGTGATTTCTTCGTGGTGCACTATTTTCATTGCCCGGCAGTGTAATATCAAGCAAATTTTGTTAGAACGGTATACAAGTACCGCAAACTTACAGATGTGATAGTTATAATAGCTGTACTACAACATCAAAGTTTAATTACAGAATACTTAGGAATACAGAAATGAAACATGCACTTGTACCAAAAACTTCCAGACGCACACGCCAGTAAAATGACGTCACCGACCAGCAGCATGTCGGAACGTTCTTCTCCAATCAGTGCCTGACAACCTACTTGCCAGCCGGCCACGCAGACAATAGAACATTTTTGGCAGCAAACGGTAGCCAGTCTGACACAAAACCAGTTCCCAGAGCCTCGCACTGCCATTCAGAAAACAGGCACGTCCGCAAGAAAGGAACCGCCAAGTTGTTTCGCTTCTGTGTATTTGCTTACGCTGTGGTTTCATCATATGAACGGAAAAAGTGCATCTGTACTCATACGACATTTATGGAAAGAAAACTACGTGCTGTTGGAGCAAGGTGCGGTTGTAAATTTCTTCTTTAGGTTTCTTTCACGATTGAAAACTTGTACGTAGTAATGAATGTGTACGAATCAAAATTAAATGAGGTGTTTTTTTACGAAATAGTTAATGGTCATCGCGATTCGTGCAGGAACATCCTCGACGTGTAGGAAATAGAGATATTTTATTTCGCGTCGCGTACGTAAGGGTTTCAGCCAATATAATTGAAGAAGGAGAAAAGTATAAGGAGTAATTTACTACATTAAATAAAATATGCTAAAAAACATATATATATGTTTTGTCTTTTACTAATGTAAAAATACGTCTAAATTGTATTTAATTATTGATTGTGTTAAAAAATTTTGTAGCATTATTATACTTTGTGTTATATTATTGACAAGTCCTGTGCAATAAGCACTGACAGGACAGAGTAAGGATGCAATTATAATGAAATGAAATGTTATTAGCTAATAAATCACTACTTTACTAAAACCAAGTTAATTTCTAGTTGTGCGTGATTGGTCGAACATAAAACTTTTACATTCACTATAAATCACACATTTTTGTAAACGTTCTTTGCAGACGTCTCTTGCACGGAAGTGATTAAAACCGATTAAGGCCCCCGCCTACATGGCGCTTGAACTGCGTTACAGAGTGGAAGTAACTCACGTTTTTCTGCGTANAAACCGATTAAGGCCCCCGCCTACATGGCGCTTGAACTGCGTTACAGAGTGGAAGTAACTCACGTTTTTCTGCGTAACTATTAAACGCGCGTGCAATGTGCTGATCCACGAAAAGAACACACACTTTAGAAACACCATTTTTGAGTATTCTGAGATGGCAAATAACAGCTTTTTCAAACGGCGTATCTCAAAATGAACGCGTCAGATACATACGAAACTACTGAAGGGCCTTACTTTGAACCTACCCACAGACTTTCCAGCAGTAAAATAATAGCGTCGCCACTGAAAGTCCCATAGGTACACGCAGTGCGACGAGAACCCTGCACGCCAGTTCAGAGCCTTGCGCTTAGCGGCGAAGACGCACTTGGTGCGCATGGCAGTGTCGTCCTTTTCGCTCCCGCGCTTCTCGGCCTCAAACGCGGAAAAAAAGCTGCAGGTAGGCGCGAGCCTTAAGACGCCAGGAGCGTGACTGCGGGATTCTTCGGTGAAGGATGCCTTGTTCCTTTTTCGATTAGCGAGGTCTCTTTCTCCAGAAGACGACTGTCCACCGGCGGAACAATGGCGCGGGTGTGCGGCCGAGTTTCTCGGAAGTGCAGCCTCTGGTGAGGAAAGGGCAAGTTGTACTGTGNGACGGGTGAGGGGAGGGGGGGAGGTCTCCAGCAGCGGAGGGAGCGGGCTGCTGCGCTCTCGAGGTCGTTGGTCCATCGCCGGAGAGTTCACTTGCCCCGCCGGACATCGCTCGAGTCCGCGCGGCGTGGGAGGCGGCGCGGTGCTGCGCTTCTTCTCCTGCAGCGCCGCGGACTGTCCCGCCAGATATAGGCGGTTCACGGTAAACTGAGCACTTTTGAGGTCCTAGTTACTTTTATTTCTGCCATATTTTATCCTTTAACCACCTTTTTAAATACATATTGCTATGTAAGTATATTCTGTACCATATAAGAAGGCCACTTTCTTGACAGTTGACAATCGCCGCGCCTTTTCGTTTATGTATCCATTCGCCATCAAATGGCGTTTCAAGAATAGGCTTTGATGTGGCCAGGAGGTGCTGCTGCGTGCGGCAATTGGTGAACTGCTTTGGTGGCGCTGCATTCGTAAACGGAGCTTGTGGACGTGTGTAGGGTCGTTCATAAACGGGGTTTACGAAATACAAGTTACTTTAAAAATTATACAGAGCTCGCGGGAAAATAAAATTATTTATATATGCGCGTGAATACGTTATTTTAAAAAACAAAACTATAACATGTTTCTGAGTGTAGTTCGGGATATGGATGACAGATGGCGTGGAAGGGCATATTGCAACATATGGTGCACTTTTAACCCACAAGATAGCAGCACCTGGTTTGAGAGTCTGGAAACTTTGGATTTTTTCGTCACATTTGGATACGTATCGTTTTATTGTGCATCTCATTTTGAACACCTATACATTACTATTTTATCACGAAGTTTCGTTTCTAAAACTAAAAACTGCTGTTTTATGACCACGTAAAATAAAATGTATTAATTAATGTACGAACTCTTTCTTATGCGCGTATTTTCTGCTTGTGTGATGTGCTTCGGCACTGCTCTCAGAATAGCCAACGTAATATTAACTTTTGTTCGTTCGTGCATCAGCTGATACAGGATTTTGTAAATGGGACGTTAGTTGTTTTCAATATATTAAGTTGCCACTCACTGACTGTCAGAATGTGGTCTTCTTATATGAAATGAACTATAATAAACACAGTGGGTATATTCCACCGCACGTCTAAGACTACAACAAAATATATTTATTGAATATTGTTCCAAATGAGAGGGCTTTCAAATGTGCTCACTTCATCGTGAATAGCCTATATCACCTCATGCTGGACTTAACACTGCCACGGGGCCGCGGTGTTGTAGTGGTTAGACTACTCGCCTCCCACCACGGCGATCCGGGTTCGATCCCCGGCGGAGTCACTCCCGGATTTTCGAACTGTGGGAATCGTGAGGGAATGAAGAGATTTGAGCGGCTCGTAACAGCGAGGTCTTGAGAGCCGATGAGGGTGAAGCGAAGTAAGTATGGAGCAGCGCCAGGGTGAAAGGGCGGGGGAAACAGGACATCCCTGAGAAAACCCGCCAACTAGCGGCACCGTCCGACACTATTCCCACATGCGAAAATCTGGAAGCTACCTAGCCGAGAACCAAACCCGGTTTGTCAAGGTGGGAGACGAACCACTGCACCACCGCGGCCCCTAGTGGGAATCGTACTGGAAGATGCCGCTGGTCGGCGGGTTTGCTCGGTGATCTCCCGTTTCACCCACCCTTGTATTCCAGCGCTGCTCCATACTCACCTCGCTCCACCCTCATCAGACCTCAAGAGCTCGCTGTTGAGCCACCCAAACTACTCCACTTCATTTAATAACCCGCTCATTTTTTTATTTATTCCTGCATTGGGTGAAAAAAAACAAAAGGCCTTGGTTGAGGGACATTCATGGAAGTGATGGGTTCTTAGGACTGTGAAGAAAAAAGCATTTCTTGTCTGAAATATTTTCAGTGGTCAGAATGCATTNATACTTGTAAAACATTCCAGCAGAGTTCAGCTTGGTCGTATGATATGATTAGGGCTCACAGATATTATTTTTCGATTTGCTTAAGGATGCACAGATAAAAATATTATATTGTGCCAACAGTATTAACGTTACTGCTACAGTAATTTTTTTTTTATCTGTGAGCCATCAGTAACTAATGTTGCTGTTATAGTTATACTGTTATTTCCTCTAGAAGAGGAAACAGAGGATTCTCCATAAGTATCTTACTCCTGGAATTGAGAGTATAAAACCGCTATAGAAACCGAAAAGTTGGAGCGTCCCCACGTCCCGGATTTGACAACGAATAAAATCGCTATATAAACATTGCAGTGGGAGCGGACCCACTACACTGCCGGCGGATAAACCCGAAGAAAGTTACAGGAAACTCTAAAAGGATTTATCAGCCGGCTACTGATGAGTTGTGGGGCCTTGCTCCCTCTCTGATGAACTGAAGATAACACATACGACGACCCGGCAATGAACAAGGAACTGATGGAATGGAACAACAAAGAGCAAGGCAGGGTAACAGGGAAACGAACCAGGTGTTGTGCAGACAATAGCAATGGATACGGAACACGATCTAGTCAAGATTCGTGACTGAAGGGCTGACTACAGGACTACAGGAGGAGGGTGATTCGAAAAGTGGTCCCGATGCTCCCCTCCTCGCTGGATGTCGATACAGACGGACTGAATCGAAAGCAGAAAATCAGTTAATTAGTTAAGTAGTTAGTGCCGCTATATAATGTCATATATGTATATGTATAGTAGAATTAATTCCGACAAGTGTGGGGAACTTGGTGGAAGGCAGGTTAACCGCGTCACACCACTACTTCAGACTACCTGGATGTAGATGTAATAGAATAAAAATAATCAAAATTGCGTGGTCCCGATAGCATGCCGAACCCCAAAAGAAAGAAAGAAAGGTGGAATTAACAGGAAAAGGAAAGGAAAACTCTTATGTGCCTGCATTACTCAGAAAGGGCACAGGTNAAAGAAAGAAAGAAAGAAAGGTGAAATTAACAGGAAAAGGAAAGGAAAACTCTTATGTGCCTGCATTACTCAGAAAGGGCACAGGTGCGGGTGTGATAAGAAGGCGTGTCCCGACTGTGGTTGGTCACGTTAAAAAAAAAAGTAGCGATGCGAAAGTGTGGGGTGCAGCGAGGGACAGCAGCGGAGGGTGCGAGGCGACGGCGGACGAATGTGTACGTGTGGCGTGGACGGACCTCGCTGGCCGGCCTCACACAGCGCCTGCCTTCGTGACGTCAACACGCTTCCTTGGCCAGCAAGGTCCCTAGACCTCTCGCCCATCTAGTATTCTTGGGACGAGATCGGACGGAAATTTCGGCTAGCGGCAACTACGGTGGGCGGATTTGGAGGGTCAGTTGCAGGGCTGTGGCAGGATCTTCCTCGGAATTTTTTACATTCACCCTCCCCCCCCCCGTTAGGATTTCTTAATTTATAACCGGCAACTCCAGAGAAGAAACAAGTGATAATATTAACATTAGTCGAGCAGAATTAATATCATTAAATGTATTAAGTTTAGGGACGTAACTGTTGGGAAAGGGGGGGGGGGGAGATATAGGTTTTTTAACCAGTTTACTTTGCCCTTAAAGTTGTTGTCAGATAGTAATAAAGTTATTAATAAGCATTTCTGATAAAAAATAAGGACTTGCACTCATTTTATTATATACCGAAGCAAATTTTTTCATAGTATTTGTCCGAAGTAACACGTTCTTCAGCAACGTGGTGTAACCTTCCTATCTTTCCTTTAGTCAATGACCACCCCCACCCTCTCCTTTTCGCCCCCTGAAAAATTTCGATTCACGCCATAGCTGAGTAATACTCTGTCCTTTGTCCATCTACAAAACAAAGCAAAAATCTGCAATTCCTAGTTGTGGCGGAAAAAATTCAATAAACTGCAGATTTGGGTATTTCGCCATCATCCTTCCAAGGCAANTTCAATAAACTGCAGATTTGGGTATTTCGCCATCATCCTTCCAAGGCAAGAAAATTATTCAAAGTCTCTCAGGAAGTATTAAAACAAAAACATTAAAAAGGTTTCAGCTGGAAGACGAGGCACCAATAAAATTTTCCGAAGGAAATGATGCAGTCGGGACAATTGCGGCGAGGTTCAAGGACGAGAAAAGAGATAAATGGCCAGGCAGGCCTCTCGGTGGTTGGCCGGGAGTGNGACAATTGCGGCGAGGTTCAAGGACGAGAAAAGAGATAAATGGCCAGGCAGGCCTCTCGGTGGTTGGCCGGGAGTGCATTAGTCTCTGCCGCAGCATCCTTCCCGGCCTGGACCGCGTCAGCGGCTGCAAATAACAAGAAGAGGAAGAGAAAATGAGACAAATAAGAAGGCGGTGCTCTCCGCGTTCCAGCGCAGCGCTGCGTTTCACCGCACCGTGTTGCCAGATGGGGAAAATGGAATTCTGGTACCATGCTCCGGAAAATACTGGTATTCTCCATAAAATTCTAATACTCTAATAAAAAGAAGGNAAATGGAATTCTGGTACCATGCTCCGGAAAATACTGGTATTCTCCATAAAATTCTAATACTCTAATAAAAAGAAGAAGGGACCCGTCCCCCTCCTTCCATTATTATAATTACGTTACAGAAATTTTAAGTTCCAAATAAGATGAGAATNAAGAAGGGACCCGTCCCCCTCCTTCCATTATTATAATTACGTTACAGAAATTTTAAGTTCCAAATAAGATGAGAATAATTTCTAATTATGTATTCTCATCTTATTTTTTAATACAAATAAAATAAGAATAGTTAAAAATTTTATTTGGCGTCTTGGATTGCTAGTGGTTAGATTTTATATCTATACATTCTTATCAAGGTGGGCTGAAATTATTTACTGGTACCCATTTTACAAAATGATAATTCTAATTCACTTTGAACATATTCGTTCGGGGACTAAAAAAAATCGGGAGAGTCCATTTCCGCTGCACGAAGGGGTGGGGTTGTTTGGTTCAGTAGTGACAGCGGCCGAGTGCAGTTGGGGGAGAGCCGGTCCGCGCGTGAATGTTACCTGTTGAAAAAACGTAAGTCTCGTCGGCGGTATTCAACAGCGCGGTACTAGAGAGAGATGTTATCAGTCTGGTATGTATAGCGCCGACAGTGTCACGTGTTTCCCTCCCTCCAGTGGCGAGCGTTCAGGAGAGCCCTCCCCTATGTTCCCTCCCTCAAAGTTGCACTAAGATTATGTTCTCATTTGAACTGTACTATACCAGGCGCTGATTGGCGCACAGCGTTCTGACATGTCGCTGACTTTTGCCGCCATTTTGGTGGCGTGTGCGGCTGTAGTTCGCGATGCAAGCCACTGTTTCATCTCTGTATTAAGACCATATCTCACGATAATTTTTAATTTCATTATCCGAAAGAGATTCATATAAGAACTACATAAAAGTAAATATTTGTAGTCAAATGATTATAGTTTTCAAAATACAGCACCGACAAGTGGAAAACATGAGGATATGCGACGGCGGTGCAACACGCCGGGAACAGTTGCGGCATCAAGTGAAACCTACCAACCTTAACCGACAGGCAAGGTCCTCTCCAGCGGTGCAGTGAGTTGTGAGAGATACGCCTGACTTTGGACACCGGAGACCGACTCGCGCCAATCAGCCGTAAGGTTCCGAGGCACGCAACACTCACCACGAGGCTGAGCCGAATATTGATCATCAAAAGTCCATTATTTCTCTTCCAGAAACTTTTGTTTACGGTATCTTCATACAACCTTTTTTTAAATTAAACCTTTAAAAAATCACCCCATGTATGACGTGTTTGGCCGTTTCCTAAATATGTCTTGTATCGCAAGTGTTTTATACTTATGTTACCATGAAAGTATCTTATTTTTCGTTAAAATGAATGTTTACTTATATTTTATCCATCAATTATAATATTTCATATTTAATTGATATGCGTAAAAAACAAAGAGAAAATACGTTTGTTGGTAATGCCTAGTAAGAAATAATTCTCATTCTAAATATTCTTAAACTGAGTGCGCACAAGTACGGTGGGTGCACTGTCCCTTTGCTGTAATTTACTAGTCTTGGTTAAGCTTTGTTTGCATGAGGCGGAGGAATGGCTTGAAAGTAGAACTTTAGCAGGTCTTCAGAAAAGTTGGAAGTAACCGTGAATGGACTATACTACGTATACCGAGTGTATTCTGCCGCTTTTGTCAATTCGCATGTATGCAATCAGCAGTTTACAACTTAACGTTAAGACACACGACTTTTCCCCTGAAAGCTTAATGTATACAGAATTTGCATGGTTCAAAAGTTAATAGGGATGACTGGTTAGTATTGTATACTTTTTGAATCAATATCCCTAGATGTATAGTTGTTTTACGTAAGCTCGAGTTTTTCCAAGCAAGCTGAGGCCGCGGTGGTATAGTGGTCAGACAACGCTCCTCTCACCTAGGCGAACCTGGTTTTATTCCCAGCGGGGTAGCTCCCGAATTTTTGCATGTGAGAATCGTGCCGGACGATGCCACTGATCAGCGGGTTTTCTCAGGGAACTCCCGTTTCCCCCGCCCTTGTATTCCGGCGCTGCTCCATATGCACCTACTTCACCCTCATCGGCTCTCAAGACCTCGATGTTAATGCTCCCGTCTACCTGGAGCTCTTTTCCGCGTTTGCGGCCGCGAAGCGGGGGAGCGATAAGGGCGACATTGCCACGAGCATCAAGTCCTCGCCGCTAAGCGCAGTGTTTTGAAGCGGAGTGCAGTGTTCTCGTCGCACTGCGTATACCTAACGGGACTTTCAGGGACGACCCTATTATTATTTTTTAGTGGAAAGTCTCTAAGAAGGTTCAATGCAGGGCCCTTGAGTAGTTTTGTATGGATCTAACTCTTATACTTTGAGGTACAGCGCTTTGAAAAGGCAGGTTTTTAGCCACTTTGCAGTACTTTAAAATCGTGTTTCTAATGTGCGTGACGTTTTGAAAGCACTCAACAGCCTTCGTCTGAAGTGTGCGTTCATTTCGTAGATCAGCACGTTAGACGCACGTTTAATAGTTTCGTTGATAAAAGTGTATTTCAAACTCACTACAACGCAGTTCAAGCGCCAGGTAGGCGGGAGCCTTAATTCAAGCTAAGTCAGCAGCAATAAGGTAGAACTAGTCACTTCCAGGGTTCGTGAATACCTGTTGCCATCCTTATCTTCCTGTTACTGATACTTGTACCCGCTGCTTGTACCATAGACTTAAGATGAGGTAGACAGCTTATTCGTCTTCTACGCACGTACCCGACATTGACCTACCAGGAACACAACTGTAACGTCACGTGAACGTGTTTGTTTGTATCTTAATTTCTAAATTAATAAAACACCGTTGCGAAGGATAAATATCTGCAGATTCCCAGAAGCAGCAGCTGTCCTGCTCCTGCCTAGACGGCGCTGAAAGTGAAACTCGCGAGTAGGAGGGGGAGGGGGTGGGGGTGGGCATGTCTCGC
>NQII01001692.1:198843-214004 GCA_002778355.1 Clitarchus hookeri
GCTGTGTCTCCTCGGACGGAGGTCCGTGGGCGTCTCGACACGGGCCACGGGCTGGCAACGCCGCGTTGCTCGCCTCCAGACCTGGCTATATATGGACCGTGATGCTGCCCGCGCAACAAGGCGCCATATCGCCGCTGCAGCCTCCCGGGCTCCAGCCCCTCACCTTGCGTCGCGAGTAGGGTCACCAGGCACTCGGGCTTATTAATGTCCCCTGGTGTTATGCCTGAAGGCTTATAAGGGGGCGGCTTACACTCTAACTAAACTTGAATAAGTGATAATTGAACCAAATCAGTGAAAACGGTGAGATTGAGCAACTGATAATCAGGGCCAGATAACTAAGTAATATAGTGGTTGAATTTCACTGATTTATTTGTGATTACCCACTGAATGCCAAGAATGTCACTGCTATAAGTCACTTGTTCCCAGTTAATTTTCTTGATTCGCCGGTCAGTAGTAGCATATCAGCTGTCGGTAAAATGAGAAATTAGGTAAATAAAACAGAATAATAAGACAGTAAAAATAAACTAGACAAAGAAATAAAAGGTATCTGTAATCTACTGTTGCTCTTCAGTTAAAAAAAAAACATTTTTAGTCGCTGCTTTATCACTAAACCGCCCCTAAAAAAAATAAAATTCTTCCTACGCCACTGATGAGAACAATGTAATTTCATTAGCGTCGCAAATTATTCATACAGGAAAACAACACAGTACATGTTTTTTTTCGCATGTAGATTGATCTTAATTGTTGTTGAAAAATATGAAAAAANTACAGGAAAACAACACAGTACATGTTTTTTTTCGCATGTAGATTGATCTTAATTGTTGTTGAAAAATATGAAAAAAAAAATTTAACCAAGTCATTACTATTTCAATTAAAAATGTTCAGACGTTTAAATAATAACATAAAAATAATGTTCCCATAATCAGTTATAGGCTGTAAGCGGTAAAATCAGAACTTTTGAAACAAGCTTTAGAAAACATTTATGTCAATAACTTAATATTATGCTACATTACAAACTGGCATGCATGCCTCTAGTTAAGTTGGTAAAGAATTAATAATAATACTTCTTAACACTTGACGTATCGTGTGTGTAATGTTCAAAGTTATGGTCTCTGAAATTAATATTGATTGTTTTATACACATTAGAGTATGAATTTGCATGTTTGTAGTACATTTAATTTCTAACAATCTCGCGGTTTTGCCTATTTGGTGCATGAAAAAAGGAGACAGAAAGAAAAGGAAAAGTAGACAAGCAGGGCTTTCAAAAGTGTTCAATTAACCGTAAACAGTCTATAACATAAAATGTGGAAGCTAACTACCAGGATAATAAACTTATATGCTTAAGTATTTTTTTACACAACAGAACATTTTAATACCCACACTGCAATAAATCTAAATAAGAAAGGACGAAAACAAAGTTTAACATATATAACACTAAAGAACATGCAGAAGTGTTTATACGATTAACAAAATAAATGTTGACAACATAGATATAACAAGTTTTGTTGAACCCGAGCACTTTCGAGAGCCCTGCTTTAGATCTACTTGTATTGTATGCAAATTGTGTATTCTTACACCATATGTAAAATCAGTATTGCAATGAGCCTGATCACTTAATTTACGCGTTGATCAGAGGAAACTACCGAAATTGTTAAAAAAAGAAAATATTTTACAAATAAACTCTTACATTCATGCATAAAAAAACGGCAAGCAAAAGAAATCATTTCAGTTTTCCCAAATGTTCACCTTACACTTTTAATTCAACGTTAAGTCATGGAACTACTTTCCCTCCATCGTTACCAACTTTACTGGGCGCATGCCACTTAGTGCACCCGTTAAAATACATGCAGGTAGAAGCAGTGATTCTTTTTTTTTCAAAGGTCGATTTTAAAAGTGCTCACTTTACCGTGAACAAAAAAAAAAATCCGACCTGACGTGAGAAAATGTTTAGAAAGGAGGACATGTTATCTTGCTGGACGTCTGGTAACANAAAAAAAAAAATCCGACCTGACGTGAGAAAATGTTTAGAAAGGAGGACATGTTATCTTGCTGGACGTCTGGTAACACTCTCCTGTGCTTTGAACGACGATAGCCGCAATGCACACGCACTGTTCGTAATACGCGTGCGCTGCCTGGTGCTGCAAGGAAGTATTACGTTCCCAGTCGTCAGTGGTTGTTCGTGAGTTTTAAAAACTATCGGGTCGTTCAATGTTGACAAACAGTACCGTACGCATTAAAAAATACACACGCAACCGTTGTAAGCTAATTCTAATTATCTTTCCGTGGAAGTCCAGAATGGAGGTTTTGGAAGTTTTTCGTAAGGTGGCCGCCTGATTGAAGGAATTTTGCACGTCTGGGGCCCAAAAGCGCGGGGGCGCTAGGGGCGACCGAGACATGCGCATCAACTCTCTCAACGCCTCTACGCGCAAAGCACTGAACTGGCGTGCAGTCTNTACAGGAAAACAACACAGTACATGTTTTTTTTCGCATGTAGATTGATCTTAATTGTTGTTGAAAAATATGAAAAATTTTTTTTAACCAAGTCATTACTATTTCAATTAAAAATGTTCAGACGTTTAAATAATAACATAAAAATAATGTTCCCATAATCAGTTATAGGCTGTAAGCGGTAAAATCAGAACTTTTGAAACAAGCTTTAGAAAACATTTATGTCAATAACTTAATATTATGCTACATTACAAACTGGCATGCATGCCTCTAGTTAAGTTGGTAAAGAATTAATAATAATACTTCTTAACACTTGACGTATCGTGTGTGTAATGTTCAAAGTTATGGTCTCAGAAATTAATATTGATTGTTTTATACACATTAGAGTATGAATTTGCATGTTAGTAGTACATTTAATTTCTAACAATCTCGCGGTTTTGCCTATTTGGTGCATGAATAAAGGAGACCGAAAGAAAAGGAAAAGTAGACAAGCAGGGCTTTCAAAAGTGTTCAATTAACCGTAAACAGTCTATAACATAAAATGTGGAAGCTAACTACCAGGATAATAAACTTACATGCTTAAGTATTTTTTACACAACAGAACATTTTAATACCCACACTGCAATAAATCTAAATAAGAAAGGACGAAAACAAAGTTTAACATATATAACACTAATGAACATGCAGAAGTGTTTATACGATTAACAAAAGTAAATGTTGACAACAGATATAACAAGTTTTGTTGAGACCGAGCACTTTCGAGAGCCCTGCTTAAGATCTACTTGTATTGTATGCAAATTGTGTATTCTTACACCATATGTAAAATCAGTATTGCAATGAGCCTGATCACTTAATTTACGCGTTGATCAGAGGAAACTACCGAAATTGTTAAAAAAAGAAAATATTTTACAAATAAACTCTTACATTCATGCATAAAAAACGGCAAGCAAAAGAAATAATTTCAGTTTTCCCAAATGTTCACCTTACACTTTTAATTCAACGTTAAGTCATGGAACTACTTTCCCTCCATCGTTACCAACTTTACTGGGCGCATGCCACTTAGTGCACCCGTTAAAATACATGCAGGTAGAAGCAGTGATTTTTTTTTTTCAAAGGTCGATTTTAAAAGTGCTCACTTTACCGTGAACAAAAAAAAAAAAATCCGACCTGACGTGAGAAAATGTTTAGAAAGGAGGACATGTTATCTTGCTGGACGTCTGGTAACACTCTCCTGTGCTTTGAACGACGATAGCCGCAATGCACACGCACTGTTCGTAATACGCGTGCGCTGCCTGGTGCTGCAAGGAAGTATTACGTTCCCAGTCGTCAGTGGTTGTTCGTGAGTTTTAAAAACTATCGGGTCGTTCAATGTTGACAAACAGTACCGTACGCATTAAAAAATACACACGCAACCGTTGTAAGCTAATTCTAATTATCTTTCCGTGGAAGTCCAGAATGGAGGTTTTGGAAGTTTTTCGTAAGGTGGCCGCCTGATTGAAGGAATTTTGCACGTCTGGGGCCCAAAAGCGCGGGGGCGCTAGGGGCGACCGAGACATGCGCATCAACTCTCTCAACGCCTCTACGCGCAAAGCACTGAACTGGCGTGCAGTCTTGCCGTCGATAACGCGCCTCTATGAGACTTACAGCGGAGACCCTACCATTTTATGACGTAATAATAAAAATAAAGGTTTGATGCACGTTCCTATTCCATTTTTAGTGTTTTTTTTACCGGAATGTTCACACCTAAAAATGACACCCGTTTGAGCCATTTTCACTATCACAAAAAATGCTTCAGAGAAAAATGGAGGAACTGAAAATCGTATATAGACGCGTAACGTTTCTTAAATGCAATTCGTAAGCACACCTCACTCAGACACGTAGGACGGTTTTTTAATAAAACGTTTTCTGCTGGAGGAACTCTGCACACTGTTCGGTGGCCTACCCAGGCGGCCACCTTAAACTTCCCTGAAAGTGNACGTTTTCTGCTGGAGGAACTCTGCACACTGTTCGGTGGCCTACCCAGGCGGCCACCTTAAACTTCCCTGAAAGTGAAAAAAATGATTACACGGTTCTCTCTCTTTTAAGACGCAGTTTATGAAGACTCTTTGAGCCAAAGTATCGTTTGGGTAGGTGTTTGGAAACTAATACAATTTCGCTTTTATATTGGGCAGTCATAACTAGGAAGGTCACGTGTAATAATATCCCGACTGTATTAAGCTCCAGGACTTGGTCTTGTTAGCGATAGGAGTCAAACAATCGCCGGCTTGGCCCTTTCACTAAATGGAGTCTTATCGATAGCGGCCACAAAGACAGAATGTCTGCAAATGCGAATGTTTGATTGGCACAGCGAATTACATGTTCCCGTACCGTTTTAAGATTTACGTGAAATTTTATTTGCCAATGGATATTTCCCATAAGATAAATTAGTGGAACACACTCAAAAGAAATTAC
Organism: Clitarchus hookeri; assembly: GCA_002778355.1. Lineage (NCBI taxonomy): Eukaryota > Metazoa > Arthropoda > Insecta > Phasmatodea > Phasmatidae > Clitarchus > Clitarchus hookeri. The sequence goes on from NQII01001692.1 coordinate 203,743, forward strand.
CAAGTCGGTGAAAAAAAAAAATTTATACATTCAAAGCATACTGATATTATTGTTGAAGTAATTGAAAAATTACAATTCTGTGGTGAATATTAATTCGTATAATAAGAACGATTTAAACCAGTAATGCAGTTTTTCTATTTTTCAAAAAATAATTTTTCTAAAAGTAGAGAACTTCTATAAGGAACTTAATTAATCTATGCTTAGCTGCAGGTTCGTAGCAATTATTAGTTAATTACATTTTTCTGACTTAAAACTGTCTGATTTTCAACGGGGAAAAAAATTAAATGTTAAAAATACAAACCACGCAACAAAGAAAATAACTGAAATCGTCACAGTATGTGTGCGATTAGCAGACGACAGCATTGCAGGGGGCCGCCTCGCCTTATAAGGCGATACGAAATAATAATTCACTAATTAGACTAGTAATCAAGTAAGAGGAAATTTTATTTTAAAGCTTAAGACTATATTATTTCATCTGTCGGCAAACCACCGCTACTTGTTTCATTCCTTTTCACCGCCAGTTATACACAAAATAGTTTTGGACACCACTTGCTAGTGCTCTTCTAGCATATTATTAGTTTTTGCCTCTTTGTATTCAAGGAAATTTGTAATTTCTTAATGGTTTCTTGCTTATCCGAGCGTTGAAGTTTCCACCGTGGCCTTATCGGAAAATTGCGAGAACTATACTGTATCCATTCCAAGGTAGCAGCAGATATAAACGTTGCTAGAGGCAAAGTCAAAACCATTGGTTGGCTGTCAGTTCACAGTATGATTGCGCCAGAAAGTAGTTCAGACATTACTTTTTTTTTTTTTTTTTTTTAATTTTCAAGCTTAAAAGTATTAATTTTAATAGTTACTCCCGTCATTTAACGCTTTTTAATATTACTATACTAAGTGTCCATGCAACGGTACCATACATGCTGTAGCTTTGGAGTGTGCTTATTTGTTTTTCGTTTCGGTTAAAAACACGAGTAACCAACGTTGTGCAAGAGGCGGGAGCAGCTGGTCGAGTTGGAGAGTCAGCATGTGTAAAAAAACATGGAAGCGAAAAGCCTTTAACTAAGGCAGGCAGAAAATTGTGTTGAATATATTTGATAGTAAATTTAAATAATGATCTACTTAGAATTTTAAACATGTTACTAAAATAAATACTGCTTTTTAAATGTGAAATCAAAGGGGAGCGCGTTTGAAAACACTGTTCAGAATCTACTTATATAATCCATTCACGGTTACTTCACACTTTTCTGAGGCCCTGCTTGAAGTTCTACTTCCAGGATATTCCTCCGCCTCGTGCAAGCTAAGAAGCTTAACCAAGTCTAGAAAATTACACCAAAGGACAATGCAACGAATTCGCGCGCACTCAGTTGTAATAATATTTTGCACGATGACTATTTCTTACTAGGCGCTACGAACACAAATATTTTCTGACTGGTTTTATTAATATTTATTATAAGTAATATATTATAATTTATATATTAAATATATGTAAAACCAAATTTAACGAGGTATAAAACGCTTGTGATACATACCATATTTAGGAAATAATAAAACACATCATACATGGGGTGCTTTTTCAAAGGCATTATTCCAAAAGTGTGAAGTAACCGAGAATTGACTATATTCTAATTTTTTATCCTCTACTTTATGCAAAATTAACATTGTCATGGACCTTATAACTTTTTTCATTCGGCATCGAAGTGAATCCGTGGCATTTTTAGACATGTAGGTGTGTTGCTCATGCGAAAATTCGTACTCGAACGTCTATAAAACAAACACTGCCTTCGATGCANTTTAGACATGTAGGTGTGTTGCTCATGCGAAAATTCGTACTCGAACGTCTATAAAACAAACACTGCCTTCGATGCATGGCATTAATTTAAATTTAACTCTCAATAAAACGTCAGGTCTTTCTTTCAATACGCTGCCAACCTAAGAGAGCTTGCAAGCCAGTGTGCACTGTAGCATATTCTTTAGTCTATTCGCGGTTTCTTCACACTTTTTGAATCAAACCTTTGGAAAATCACCCCATGCGACGTGATTGGTTGTTTCCTAAATATGTCATGTATAACAAGCGTTTTATACTTGTGTTGTCACAAAAGTAATTTATTTTTGGTTAAATTGTACTTTTACTTATATTTTATCTATAAATTATATTTAATTTATAATTAATGAATAAAAATAAGGATAAAATAGGTATACTGTGTAATAACTAGTAAGAAATAGTTCGTATGGAAAATATAATTACACTGAATGCGCACGAATGCGGTGCACTGCCCCTTTGGTGTAATGTTATAGACTCAGTTAAAGATTGTTTACGTGAGGCGGAGGAATATCTTGGAAGTGGAATTTTAGCAGGGCTTCAGAAAAGTTGTAAGTAACCGTGAATGTAATCACGAGCAGTATTATTTTACAGAGGTTGATTTCAATTCAAAAGTGTCCAATTTACCGCGAAGAGACTGAAGCCGGTGGAGATGGGTGGTTGTTGCTCGGAGCATGCCTCGGGCATGCCGTGCGTGTGTGGGCGAGCCTGGTCTTCGTCGGTGAACGCGTGCCGGGTGGAAGGGCCCAGAGGTCAGCCCGCCGAGCAACATAAAGGGCCTGGCTCCGACCGACCGCCGTCGACGTCTAGAGGTCACCTTCCCCCCCGGGCCCAGCGTTGCCACGCCGAGTCGCCAGATGGCCAGAGATTCGTGCGGCTCCTACACACTTCACGCCCGGAGAATATCATCCGTTCGTGGTTACTTCCAACTTTTTCTGAAGCCCTGCCGAAGTTCTACTTCCAGGATAATCCTCCGCCTCGTGAAAACAAACCTTAACTAAGTCAGAGGCCGCGGTGGTATAGTGGTTAGACTGCTCGCCTCCCACAAATGCTAACTGGGTTCTATTCCTGGCGGGTTTTCACGGGGATCTCCTGTTTTACCCGTCTTTGCATTCCGGCGCTGCTCCATACTCGCCTCGCTTCGCCCTCTGTCTGCTCTCAAGATCTCGATGTTAAAAGCTGTCCAAATCTCTTCACACACCCACCCACTCACTCACTCACTCACTCACTCAACCAAGTCTAGAAAATCACACCAAAGGGACAAACACACTGCATCCATGCGCACATTGTTTAATAATATTTTGAGCGGGAACTATTTCTGACCATCTACACTAGTGGTTCAGCCAGAATTCTTCGATTACAAGCTTTAAAATAAATGAAGGAACGGCGATACACTTAATTACAACCGAACGAGGTGTCCAGCAGTGGTAAAACTTCGGACTAGCAATCGGGAGGACGCGGTGCGAATCGCTGTCCAGCCGTCCTGGTTTCAATTTCTTATGGTTTCTCGGAATCACTCCAGGCGAATGCTGGTATTTTTCCTTACCACAGGCCATGGATGATTCCTTCCACGCGGCTGCTTCTCTGAGCAACTTGCTCCGTCTCTAATGACCTCGCTGTCGACGAGACGTTAAGCCCTGCCTACTATCTATATAAATTGTTACATAGAAATCCTCTGCATTTTCGTAAAATCATCGATGGATTCACCAGTGGTTGATATAGGCTATTCACGGTAAAGTGAGCACTTCTGAAAGCCCTCTCATTTGGAATAATATTCAATAAATATATTTTATTTTAGAGTTAGACGTTAACTTCCGAGTGCGGTGGAATATACACACTGTGTATTACTTACATGGCAATATTTATTTGAAACGGCTGTTAATGGGTAAAAAAAAAATGGCTGAAAGGAAAATCTAACTAGGGCCTCAAAAGTGCTCACTTTACCGCGAACAGCCCGTATACCGATGTACAGCAGTTGAGGCCTTTTTCGAACGCCAGGTTGATTTCCAAATGTATTTTCGTCTGCTTCCAGACGACGCAAATTAATGCCTTTACGCACAGATTCTAAAGTTTTCATCGCCCATTTGTAAAATTCGATGTCCGAATTACGTTTGTATATTTTGGAATGCTTGAAAATTCATCGGTTGATGTTTTGGTGTATATCCACCACATCCACCGAATTTTCAGGCCGGTTGAACTGGTCGATCATTCTGTTTGACCGAACTCAACTTAAACAGTAGTTTTCGAAAACGCGGCATGACATTTCAATGGTAACCTTATGTTGAAACTCGGGTTACTAGCCTAGTCCTCGCGCACTTATCCCCTCACACGATCGCGACGATGCAGAGCAGCAAGCACACGTAACGATAAGTGTGTGGAGCAGGACAGTACTCATGCAGTCTGGTGGCAGGGGAACAAACTCTATTGGGACGAATGGTTCTTTTGTGATTTCAAGAAGTTGCGTCCGCAAACGATAGATGGCACTATAGTAGCGCCGCTGTAACTTGGGACCTCTGCCTATGTCGTGCCACTTCTCCCCGGGAAAAGGAAACAATTGGACGACGATTCAGGTAGGGGGGGGGGAGTGCCTGCAGATTCGTCAGCTACCTGTGGTTGGTGCTTTGCGAGTCATTCCGTCTCTCTATTTCACTTGGGTAGGCGGAGCCAATCAGCATCAGAGCAGAACTGTGATTCACGAGGTTTGAACGGCGCTTATAGTTAATTGTTTTTAATGCGCTTTAAATTGGCATGATTCTTTCTTAAGAACATTACAGAATGTGAAGAAGAAACGGTTCTGTCCCCGACTGTCTTCTGGTGGATGCGATGATCCTTCTTTCAGCTCGTAGTTCCGTCCCCGCAAGATAGGTACCGCTAGTAAAATAGTTATATTTGGAATATATGGCACATTCCGCTGTATAAACCTACTTGCTCTGTGATCGGTGGCCGAGATCGCTAAAGCGTCGAAGAACCGGACAGGTCTTCGTTCGTGTCCAACTTCCGACATGACACGTCAGTTACGGACTAAGGCCTTGCTACATTCTAAATAACCATTTCCAGAACTGTATCAATACCCATAAGTTCATAACCAATGCTATAATAAAAATCCAGCGCTAGAGTTCATTTCTTCGTTTGTTGATCAATAAGATTTCACTTCTAAATAGAAAATTATTACAAATTTTTGTTCAGGTAAGTTGGCCAACTTATTTATTGCATGTATGATTTTTCCTCGATTTTGTATACGACCATCTAGTTAGTAAATCATCGTGTGGAGTTGAGAGATTTCGGCGGCTCTTAACATTGGCTGGTGTCTTGAGAGCCGATTAAGGTGAAGGGAGGTGATTATGAAGCGGTATCGGAATGCAAGGCCGGGAGAAGTGGGAGATCCCCGAGAAAAACCCGTCGACCAGCCGACTATTTATCGGGGGGCCGCGGTGGTGTAGTGGTAAAACTACTCGCCTCCCACTTAGCCAAACCGGGTTCGATTCCCGCTCGCGTCCCTCTTGGATTTTCGCATGTGGGAGAATCGTGCCGGACGATGCCGCTGGTCGGTGGGTTTTCTCGGGTATCTCCCGTTTCTCCCACCTTATGCATTCCTGCGCTGCTCCATACTTCCCTCGCTTCAATCTCATCGGCTCTCAAGACCTCGATGTTAAGAACAGCCCAAACTTCTCCACTCCACACTATCATTACATCTTATGACTATAGTCTGTTCACGGTTTCTTCACACTTCTTGAAACAAACCTTTAAAAATCTCCCCATGTACGACATGTTTGGTTGTTTCCTTAATGTGCCACGTATCACAAGTATTTTATACTTTTGTCAACAAAAAGTACCTTATTTCAATTAAATTTAATTTTTACTTATGTTCAATCCATAAATTATAAATTAATTTATAATAAGTTAATAAAGACAGGAAGAAATAGGCGTATTGGTAATGCCTAATAAGAAATAGTTCTTATGCAAAATATTAGGTAACTGAGTGCTCATGAATGCGGTGCGTTGTTCCTCCGGTGTAATTTTCTAGACATAGTAACACTTTGTTTGCATGAGGCGGAGGAATATCCTGGAAGTAGATCGTAATCAAGGTTTCAGAAAAATTGGAAGTAAATGTGTATGGACTATAGTTTTGGATGTAATATGCTTGACGATGGCTTGCGACAGTTCGCTCTCCGAGCAGCGTACGAGATGCGGCTTGCATCGTTAAAACATTTATAGTGACAAATCCAAATATAAAATAGTGCGCAGAAGTAGAAAACGCGAGTCGGGAGAGTCCATTGCCGCTGATCGAAGGGGTGAGGTGGTTCAGTTCGGTAGTGACAGCCGACGAGAAAGGTCAGGCGAGAACTGCTTCGCGTGCGCATATTACCTAGGCTTCTTCATAAAATAATAAATTATTTTCTTACCTAATGTTTAAATGTGTTATATTTTCATGTATTTAAGCTTATAATGTTACTATTTTTTTCCTATTAGTCATTTTTTATCCTTCCGCCACTTTTCAAAATACACATTGCCACGTAAGTGATAAACATAGTGTATACATATATTTCACCGGACTCTAAAGTTAACGTCTAGGGCTGCAATAAGATGTATTTATTGACTATTAAGTATTACAAATGAGAAGGCTTTCAAAAGTGCTCACTTTACCGCAAATAGTCCATAATTGTTGTGAAATTAATATAAAAAAATTGCAGCAAAAATTATAGAAAATATGCACTTTAATAAATTGCGGTGTAGTAAGTTTAGCCTTTTAGCATTACGCAAAGTTGTGGTTCCAATTGATTTATGTTTTTGTTTACCGTCATTAATTTCAACAATATTATAATTTGTGATAGTTGTTATTCTCTTCTATAACCCTGATATTGTTATTTGCTGAAGGGCTCTGCGAGTTTTAGCTACTTTCTTTCCAGACTTATGCGACTTGCTTCTAACAAGATCTGGCAACTATGCCCATCCCTGCGTTCCCTCCCTCAAAGCTGCGCGAAGAGGATTTTCTCATTTGCACTTTACTATAAGTACCTCTCGCGATTTATTCCTTCCTTGCGGCGGGCGAGCTAGAATGATTGCGTCTGGTACCGACTGTGGGAGTCAACGGCCTGATCTTGACGCCGGCCCCGGGGTGTGTGGTGTGGGGAGCGGAGGGGTAGAAGAGGAGAAGGAAATCTCGCCCGGCAAACGGCCCAACTCTTCTTAAATGTCGGGTGTTGAACCCAGACCAAACGGACCTACTGCGAATTCTTCTCGACCGAACAACATGGCGGCCGCGTGGTCGCGGACTTGGGTGTTCCATCAGGGTAGTGATGTTGAGGTCGGAAGAATTTCGATAATATTTATATTGGTTATTTATAAAAGCATCGTTTTACAAAACGATATATCGAAAGAAAATTACCGATTTTCAGCGCATTGGAATTTGATATTTTATGTATTAAAGTACTTGACAAATGTAAAATTGCTTGGAATATTACATATCAAGGACACGAGGCATTGCAGAATGATGTGGCGCCTGTTTTTGGTGCATGTTGGCAAAGTAAACATAAAAATAATTTCTAATTAAATTTTTGTATTCATAACAGAGCTTATTAAAAGAAAACTTTATAAATATATATTTCCGATACATAGAAAAAGATAATGATTTCGATAAAATATCGTTGAAATGTATCGACGATTTATATCGATATTTTTTCAACATCAGGGCCGGCCCTGCAGTACGAATTATGCCAGGATTACGACGAGTTCACGTAACACGCATCACACTACACTTTCACGTGTACGGAAAACATGGTATTTTTGTGTGGTATATCATGTTAGTTAACATAAGCACCGTAACCTTTGTATATTGTATAAAAAATGTCGGGTAACTAACATTGAAATGGATAACGCGGTATTAAAAATTTGAAGTTACAAATACTAAGAAGATGGATCTGAAATTATACGAGTTCCTATATAGATTCGCTGTTTCCAGATTGATTTGTATCTTTAAATTCGTTTTGATTGTTCGTATTTTACAATTCACCGCGTCGTATCATACCGATTTCGCCTGCCACCTGGGTGTGTGTACATAAGCGGCAAAATGTTGCGATTTAACGCTCTAGTTCATTCATGCTTACTTCCAACTTTTATGAATCCTTGCGGAAGTTCTACTTTCGGGATATTCCTCCGCCTCACACAAACAGAGCTTAACCAAGTTTACAGAACTACACCAAAGGGACAACGCATCACATTCTTGCACACTGTTATGAGCCTGGGTGGCCCATAACACTCTTAGGAAAGGTTAAGATTAAGGAAAACAGGATAAGCTCAGATAATTAAAAAGGATTGTTTGAAATGATTAAATATAGACTTTACTTGCTCTAAAGTGGAAGATTATACAATGTTATTCAATTAAAGTTAAGTCCAACGGAAGTGAAAGGGAAGGACTTAAGGAAGGTTGTGAGTAAGAAGGAGGATCACATAGAAAGGAAGGAAACTTACCCCAGCCTCGCACCCGGACCCTCTGGCGGAAACGGCCCAAGGAACAGCCGCGGTCTTGTCTGAAGTTCGTAGGAGACGACGACCCCTCTCGGCCGTAGACGCCTATATCACTCTTCTCGCCCCACCACGTGACTATTGACGTACTGTGATTTGATTGGTTCCCCTTGCGCGTCGGCGGCGGGCTCCTCCGGGTTGACTGCTCTTCTTAGGTAAAATGCTCTTAGATCAGCACTGGCTCAGCGGATCCCCTGTTGCCACGCGTCGTGCGGTTCATTCTCCCCTGCTTGCTGCAATCACCCTCAGTCTGCCGTTTTGATATTCCAGCACTTCTGAGGCGTCTTCGCGCCATTGTTATATCGTTGCTGAATTCGGTTCCGGCCTGGTGTTGATGAACTCTGTGGCGTTGCTCTTCGGTAAATGCTTAGTTAGGCATTTCACACCGGGACTCAACCGTAACAACACTCAGTGTATTAATAATTTTTTAAGAACTATTTCTTACTAGGCATTAACAACACACCTGTTTTCTCACTGCATTTTTTTCATATTAATAATTGATGAAATATTATAACTTGNTACTAGGCATTAACAACACACCTGTTTTCTCACTGCATTTTTTTCATATTAATAATTGATGAAATATTATAACTTATAAATAAAATATAAGTAAAAGTTCAGTTGAACCAAAAATTAAGGTAATTTTGTGTTAACAGAAGTGTACAACGTTTGGGATACATGGCATATTTAGTAAATAACCAAACACATCATACTTGGGGTGATTTTTCAAAGATTAGATGCAAAAAGTGTGATGAAACCGCAGATAAGCCGTATTCATCTTAAGCGATTTTGAAGAGCCCAAGTAAAGTTTCATAATTCAGAAATAAAATTAAAACTTACCTTTGCACAAAAATAAATTCAATGATTACAATATACAGGATGAGTATAAAAGAATACCCCAATTTTGAAGATCTATAATATCAAAACCAAACAATCTACAACCTTGATCGGTCAATCAAATGAACCGTGGAACCGTTAAGTTCATTTACCGTACATTCATAGATGTTAAATCTGACCACAACGAGCGGCCCGAACGACATCTATGCGATAGTCAAACTCGCTCCACACTCTTGTCAGCATTTCCGGTGTTACGGTTTGGTTGGCGTTCGTAATTCTAGTTTTGAGGTCGTCAATGTTAGCCGGCAATGGTGGACGAAACACTTGATCCTTTATGTACCCCCATAGAAACAAATCGCACGGGATAAGACCCGGGCTTCCTGGGGGCCAGTGATGAAGAGCCTGGTCACCAGCTACTCATCCCCGCTCGTAAACGATCACATACGTTAAGCGCAAAGGAAACAAAGAACAGCTGGAAAAACTATTTCTAATTAAGAGCAGTACTGAACTAAATTTCAGAGACTGAGCACTAGATAATGTGTAATTGAACAAACATTTTGACTAAAGCGAAACCTATCACTGTCGTTATATTATTTCTTGGAAATAACAGGATTTACAGGTTTGTTTTCAATTTCGTGAGAAGCAGCATAGATTTTTCAACATCTCATTAATCACAATATCAAAATTAACGGAAAGTCGTCTCTTATTTTCGTTTTTGTGGGATAGAATCGTAAATGTATTAAATGTGCGGAATGCGTACTAGAGGACAACACTTATTGCACTCGAGAATTGAAGAGTAACTTAAAATTTGTTATAAGTTAGGATATTTGAAGTGTTCCGAAATAATGCTTTCCGCGTGCAAGATGTCTTGAATGTCGTATTCCTGATTAATCTGGGTTTTTGTACGGTAGTTTTGTAATAAAAAACGTTGCCATTACAGTAGATTCAGTAGTTTGTTTCCAAACGTTTTTTTTCTTTAAAAGCCACCGAGCAAGGTGCCTGGAATCGGCATTTACCCCCTCGACAGCATCTTCTTATCTTGATAATAATGCTAATGGAAACTGCTCGCTCCTAGGAAAAAAGA
>NQII01001692.1:216347-280442 GCA_002778355.1 Clitarchus hookeri
CCCCTCCTCCTCCTTCTTCCTCCTGAGACTGTTTGCGCACCGCAACATCTTCAGGCGCAGCAGCACGAATTTTGCGACACATTATTTTGCAATAGGTATTGCAGATCACAGATTTAGGCTACTTCATAATGTAATGTTAAAAAAATTCGTACGGCATTTATTTAAAATTATGCCGGGAAAATTACATTTAATTAGCATGACAATATTGATAGTACAGCCAATGTACTCGTGAATTCACCTGCTTTCATATTGTTATGTTGATACAAAAAGGACATATGTCATTTCGCAATACTGCCAAACGTTTACTAACAAATCCGAAACGAAAAAACTTAGCAATGATTGATNAGGACATATGTCATTTCGCAATACTGCCAAACGTTTACTAACAAATCCGAAACGAAAAAACTTAGCAATGATTGATTTGATATGTAGGCCACATCCCACACATCTACGATAAATAAATGCCATTTTCATAATATGGTTACTACGTATAAAATTTGAAAGACTCCCACCCTACATCATAAGTGGTTTTTTTTATTACTGCTAATACTTTATGCCAAATTTTCTTTAAAAAATCGAATTTTGTCCTTTGAAGAGAAAGACCATGCTGCAAGCAGCAAGCAGAAGTAAATTAATATAAGAGTTTGTGTTTTGTTGAATCCATAAATTTTAATTTGCTAAATATTTAAAGGAAATTAAAAATTATACAAAATGTTTTGTAGAAATGTGGCTTAGGCAAAGATGGAGAAAGTGTTTTTTTTGCCTGAAAACGATATCCTTAATGGTGGCAGATAAATGCTTAAAATCATTTAACATGTATAACCCTTTTCTTTCATTCAGCAGTCCTACACTNCCTTAATGGTGGCAGATAAATGCTTAAAATCATTTAACATGTATAACCCTTTTCTTTCATTCAGCAGTCCTACACTAGGCAGATAAGAAACAGCTGAAAGGAAAAAGTAAATTGTAATTAGGGCGTCAAAAATGCTCACTTTACCATGAACAGCTTACAAAANGAAACAGCTGAAAGGAAAAAGTAAATTGTAATTAGGGCGTCAAAAATGCTCACTTTACCATGAACAGCTTACAAAACACTGTCATAGCAGAAATAAATGTTGTGTTTAATCTTTTATTTCATAAGAAACCTTTTTACTTGTAGGAGTTCAAAAATATATTACGTGTACATATTAAATTTTTTTGTAAATTAAAATACACAGTGACCGTGCCTTGTACTTGCAGTCAGATGGGGGTGTTGAGTACTTTAACACCATAGTGGTTCAGCCCCACCTGAAACTGGTGACCAACCAAGGCCGCGGCTTCCACATCCGATGCCGCTACAACGTCAAGGACAAGACTGTCACCAACAACATGAACATCAGGTGAAAGAACACTAAAGCATTCATTTATCTTTTGTGGAGAACACTATTTAGATACTTACTTCCCAGATAGCGTGTAGCTCGCTGCAGTCTGGCCGTTTTACCTGAATTTGCCTTGCCGTGCAAGCTTGTCGTATTACGTATGATTCAAACTTAATTCCAGCTTAACTTTTCTTGACTGGCACATGCTTGTGTATGGCTTGAATCATGCTTGTAGATTGCCAAAGTAAGCTCGCGGTAAGTTTCACTAATCAAAATTGCTAAAAGCTTGACCTGTGGTGATTAGTTAGCTTGATTCAAACCTGATTAAAGCCTACATGCTTATCATGACAAGCTTGATTCAAGCTTGACTCGTGCTGATTATGCTACTAGGGTTCAGTCGGGCCACAGCAGAGAAGTGTAGAAGGAAGACCAGCATTATGGATTATACATAATCTGCAGAGTAGGCCGAAAAAAACATTTCATGGATGAATTGTAATGCCAAAGTAGCGTTCTGTTAAAAATAAAATAGGTGATTGTTACTCTCAACTTTACACTATTTCTTAACAGTGCAACAATATAACGTAAGTCACGCAAAAAATATGTTGATCTTTAATTTATATTTGAATAAATGTTATTACAAAATTAGCTGCTCTTGAAAAAAAAAATTAAAACAAATATCTTGGTGTTAAAGTAAATTGAAAAGTAATTATTCCTCCGAAAGAATAAGATAGGCACTGATTTTACAAACTTTCATTTAAGTCATTGTAGTGAATTATACAAAATGTTTTGCCTAAAAGAAAAATTTTATTGTTGGTCCTTCACCCTTGCATTCTATTGCTGCTCTGACATATAAATCACTTCACCATTGTGAGCAATACAGACCTGGATGTTCAACCCATTCTGCTTGAATGCAACAAGTTACTTACTTTGACCAAAAAATTGCAAGCACACACTAGCACATAATTTTGTTATGCACAAAACTTGATGCATTTATGAATCATTAATACTGAAATGTACCAGCAAATAAGAGATCCATTGCGTAGGCAATTACTTAATAATGAAATTCAGTCACGTGACTCTTTCTGATAATTCATCGCTTGCAAAGTGAGTAACTGCAAGTAGTGAGGGACGACTGGGGTATTTCACAGCATGGTGAATGCCATCCCCCTGAGGGCGAGTGCTCCCAGGCCGGACTGCAGCATGAAGATCTACTACGGCGACCCCACGCTCAAGACTGTGGCCGAGAACGTGAAGATAGGAGACCCTCTGTCTCTGGTGGTGACTCTCGCAGAACAGGAAATGTACGGACTGCGAGTGACCGACTGTGTGGTGCGAGATGGTCTGGGATGGGGCGAGCAGAGGCTCATCAACAGCGAAGGGTAAGTTCCACAGTTGTTCAGCTGNTGGTGCGAGATGGTCTGGGATGGGGCGAGCAGAGGCTCATCAACAGCGAAGGGTAAGTTCCACAGTTGTTCAGCTGCAACCACAACTTGTCAAGCATTACAGTCCTTCAATTTTTAGTTGTCATATAATTACATGTATAAAGTTCGAATTTTATCTTATCTACACACATTTCAACATTTTTCTTCTTAAAAGTGCAAACANATAATTACATGTATAAAGTTCGAATTTTATCTTATCTACACACATTTCAACATTTTTCTTCTTAAAAGTGCAAACAAGCAAGAAATTTAACAATCCATAAAGACAATGTCTTGAGGACATAGCCAGACTCTTGAAACATCTGAATTCTCAGTTGTTGCTGAAACTNACAATCCATAAAGACAATGTCTTGAGGACATAGCCAGACTCTTGAAACATCTGAATTCTCAGTTGTTGCTGAAACGCTGCATCATGTCTCAAGTGGGTCTTTAATGTACCTGGTTCTGACTCCATGCACAGATTTAAGCCCCTCATTTTTTTNCTGCATCATGTCTCAAGTGGGTCTTTAATGTACCTGGTTCTGACTCCATGCACAGATTTAAGCCCCTCATTTTTTTCCAGAAATCAGTTATGACTTTGAAATCAAACTTGTGAAAAATAAGCTAGAATGTAATGCTCTTCATTGTATTTTTAAAATATTGTATTGTACATATACATTTTTCACTTTTCATTTCTTGGACTGAAAACATCTTGAGTCTGGCATCTATGCACATTCTGCACAAAATACAAAAAAAGNTTCACTTTTCATTTCTTGGACTGAAAACATCTTGAGTCTGGCATCTATGCACATTCTGCACAAAATACAAAAAAAAAGTGGAAATGGAAAGTACGTAACTTAACTCTGTCAGAGCACTCAAGGCCTCCTGCCATCTTTTTTTCGAANAAAAAAAGTGGAAATGGAAAGTACGTAACTTAACTCTGTCAGAGCACTCAAGGCCTCCTGCCATCTTTTTTTCGAAGACTATTTTGAAATATCTTAGATGTTTCTCTTTTCCTCACATTCAGTTACAACATTTTATTCGGACTTGGATGTCCGCCTGCCCAAGACGTATTGTCTGACTTCACGCATNCCTCACATTCAGTTACAACATTTTATTCGGACTTGGATGTCCGCCTGCCCAAGACGTATTGTCTGACTTCACGCATGTCTGCCTTCTCACCACATAATGTGTACATAGGTACCCTCATTTGACTGAATGTCAAATACATACATGTAACTATCAGACTAATTTAGTCTGTTGTTTTTGCTGCTCATGCAGGATTGATGGAATGTAAATAAAAAAAANGTCAAATACATACATGTAACTATCAGACTAATTTAGTCTGTTGTTTTTGCTGCTCATGCAGGATTGATGGAATGTAAATAAAAAAACCACAACAAATAGTACAACATAACTATAGGCTGTTCACAGTAAAGTGATCACTTTTGGGGCCCTGGTTACTTTTTCCTTTGAGCCATTTTTTAAAATCTTTTAACCACCTTTTTAAATACATATTGCCATGCAAGTAACAAACACAGCGTGTATATTCTACGNTTTTTTAAAATCTTTTAACCACCTTTTTAAATACATATTGCCATGCAAGTAACAAACACAGCGTGTATATTCTACGGCACTCTGAAGTTAACATCTAAGGCTAAAATAAAATAATTTTATTGACTATTATTCCAAATGAGAGGGTTTATCAAAAGTGCTCACTTTACCATGAATAGCCTATAATTACATGCCAAGTACATGTTAAGGGAAAATTGTTACATATATAGTGTGGGCAATAGTTCTGCTGTCACAGGATTATGGAAAGGTGTTTACCATTCCATATTAGAAACATTATGTAAACGAACAATACTAAACACAGGAACAACATTGCAAGAAAGTTTACTGTTAACTGTGCTTGAAAGTTTAAGTAAAAATTAGAACTTATTAAACTGTACAACTAAAAAAATATATAATGGATTGTGTGCTTGTTGACATGTACGTACTATCATAANGTCTCACTAGCAAATCCTTACCTTCGAAAATGTTCTCAGAGTAAGATCTTTGTTCAGGTAATTATGTATTAGGTGCCAGTGGTGCAAAAATGTTCTCTAGTACTAGTGCCATTTATTCCTTGAACTTAATCTCTCTAGTACTACCACACCCTCGCTCCATCTCACCTCATGTGTTATTCTAGCTGTCTGGAATAGCAGGTTTTCTCCTCATGTATGGTGGCTTGCGCCACACAGAGCCTAACACCTCTCCTCTCATGTGATTTGCCCTCCACCAAGCATGAACAGAGTTTAATGCACCACTGTACCACTGAGACAATCAAGGTAGAATTCTCAACAAGGTCGCACCTATTTGTGAGCATGTTGAAAATGTGGTGGATGCTTCTGTTAGGCAATGGGATTTCTTGGGTTATTTACGTTTCACCCTTCATTGCATTTCATCATTGTTCCATCCTGGTCTCTTATTCCACGCCACCTTTAAGGAATAACGGGCACATACAGGCTCCATCTTGTGAGTCCATAGTTAAGTGGGCATTATTCTCGTCCTAGGGGACACCTTCTATTAGTGTTGTTTATTTATTTATCTATTTATTTACACAACTAAAGAAGAGAATTGTGATGTNTAGGGGACACCTTCTATTAGTGTTGTTTATTTATTTATCTATTTATTTACACAACTAAAGAAGAGAATTGTGATGCAAAAGTGAGATAATTGTTTTTAGATGTCCTGTGGATGGGGAGATAATGGGCCCGTTCGACTACAACCCGTCCAAGACGAAGGCCACAGTGAACTTCCAAGCACACAAGTTCCCATACACGCCATCGGTGTACTACCAGTGCAACGTACAGCTGTGCTTCAAGGCCGGCAACGGCTGCCAAGATGTGGTGANTACACGCCATCGGTGTACTACCAGTGCAACGTACAGCTGTGCTTCAAGGCCGGCAACGGCTGCCAAGATGTGGTGAGCATTACATGCTTAGTTCATTTTACTCGTGGCTTACCATCTTGTTGATGGTTGGGTCATTTGAGATGTATTGGAGTGGAGAAGTTTGGGCAGCTCTTAACATCAGGGTATAGAAAGCCAGTGAGGATGAAGCAAGATGAGAATGGAGCAGCATCAGAATGCAACGCCGGAGAAAATGGGAGATCCTCAAGAAAACCCACAGACCAATAGCGTCACCTGGCACAATTCCCATGTGCGAAAATCAGAAGCGGCCCTGCTGGGAATCTAAAATCAGGTCCACCTTGGTGGGGGGGCAAGCACATTAGCTGCTGTGTCACCGTGGCTATGTCATTTGAGATGGAGAGAGATCCTTGGTGAAATTGCACAGAAGGATTTTGGTAAATCATGGATGACTGAGATCAGGAATAAAACCTAGGTTCTGCTAAGTGTGAATCTAGTGTGTTACTCCTGGATCATCTCACTCAGTTGCGTTCTTAGTAATGCCTTCAGTTATGTAATGGTTCTTTAATTCAGCTCTGAAATAAGGCAGTTATCGTATACCAGACCTGTAACATGATCATACTGTAGAAAAAAAGTTTTTTTAGCTGGTCTTACAAAAAAGTATCTATAGGGAAGTTATTCAATAATTACTGACATTTAAAAAGAATTGGAGGGAACTACCAGTCAAGATTTTTAAATGTGAAGTACAAGTAATTCGTAGTGATTCTGGAAGTTTATTTGAAAATATGTTGTGCTGGACTGATTTCCATTCAACATTAAATAGTTCCCCCGTAATTTTTCCAGTGTTTTGTACTTATAATACTTCGTAATGTTTTCAGATAAGTTTAAAAAAAAAATGTGATTATGAATTTAAGTTTTGATATACCTAACCAAATGCGACTTTTATTATTGCAAAAAAAAAAAAAATTCATTAAATAAACGTCTCCAACTACTCTCCTGATCAAACTAAAAATAGAAACTAGATTAATGAGAACAATGACTTGAATCAGTTTAGAATCAGAATGAGTAAAATACAGGAATCAACCAATATTGATGATAAAATATTATGAAATACAATGTTGGGGTATTGTAAACATGTAANGCAACGGCTCATAAGGGGGTACCAAACTGAAGTCAAAAGTTTTTGAAGTTGTTTTAAATTTTTTTTAAATTCCATTTTGAGGGTTATATTTTATTCAGAAATGTTGGGAGTATGGAGTGCACAGCTGGATGACTTAAAAAGCATAATTTGAATGAATTTTATCAGTCTATTTACCTTAACTGTCCCATGCCATTACTACTATAGACGCGCCTAATGCATCATCTCCTACCTGCCTTGGCCTGCAGCTACAAATTGCAACATTGTTTTTTTGTATAAAATTTTAAAAAAATACTAAGTGTACAAAATTTAAAAAATAAAACTTACCAGTGGAAAACAATAAACCCAATATACCAACATTCACCTTTTAAGGAGAGCATATAGAGTATATTTTTTACTAAACAACGTGTTGAGTTAAAAAGAAGCAAATGCAGGAAAACCGCTACACTTGCGTACGTCAGTGAAATCTCTGTGGTTATTTGTCCTGGAGCATGGAGATGAGAAGAGGTGTAAAAAACTAAGAAGTTAGGGAAGTGTCAAAAGCAATCGGCACCAGCCCGCCCGCGTGAAAAATTTACCTCGGACTGTACCTGCAACAATAATGCTTGGAGTAATGCAGTGAGAATGATGTTCAACAACCCACCACACCTACTCTAGAACTCCAGTAGTGCGTATGGAGCTCGAGTACATATATATTACATATATACACACACAATAAGAGTACTGTTGCATAATAGTTTCTCTTCGCATTACATATATAGTCTTATAATAAATTGTATTTTTGTAAGACTGTACAAGATAACTTTGTAAGTTGAGGTCCCCCCCCCTCCCTCCAACTTCAGGGGTGTAGCAGCCACTTCACCTGGCTTATTATGGATTATGTGCCCTCGAGAAGGCCCTACACCTTCAAGGTTACATAAATTGAGTTTATATTACTCTCTGTAGCGAAGGGCTTGACTCAACCACAGTGTTCCGAAGACGTGCGAAGGCTGTATTTAGAATAACAGAGCAGGAACTTTTGTTGAATTTTGTCCTGGATGACCATAATGAATACAGGCTGTTCATGGTAAAAGTGAGCACTTTTAAAATCTACCGATGAGGAATTTCACTGCCCCTATACCTGAATACGTTTCAACAGGCACACTGAGTGGCGTGGGCCCCGTAAAGTTGGTAGCGACGGATAGGAAGTAGTTCCATACCGCAACATTTAACTGAAACTGTTAAGGAAAAGGTGCTGTGGTAACTCACTGGACTCACATTCAGGAGGACACTGGTTCAATTCCCTGTCCGGCCATCCTGATTTCGGTTTTCCATGGTTTCCTGAAATCACTCCAGACGAATGCTGGGATGGTCCTTAACAAAGGCCATGGCCGATTCCTTCCCCAATCCCTCTTCCCTGTGCACCTTGCTCCGTCTCGAATGACCTCGCTGTGGACGTGACATTAAGCCCAAATACCTACCTACCTACCTGTTATGGTAAACATTTTTAAAAACTAAAATTAATTTTTTTTAGCAAATGTGTTAAATACATACTTAAATTTCCAATAATTTCCACGGCTTCACTTCCGACGCACGGATAAAGTGATCAGGTCCATGACAATATTAATTGTACTTATGGAGGAAGACTACACATTGTGCATACGAGTAGATCTTGAGCAGGGCTTTCAAAAGTGTTCAGTTTACCGCGAACAGCGTAGTGGTAGTGATGCAACATTTTTACAGCATCGAATGTGTAAAGCAGACGGAGCATGGCTTCTAGTGGAGCACTGAACCCAACTGCACATGCAGAATTCATTAAACAGACGTATACTCACTGCCAAAATTATTAGAAAAGTACAATTTACATTTCATATGGAAGAAGAATGCATATATTTTGTAGCNGTATACTCACTGCCAAAATTATTAGAAAAGTACAATTTACATTTCATATGGAAGAAGAATGCATATATTTTGTAGCACTGTAAAATATTTTGCTAGAATTTACTCATTTTAATGTTTAAAAAAATTACTCATTAAGAGTTTATTTTTAATAAAAATTTAAGCAACTTTTCATTTAGGTGCTTTAGAAAGCAGTTTAAAAAAATCAACATTTGCCAAGCAAGACCTTTATAATAATTATTCTGGTTGTAAGTTACGTAAAAAAATTTTTGTACTACTAACGTAAAATAATATTTCTAAATGTTGATATTAAGTACATTAATTCAGTTATAAAAATGATGACTTTTGTGATAAATTGGAGAACTAGTTATGGAAGCAAAAAATTAACATGTAAGAGTGTTTTCTTTCCTATTGTCCGTTAAAATACTTTCAAACTTAACATCGTAGGATTTCCAAAGTTTTTGCAAAAAAAAACCTTCTGGAGGAACTTGTTTCAAGTATGACCTTGTGTTGCAGACACCGGACGACCCAAACAGCATCTGTATATCGCAGAAAAACTTTGCAATCGGCATCTCAATAGCTGGGCTGGTGCTCATGTTGGCGGTGGTGGCGGCCATCTTGGTGCTGCTCGCAAGGAGGCGCAAGAAGGGGGCGTCGACCACCGGCAGCTCCATATACAGCGGACCCTACACAAACACCATGTACAGCCACAGCAGCTAAAGAGGACGCGCACCTGTCTTCACGCCACGTCACGCTCGCGACCGCGTTTCCTGTGTGCCAATGGACCTACTCGAATAGTGATGTGCATCTGAGAACAAGCAAGCAGGGCATTAACATTGCTCATTACTTCATTCAAATTATACACACGATGCTTCTCAATGTNATCTGAGAACAAGCAAGCAGGGCATTAACATTGCTCATTACTTCATTCAAATTATACACACGATGCTTCTCAATGCTTGAAATTGCAGTTTACAACTTTTGTGCAGGGAGAGTGCTGTCATGGTTTATATATTTCCAGGTGACTGCAAGACATCTTAGAATTATTTCCTTTTCATCAATANAGGGAGAGTGCTGTCATGGTTTATATATTTCCAGGTGACTGCAAGACATCTTAGAATTATTTCCTTTTCATCAATAACTATGGTGCACTTTACTATGATGCAACTTGATATCAAGTAGTTTTTTAAATGGACCAATTCAAAATACTTTAAAACTTAAAAAAAAAAATCAAAATATTGAAGGACGAATTTGAATAAAGTTTTTTGGCAACTGTTAATGCTATGCAAAATGAGGTACAGTACTTCAGACCCATGTATTTTGTGATTGTCTCAGATGCTTTAGAGTAAGGACTATGAGTAACGATAAAGAAGACTGAAAGCAAAAAAATAATTGTGTTGAAAAACAGAGTAAAATTAAAAGTGTGAGTAGCGTACTGTGTCAGTGTTTACGTGTGATTGTTATCATTCACCGCAATTCAGCATATGACTAGTGATAAGAATGTATTTTTTTTTTTNTCAGTGTTTACGTGTGATTGTTATCATTCACCGCAATTCAGCATATGACTAGTGATAAGAATGTATTTTTTTTTTTACAAAGTGCTAAGATTTTTTTTTTTTTTAAGCAGGTATGTTCTTAGTCATTTGGTGCTGCCTAAAATAACATGGCAAGTTTGTGTGTTACTTATGAAAATGAAGATGTGCATTTNACAAAGTGCTAAGATTTTTTTTTTTTAAAGCAGGTGTGTTCTTAGTCATTTGGTGCTGCCTAAAATAACATGGCAAGTTTGTGTGTTACTTATGAAAATGAAGACGTGCATTTTCTCCCATTATTTGCAGAATTAGCATTACATTGTTAACTGTCAATGCGTCATTCAAAATGTTCACATTTTGGTGAACATTTTTTTACATAATTTTTATTGGTGTGTTGCTCAATATTTCTGGGTACAAGCACTGTTTTTTTTTTGGCGCTTGCCTTGAAATGTGCATACATTGTACTTATGAATTAGCAAGTGCATAACTTAACTTAAGTGTCTAAAACTTTAGTCAAAGAACCTTTGGACATTACTTTAAAAAATTTCACAAAACAAATTGAAATACGTACTGAAAACATCTCTTGCAGAATGTTCCTACTTTGTGGCATTAGTGGGTAAACAGTTACATGGTTCTACATGTATTTGCAATGATAACCATGCTTGCTCAGGTATGACGCCTTAGGCCCATCTGCATACGGCAGGAATAATGTACATTGTTTTCTTATCCCAACGTGAGTGTAACTTTGTCACAGGTGTAGCTAAGAGTCTATCAATGAAATGCCTCGTTCTTTTCATAATTTTTGAAACTCAACAGACTTCAGTAAATTCCGCATAACTGATGTTTCAATGTAATCATTTTCATTTTAGGACATACTCCAAGTGATTTACATTATTGAATAAGCTTATAATTTCTCTGCTGTATATGGATTGTAATGTTTTTGAGTCTACAATTCCTCATCTTTTATTACATTTAATTTATAGCTTCTTCCAATTACCGGAACTCGCATTGAGTGCAGTCGGTTTTTCCATCTTCCAATTGTCACTGCACTGAATAAAAGGGCACGATAAGAGTGCAAATTTAGCAGCACTGTCTCCAGGGTCAGTGCGGCAGTTTGAGTGCAAATGTGGCAGACAAACGCACTCGCTTCTTCGGGGAATCATGTGATAATTGCACTTTCCTAGTTTTCAGGGCGCACCCAGTGCAATCAATGGGAAGACGCCATTAATTTATAATTCATATTTTGCATATGGCACAAGTATATATTACTGCCAAAGGTGGGATAACACAACTGCAGATGGGCCTTTGCATCATACATCAACAGCTTTCATAGGTGCATGAATATAAATACTCAAACATGACTAATAACACAAGTAAAATTTTATGCATATTCTTGCATCAGTACATAGTTATATATCCTTTAAAAATTTGGTTATTCAAATAATTTGCCATTAGCACAGAAATGGTTATCTTATAAAAGTTGCTACTGTTACAGATGTGTCTGTAAGAAACGAGCAACATACATTTCTTACATTGCTTTATTAATTGATCATAGAGTAGCATTTGTTTAGATAATAATTAATAATTTATAATACCCAGAATGTTATCAATACTTTCAAAGTTGTAATTCAACATTTGACTACTTTAGTCTGTGAAGTGTGAATGAATTTCATTTCAAGTACATATATTTATGTTTAGTCAAATGTCACAAACTGGTGTTTTCACCAGGAAAGTCATTGCAACATGTGGTTGAGGGAATAATTTAATATTCTTTCACAGTAATCAAGTTTTAACGTGGGTGGCCTCTATTTTTCCCCTGAGAAAATTAATGGAATTTTAGAAGCTGTGTGGCACTGGATCACAACTTCATTGCCTGTACAGAAACTGAGCGGTCGCTACGACAGTTGCTGTGAAACGCAAACCACAGGAAAATATAAT
Organism: Clitarchus hookeri; assembly: GCA_002778355.1. Classification (NCBI taxonomy): domain Eukaryota; kingdom Metazoa; phylum Arthropoda; class Insecta; order Phasmatodea; family Phasmatidae; genus Clitarchus; species Clitarchus hookeri. The sequence continues at coordinate 228,524 of NQII01001692.1, forward strand.
TCTCCGTAAACTCTTTGGAAGCCGCTTTTTACACAAAGCAAAATTGATGAGGCTTTGCATGAGAAATCTCATGTCCACAGACCAAACTCGCAGCAAAATACCTCCTCGTACGAGAAAAAAAGTTGATGGCCTTCGGACACCCATATAATTTCAATAATTAGATCTTGTAAACAATGCACTGTAATAAAGTAGAGGCCATTAAGTACAACAGGTTATTTCCTGTATTTGTCTAACAGTATCACAACACTATCTGAACTCCATGCCATTTCCAAAACTAAATTTTCAAGACTACACAACAAATATTTTTCACCCAATTCCTCTTTTTGCATAGTTANACAACAAATATTTTTCACCCAATTCCTCTTTTTGCATAGTTATATTCTCTGCTCTTCTCCTACCTCTGTGATTGATGTATAAGTAGTCACACAATTAAGAGAGAAGAACCAATAGAATCACTTGCTTTGTGCAAAACTCTACTGAAAATAAGACATGCCCTATTTACTGATTTCGTACAAGATCTTCATTGCACAATATATTCTTGCATGCGATGTNACTGAAAATAAGACATGCCCTATTTACTGATTTCGTACAAGATCTTCATTGCACAATATATTCTTGCATGCGATGTAGTACAAGAGTACCATCTTGCACGAGTGCGCGTGTACCTTGCTGTGTAAAAGCTGCATAACCAGTAACTCTGCAATTTTTGCACACCTACTTATTTTCTGTGTGGTTGATTTCACGGTAACTAAAAAGCGATAGCTTAAATGCGGTACTGGTCCTTTGCCACTGGAAGTTATTTTCGTACTTGTGTAAATATGCGATGCTGTTTCGTAACTCCTGTTTTTTTTTATGTTAAATTTTTTTAAAGACATTGTATGTGTAATAGAAATGTTAAAAAAAACATAGTATTTAATAGTCATACAAATACCCATTAAAATATTGGAATTTCTTAACTCAACCCGACAGACTTCAAAGTTATTTTGAACACTGGATTAACATAATTGTACAGATATTTTGAACTCTGTAAAGACATACTGACAACATAGTTGGAAAATAATTAAACACACATGATAAAAATCAAAATAAGTACTACTATATACATTTCAGAATGCTGTGGGGTTGGGTTTAAATTAATCCATTTCAAATTCTTATGCAGTTTGTCTTTTCTGAAACTGTTTTATGTGTAACAAAAATCCTATTCTTCTGAGCTTCACAAACCCTTAAGTGCCTTTGGGGCTAATTCTAAAGCATTGAAATAAAATATTCTTTTTGTTTATTTTTCTTTGTTAGCAATTAATAGAACTGTTTCAGTGCACTCAACATTTAAAAAAAAGTTAATGATGATGCATGAAATACTGTACACATCTGAAAATTGTAAACAAAGCCATTATGTAATGTTTAGTGGTAAACAGAGATGTGAATTTCTGCTGCTCTTCTGTTACATGTAACTAATTATGACAAAAGAAAAATAATTAAAATAATTGGTGCTTACTATCACACTTGAGTATTTACTACCTTCCCAAATANAATTATGACAAAAGAAAAATAATTAAAATAATTGGTGCTTACTATCACACTTGAGTATTTACTACCTTCCCAAATACAATATGCTCAACTCATGATAGGTTTCCACTTCTTGATAGATTATATAGAAGTATTACCCAGGAAACAGACTACACNCAATATGCTCAACTCATGATAGGTTTCCACTTCTTGATAGATTATATAGAAGTATTACCCAGGAAACAGACTACACATCCATCTGCTGCCATATTGTTTCCACCGGACTGTCGTACCATGTCACCAAGGTGCTTAGCCAAAGATCAGCAGGAAGACCCTAGGTCCTCAGGAGGTAAGTGATTCATGGTGGTGGTCACCGATACTTCTCCAGGTGGGTCGAGGCATACCCAATCAGTAGCACTCGAGCCACGAGTGNGTCCACCGCATCAACCGGCACCAGTGTATCAGTAGTTCACTGCGAGTGCTGCCAGGAGTGTAGTGCGAGTGTAGGGCAGTACAGCCCAACTTCATACCCCCCACCCCTGGGTAGGCCAGGGTGCTTTATGACAGACCACGAGCATATAAATTGTAGGGCAATGCAAAAGTAATTAATTGAAAGGAAAGAAAGACGCACCAAGCTCATGAACATTAAAAAGACACCCCATATAAGCTTTAAAGTGCTTAATCTTGTTTATTTTCAAATTCTAGAATTTTTCATCTTAGTTGTTTCACTCTCCTTTCATGCCATCCACACTTAAGTTGTAATTGTTTATGTGCAAAGGAATATTGTGTATCTATTTTGTTCATTTTCATGCAAGGGTTTATGTTTGTTTCAATTGTTGCAAATTCCAGCAAGCAGAAAGTAGTGCAGGGCGAGCCGCGTGCCGCCATAGTTCATGTCGCGTGCACACTCTCGGTGAACTTTTGTGCACCGATCATGTAATCTGCAAAAGTAACGTTATTTTCGGAACCCCTTTTTCACCCAGTGTTATGACCCCTTCTTCCTCAGGACTTGCATTGCCTGTGGAAGCATAATTTCACAGTAAATCCATCGTGGCCATTCACACCCTTTTTACAGTTTAGCCTATCTGGTGGACCGCAGGCCAGAACTCACGTAAAGTTTTCACCTAGAGTGATGTAAAGTGTTTTTGTGCAAGGATAATTACACGCAAGTTTTCAGACTTCATCTCTTTTATTTCAAGCACTGTCTTCGGGTGTTTCGGGGTCCGGGTCCCCTACAACCTGCTTTCACCTAGTTCCACATCAATCAACTTAATAATCAGCATGCTCAACTCAGAGCTTTTCACAGTTCAAGGTGTGCGGGTCAGCCTGAATAGGCCCAAAACACATCAGACGTAAGTACCTGGCCTGAGGGGCTCATCCAACAATCTCACCGAGGGACTGCATACATCCGAGCGAATGGCCTACCGTACCCTGAGATGATCATGATCAGCAGCAATCATCAACACCGCCTGCCAATGGTGTCTGGCGCCTAGTCGGGTATCCAACTCCAAAACCCACCTAACAATATTTTGCACCGCCCCTAAAAATTCCGTTTAACCCATCACTATCCAGCCGACAGACATTAAATTATAGAGTAGAAAACAGTTTATATTCTGGGAACAACAAAACATTAAAAACATAAACAATATACAAAGTTCTACGTACACTGTTACTAAATGTGCTTAAACACATTTACTACATCTAACCTGATGTACAATAATTGTTATGAATGCAGACAAGATATCGCCTGTTCCAAAATATTGTTACCATTGGAATGTATACAAATAAATATTACATTTGTAAAAGAAATTATATCAATAACGCAGATCTAAATATTAACAGCTTTTCATTACAGATGCAAAACAAATTGTACAGGGAGAAAGCGCGGGGAGGGAGTTTACCAACAATGAAAGGAACAATGAACCATGTCAAAACTAAACTGTACAAACCAATCATGAGGCATTAATTTTCAAGTTGGTAAATCCACATGTTCTGTCAATTAGTTTAATTTTTACAGTGCGTAGGACATTTATTTTGTCTTGTTTGCATGATAGCACTACTGCAGAGGCAGATCGGCTAGGGCTGGGCGATTTGAAATCCAAGAGAGGCCTCTTAATACGGCATGAAAAATTATAACGATAAATAATTTGAAATGTAAAAGTCTACGAGAGTGAAGTTAAGATTTATGGGAAAAGAAAAATGCAAAGAAGAAGAAAAATTGACAAGTAAAAAAATGTTAAATTTTACAAAATAAAAAATATAATTTAATATTATATTTCTGGAAACTTCAGATAAACTTAAAAAGCCACTTTCATGGTTTAAATTAAATTTTTCTTTTACATTTCCTCAGGCCTCCTGCATTCCCCACACCCACTTTTCCAACTAACAAACTCAAGTCTGGGTCCACCACTGCTTTCAACGGAGGCTCCTACCCCTCAAGTCTGTCCCTGGTGATTGCTGTCTACTAATTAGTCCAGGGTGACTTTCCCATGTTTCCCAATAAAACAGAGTGATGTTGATCCTATTGCCTGTTGGGAGAGTATCTTGTGGAGGGTAGGGATGGGAGCGAGGATGCGAGAGAACTGACAGCACTCAATTATAATAAAAAATTCACAAATCAGTGATGTCCAACCCACAAACTACATGCAGCCCACCATTTTATAACAAGTTTATTATTCCATGTATGGAAATAAAATGTAATTCCTTTCAATTTGTGTAGAATATATTTATAGGGGCCGCAGTGGTGTAGTGGTTAGACTACTCGCCTCCCACCTAGGCGAACCTGGATTGATTCCCGGCGGTGTCACTCCCGGATTTTCGCATGCGGGAATCGTATTGGACGATGCCGCTGGTTGAAGAGTTTTCTTGGGGGATCTCCCGTTTCCCCTGCCCTTTCATTCCAGCACTGCTCCATACTCGCCTTGCTTCACCCTCATCAGCTCTCATGACCTCAATGTTAAGAGTGGTCCAAATCTCTTCACTCACTCACTCAATATAGTTATAGTAATAAAATATTGAGATGTATTAATAAAAAACCAATGATATGTATCTGAGGTTATTGTGATTTTTACACTTGCTGCCTGCGGACACGTCTGCGATAAGAGTCGCTGCCCTTCANATATGTATCTGAGGTTATTGTGATTTTTACACTTGCTGCCTGCGGACACGTCTGCGATAAGAGTCGCTGCCCTTCACAAAACAAATGGTTGGACACCACTGATGTAGATGGAACATTGTAAAATTGTCAATGGATATCATTATTTTCCCTCTGTAACATTTTTGCTTCGCACTCTTGCTTATGTTGATCATGTTCCAATACTAAATCAAACAAAACTGTTTCCCATTGCTTCTTTTTGCAGAACTACTACCTACGCTCACAATTACTTATATGTTCACAAACTTATTTACAATCTTATAAAATCTACAGTTGAAAGAATCACCACATTGTTTCCATTGCAAATTAAAGTTTAAAATATGTATCTAGATTTTCTCACAGGATAAAACATGGTGAAATAGGAAATCACCTACAAATCCAATTAATTGTGCATAATAGGACCAATACCTTTCCTATAACTAAAANCATGGTGAAATAGGAAATCACCTACAAATCCAATTAATTGTGCATAATAGGACCAATACCTTTCCTATAACTAAAGCAATATCAAATATATTAAAACAAGACCTTATTTATGTACTTACTATGTATTAAAGTTCAGTGACATGTTACATTATACAATATTGTGTGTATATCAGGGTAAAAATATAAAAATACCTAATGAAAACATTAAAAAAAAGTTATGCACATTTTGAAACAATCATGTGAGTTGAAAAACCTGAAACAGTTTAATTAAATATACAAATTCACAAGCAATTACTTTAAATACGTATTTTATTATTTATATTGATATGTTTCAAGTATTTTTCCAAACTAAATATAAAATACATGACAGAATGCATCACATTTAATTTGTAGGCAGCATTTCTTCTTAAAAGTAATCATTTTACACACACACTTNGTCCACCGCATCAACCGGCACCAGTGTATCAGTAGTTCACTGCGAGTGCTGCCAGGAGTGTAGTGCGAGTGTAGGAAAGTGTAGGGCAGTATAGCCAGACTTCATACCCCCCACCCCTGGGTAGGCCAGGGTGCTTTATGACAGACCACAAGCATATAAATTGTAGGGCAATGCAAAAGTAATTAATTGAAAGGAAAGAAAGACGCACCAAGCGCATGAACGTTAAAAGACATCCCATATAAGCTTTAAAGTGCTTAATCTTGTTTATTTTCTAATTCACATATTTTTCATCTTAGTTGTTTCACCCTCATTTCATGCCATCCACACTTAAGTTATAATTGTTTATGTGCAGGGGAATATTGTGTATCTATTGTTCATTTTCATGCAAGGGTTTATGTTTGTTTCAATTGTTGCAAATTCCAGCAAGCAGAAAGTAGTGCAGGGCGAGCTGTGTGCCGCCATAGTTTGCGTCGCGTGCACACTCTGGGTGAACTTTTGTACACAGATCATGTAATCTGCAAAAGTAACGTTATTTTCGGAACCTTTTTCACCCGGCGTTACGACCCCTTCTTCCCCAGGACTTGCATTGCCTGTGGAAGCATAATTTCACAGTAAATCCATTGTGGCCATTCACACCCTTTTTACAGTTTAGCCTATCTAGCGGACTGCAGGCCAGAACCCGCGTAAAGTTTTCACCTAGAGTGATGTAAAGTGTTTTTGTGCAAGGATAATTACACGCAAGTTTTCAGACTTCATGTCTTATTTCAAGCACTGTCTTCGGGTGTTTCGGGGTCCCCTACAACCCTCTTTCACCTAATTCCACATAAATAAACTTAATAATCAGCATGCTCAACTCAGAGCTTTTCACAGTTCAAGGTGTGTGGGTCAGCTTGAATAGGCCCAAAACACACCAGACGTAAGTACCTGGCCTGAGGGGCTCATCAAACAATCTTACCGAGGGACTGCGTACATCCGGGCGAATGGCCCACCGTACCCTGAGATCATCATCAGCAGCAATCATCAACACCGCCTGCCGACGGTGTCTGGCGCCCAGTCGGGTATCCAACTCCAAAACCCAGCTAACAATATTTTGCACCACCCCTCAAAAATCCATTTAACTCATTACTATCCAGCCAACAGGCATTGCCAGGGGGGTTTACCAACAATCAACCGTGTCAAAACCAAACTGTACAAACCAATCATGAGCCATTAATTTTTTTCAAGTTGGTAAAGCCAGATGTTCTGTCAATTAGTTTAATTTTTACAGTGTGTAGGACATTTATTTTGGCTTGTTTGCATGATAGCACTACTGCAGGGCTGGGAGATTTGAAATCCAAGAGAGGCCTCTTAATACGGCATGAAAAATTATAACGATAAATAATTTGAAAAGTAAAAGTCTGCAAGAGTGAAGTTAAGATCTGTGGGAGAAGAAAAATGCAAAGAAGAATAATTGACAGGTAAAAAAATGTTAAATTTGACAAAAATAAAAAATATAATTTAATATTATATTCCTTGAAACTTCGGATAAACTTAAAACGCCACTTTAATTGTTTAAATTAAATTTTTCTTTTACATTTCCTCAGGCCTCCTGCATTCCCCACACCCACTTTTCCAAATAAACTCAAGTCTGGGTCCACCACAGTTTTCAACAGAGGCGCCTGCCTACCCCTCAAGTCTGTCCCTGGCGACTGCTGTCTACTAATTAGTCCAGAGTGACTTTCCCATGTTTCCCAATAAAACAGAGTGCTGTTGATCCTGTTGCCTGTTGGGAGAGTATCTTGTGGAGGGTAGGGATGGGAGCGAGGATGCGAGAGAACTGACAGCACTCAATTATAATAAAAAATTCACAAATCAGTGATGTCAAACCCACATCCCACATGCAGCCCACCATTTTATAACAAGTTTATTATTCCATGTATGGAAATAAAATGTAAATCCTTTCAATTTGTGTAGAATATATTTATAGGGGCCGCAGTGGTGTTAGACTACTCGCCTCCCACCTAGGCGAACCTGGATTGATTCCCGGCGGTGTCACTCCTGGATTTTCGCATGCGGGAATCATAGTGGACGATGCCGCTGGTTGGCGAGTTTTCTTGGGGGATCTCCCGTTTCCCCTGCCCTTTCATTCCAGCACTGCTCCATACTCGCCTTGCTTCACCCTCATCAGCTCTCAAGACCTCAATGTTAAGAGTGGTCCAAATCTCTTCACTCACTCACTCAATATAGTTATAGTAATAAAATATTGAGATATATTATTAAAAACAGAATTATATGTATCTGAGGTTATTGTGATTTTTACACTTGCTGCCTGCGGACACGTCTGCGATAAGAGTCGCTGCCCTTCACAAAACAAATGGTTGGACACCACTGATGTAGATGGAACATTGTAAAATTGTCAATGGATATCATTATTTTCCCTCTGTAACATTTTTGCTTCGCACTCTTGCTTATGTTGATCATGTTCCAATACTAAATCAAACAAAACTGTTTCCCATTGCTTCTTTTTGCAGAACTACTACCTACGCTCACAATTACTTATATGTTCACAAACTTATTTACAATCTTATAAAATCTACAGTTGAAAGAATCACCACATTGTTTCCATTGCAAATTAAAGTTTAAAATATGTATCTAGATTTTCTCACAGGATAAAACATGGTGAAATAGGAAATCACCTACAAATCCAATTAATTGTGCATAATAGGACCAATACCTTTCCTATAACTAAAACCAATATCAAATATATTAAAACAAGACCTTATTTATGTACTTACTATGTATTAAAGTTCAGTGACACGTTACATTATACAATATTGCATGTATATCAGGACAAAAATATATAAATACCTAATGAAAACATTAAAAAAAAGTTATGCACATTTTGAAACAATCTTGTGAGTTGAACAAACTGAAACAGTTTAATTAAATATACAAATTCACAAGCAATTACTTTAAATACATATTTTATTATTTATATTGATATGTTTCAAGTTTTTTTCCAAACTAAATATAAAATACATGACAGAATGCATCACATTTAATTTGTAGGCAGCATTTCTTCTTAAAAGTAATCATTTTACACACACACTTTAGTAAGAGAGCTAGAGAAGGTGCACAGAACGGCAGGTGGAGAAGACAGAGGCAGGATGGTGAGGATGAAGGGAACAATAGGCCATTACTGATGATGAAAGAAATTGGGTGGACCTCATTGAAGGACAGGAGGAAAGTTGAAAGGCTGGTCAGGATGTATAGAGTGGAGAATGTTGAGGGAGGGTGGGGAAGGTTATGCTGCCTACCAAGTAAAGGGGTGTTTAGAGGGAGAGGAAACAACAGCGAGAAGCTTCAGAGGGTGTGGAAGAGAACAGAGCGGGGTAGGCAGTCTATGCTTGTGAGGTCTGTGAGGCAGTGGAATGTGTTGCAGGAGGAATTGGTATCTGTGAAAGGGGTTGCAAAGTTCAGAAAGGGCGTGGAGGTGGAGTTTGGTTGGGTGGGGGAGGGGTGAGAGAGCTCGTCACCGGGTGGTGCCCCAATTGGGGGTAATTATTATTGTTTAACAAATTAAGAGGGATACTGATGCCAACATTGAGAATTTTAGTCAATAAATTTGAAAAAGGGTAAATAAAGCAAATCCGATTATCTCTTCCACGAAATAAAACATGCCCATGAACGGTTATTTAATAAAGAGAATACTGTCTCCAGACTAAAATAATTAATCCCATACGATTTCAGGATACTGCATAACCTAAACCCAAGATGTAAATACAGTTTCCCGCCAACAACAACTGTCGCTTCATTATGACTCATACCTAATATACAAAATATAAATATATCTTAAATCATGCCAAGAATCTATACGACCTGCACCCTGCAGCCGTAAACCTATACCTTTGAAAACATTGGTTCATAACCTAAGCACACTCCTTAGAGTTTCTGTTAAGTCAATCGTTAACACATCTTTAATGAAAACAGACCATGAGGTAAAATACAAATAAATATATGAAAGTAAAAACAGTAACAGTAAATTTTTTTCATGACTGGAAATTTAAGTTGTAAAAACGGATTTGGGTGTGTAGTACCTACCGAATGGTGGATTCTGGTTGGCTACGCATAAGTACTAGTACAAGATAGTTGATAGTTTGCCAACTTTGTATGCAGCTATGCACTGGCAGTGGCCATAAATATATGGATGGGTAGGTATTGATATGTGTAGTTGTACCAAGAACCATTGTACAGAGAAGTATTACTGTTATGGATATTTTGACTGTAGCACAACTTTTAACAGTTATCAATCTACTGAAACATACACCACATTACTTTAAAAGGACATTGTATTATAAAAACAGCATTATCTCTCTACCGCACAAAAAAAAACAGCCTATAGCCGACACAAATGAACTTAGAACTGTCACATTACTTTAAAAAATCCAGTGGATGATATAAAAATAGCATTATTTCTCTAATACAGATTATAAAACAGCCTTTACATGTTAAAAATATTCAAAAAAATAAGTTGAATTACTTAGAAAAATATGGCGAATGGTTATAAAAATAGCACCATTTTTCTATGAGACAACAAAGTTAGCCTGTGCTTGTTACGAATCTTCTAAGAAATATGTCACATGACGTGAACCATGCGTCCACGAGCTCCTTGTGCCCCCACTGACCGTCGCAGTCACGGTAATTATCTAGTTTAGGGGCTTTTCTGAAAAACACAATAAAAATTTAAAATTATGATATATTTCTACTCTACTAATGATGCAGAACACGAATATACTAGGGGCATTAACGTCCGACTAATTTCGTAATATGTGCCCACCTAACCTAACAAAACCTAACCCCACGATGGGCGAATCACTATTTTACATTTTTAAACTAACCTAGGATTGTTGGGTTTTACACTAACCTATGATGTTAGGGTTTTAAACTAACCTAGGATAGTAGGGTTTTACACTAACCTAGGATGTTTGGGTTTTATACTAACCTAGGATTTTACATTTTTAAACTAACCTAGGATGTTTGGGTTTTACACTAACCTAGGTTGTTTGGGTTTTACACTAACCTATGTTGTTTGGGTTTTACACTAACCTAGGATGTTTGGGTTTTACACTAAAATACGAATGTAGGATTGCAGGGATTTAAAGGAACCGTAAAACACACCAAAATAATGTAAATTGACTCACCTAGGTAGGGGGCTGGTATAATTCCACAAACAAACATATTTCGCAAGTTTTTTTTAAATATGTTCTACTTATTTTAACACTACGGCCGCTTCAATATCAACTAGGTAAGCTATGCTGAATTCATTAAAACAACTTTTGTTGGCATAAAACGTTTCGTTCATAAACGTAAACAAACTGTCAGAAACAGTCATCTCACAAACTTGTTCAATTTTTTAAAATATGTTGCACTTATTTTAAAGCGATGCCCCTAGTATATTCGTGTTCTGCATCATTAGTAGAGTAGAAATATATCATAACTTTAAATTTTTATTGTGTTTTTCAGAAAAGCCCCTAAACTAGATAATTACCAATTTTTCACCATTGAAATAATGTTNTTTAAATTTTTATTGTGTTTTTCAGAAAAGCCCCTAAACTAGATAATTACCAATTTTTCACCATTGAAATAATGTTACATAGTGCTTATGTCATGTTTTACCACTCTGTGTTTGATGTCGGTTCACGTCACTTGTGACGTAAGCCGATGCCACTCGTTCAGTTCGTCTCAGCACCCAAGCCAGACCAGCAGAGTGGTCGTCCGCTCCCCCTCGGTACCATTATTTGGGCTGATATCACTTCTTTGCAATAGTAACTTAATTAACTGGAACATTTGATTTCTTTTAAGTACCGAGGGGAGAACCACCTGCACTCTCACCAGAGAGCTTAACGCTACTGCGTATCTGCGTAACCACCACACTGACTTAGGTAATTTTCACACTAAGGTCACCGGCAGGCCGTAATGTCTAGGTCAATTTCTTTTAATATTCACATGTCCACTTCTTGAACATTAAACAGCTTTACAAAATTCAGTNCGTAATGTCTAGGTCAATTTCTTTTAATATTCACATGTCCACTTCTTGAACATTAAACAGCTTTACAAAATTCAGTGAGTGTTGATTCATTGTCCTCCAGGACACATAGGGCGCTACACCCCTTTTAGTATCACCCACAATTTCTAATATATTTCTTGAATACGAAACGGCCTATATGGTTGTCATAAGGTCAACGCATACTTAGTAATATTAAGTGCATGACAACTTCATCTTCAAACTGACAGAGGTATCCAGGGCCCCCTGGGCCGTCGACCGAATGACCCATATCACTANCATGACAACTTCATCTTCAAACTGACAGAGGTATCCAGGGCCCCCTGGGCCGTCGACCGAATGACCCATATCACTAACTCTTGGCTGAGTTATGGCGCCAGGCAATTCTACACTCAACAAGCCCTGGATCACCTCGACCACGTCACATGCCAACACTCAAGTCGTCATGGCTGGGAACTATAATGCCACCCACCCATTATGGGGATGCCCATACACTAACCAAAAAGGCACTTCCCTGTGCAAACTCCTCCGCCTCTTCCCTCTCTGTCAGAATCCAACCGCACCTACCACACCACACACCACAAATCGCCATCCATCTCCACTCACCATCCCAATTTATCTGATATCCACACCATAACTGGCAGCTCCTCCGACTACATACCAGTCATTGGCATTCTACATTATTTCCCTCACTTACTCCCCCACTTCCAATGTTTCAACTTCCATGCTGGCAACTGGCTCAGCTATCAGTTCTCCATTCATGAATCCTTAGATCTCGCAGCCCCCTTCAACACTCCTGAAGAAACTGACCAGAACACCAACCTCCTCACCAATGCCATAACAATGGCCACCAACTCCCATATTCCAGTCTGCTCCCCACTCAGCTCGCATCCAACAGGCACTGTACCTGTGTAACCACTTCTGCTACCGATGGCAGGCATCTCTCTTTCTGCAGGATAGAAGCCCATATCTCCTCATGCGGGGCTGGTACCTGTGGTCGGTCCAAAAGTGGAAGGCCGACCAGGAGAGACTGTGATTCCAATCTCTTTCCTCTTCCAATGGTTCAATCTAGTCCTACATATGTCGCGTTAAAGCCTCACTAACCCTAATTCCTCTCCTAACCCAATCCATCAACAATGCCGAGTCAGCTGCCAAGAAATCGGAGGCCACCATGGCACATTTCTTCAAACTACCTTCACCTTAGTGTCCCCTCCATCTCTCTCCTCAGACTCATCTGAGGATGAGGACAAAATCTTCACCACCCTCTCACATCATGTTACGCTCCCCCTTTTTCATGATCACCCCTCTTTCCGACTAGCCACCCCCAGTGAGATTTTCATCATTCTCGCCACTCTTCACTTTACAACAGCCCCACTTATCCACACCCTCCCTCACAAAGCCACAGTTTTTCTCCCCGACTTATTAATACCATCCTCCTCCACTGCCACATCCCTACCCACTAAAAACAGCCATTGTCGTCCCCATCCCCAAGCCAGACAAATTCCCAGCACTCCCCTCTTCCTATCGCCTTATCACTCTCCAGCCCATTCTATCTATGGCAGCCGAGAAAATAATCTACCACAGCCAAGTAATTGAACAAAATTTATTGAACTAAAAAATCACTTCCTTTGCCTTTCAATGAATTGCGTTCAATAATCTTTCAAGTCTGCACATGAAAATTTATCACAAACATTTTAATGAAAATATTTTTTAAAAATACCAAAAGTAAATTTTTAGAAGTATGTATGATTTATGCGCGACACGAAAATAATTTATTAATCCACCTCACATTTTATAAATTTTGTTGTACATTTTCTTTTAAAAAATATGCACCCTCCTTTTGTAACAACTTTAAATATGTGCACACAACCATATTATTATGAGATTACTTCCATAAATATTGTCAGAAAATCTGTGTAAAGCAATAGAAATTTCGGATTCAAGAAATTGTTGAAGAAAAACAGGCATTCAAGAAATTGAACGAAATATTGGCCGCCATTATGGCGTTCAATGAATTGAATTGAATATGCATTGAAAGTATATTGATATTAATTGAAGGTGNATATTGGCCGCCATTATGGCGTTCAATGAATTGAATTGAATATGCATTGAAAGTATATTGATATTAATTGAAGGTATGGAAGGCCATTAAGGTAAACCATCCTCCCTATAAAGGTTCAATAGTACTACTAGCGCTAGTTGGCGTATGTAAATGGGACAATAATTCACCACTGATGTAGTCTCCTCCGCACAGTATTGTTTTAAATAATCTTTGGCTTTTTGTATGCAGTCGGTCTGGTGTTTCTGGTAAATCTTAGGTTATCTTTACGTAAATTTGTTAGTAAATTGTAATATGACATTTTTATATGCTAATTAAATTATAGTCTGCAGTATGGCCCTGGAAGTTAAAAAAAATTGTTGTGATTAGGTGGTTGTAGTCGAGTTGTTGATGTCAAGGTACCGGGATGGTACCATGCTTTTAATATCATCCACCTACATACGTGTTTATGATATAAGTAAAGGGTAACTATGCAGTATATGGGCTTTTCTGCAAAAGACCCCCACGAAAAGTGGTATATTTTCACTCTACTTACTATGCAGAACACGAATATACTAGGGGCATTAACGTCAGACTAATCGTAATATGTGCCCACAGAACCTAACCCCACGATGAGCGAATCACTATTTTACATTTTTTAACGGTAATTTTCTAGATTAGGGGCTTTTCTGAAAATAAGAAAAAAAACTCCAGAAAGTGGTATATTTCGACTCTNATATTGGCCGCCATTATGGCGTTCAATGAATTGAATTGAATATGCATTGAAAGTATATTGATATTAATTGAAGGTGTGGAAGGCCATTAAGGTAAACCATCCTCCCTATAAAGGTTCAATAGTACTACTAGCGCTAGTTGGCGTATGTAAATGAAACAATAATTCACCACTGATGTAGTCTCCTCCGCACAGTATTGTTTTAAATAATCTTTGGCTTTTTGTATGCAGTCGNACAATAATTCACCACTGATGTAGTCTCCTCCGCACAGTATTGTTTTAAATAATCTTTGGCTTTTTGTATGCAGTCGGTCTGGTGTTTCTGGTAAATCTTAGGTTATCTTTACGTAAATTTGTTAGTAAATTGTAATATGAAATTTTTATATGCTAATTAAATTATAGTCTGCAGTATGGCCCTGGAAGTTAAAAAAAATTGTTGTGATTAGGTGGTTGTAGTCGAGTTGTTGATGTCAAGGTACCGGGATGGTACCATGCTTTTAATATCATCCACCTACATACGTGTTTATGATATAAGTAAAGGGTAACTATGCAGTATATGGGCTTTTCTGCAAAAGACCCCCACGAAAAGTGGTATATTTTCACTCTACTTACTATGCAGAACACGAATATACTAGGGGCATTAACGTCAGACTAATCNACGAAAAGTGGTATATTTTCACTCTACTTACTATGCAGAACACGAATATACTAGGGGCATTAACGTCAGACTAATTTCGTAATATGTGCCCACAGAACCTAACCCCACGATGAGCGAATCACTATTTTACATTTTTAAACTAACCTAGGATTGTTGGGTTTTAAACTAATATAAGAATTTAGTGAAATCTAGGATGTTAGGGATTTAAAGGATNAACTAACCTAGGATTGTTGGGTTTTAAACTAATATAAGAATTTAGTGAAATCTAGGATGTTAGGGATTTAAAGGATTCGTAAAACACACGGAAGAATATCAATAAACTCACCAAGCGGCGAGTAGAATTCCTCTGTCCTCGGCCAATTCAACTGTTGTGCACCTGCCTCCTGCCTCACTAGACGAAATAAGTAACACCCGCCACATAGGCGAATATTATGCACACAAGCACACGTTCATAGGCGAAAATACGCACAGAAGCACTCGTTATTGCACTCTCAGTTTTTAAATCGGTCAGATTCNACACGTTCATAGGCGAAAATACGCACAGAAGCACTCGTTATTGCACTCTCAGTTTTTAAATCGGTCAGATTCGGAGGTTACAAGTCGTGCCCGCAAGAACACAACAGCACTGTTTCGCATCTGAACGGCAACTGAAATTCCGTATAAAAGACTGTTACGATGATGTCAACGACCTACAGCCAATAAGGTGACGGCCTGTTATATTTATTTTAACATNGCGAAAATACGCACAGAAGCACTCGTTATTGCACTCTCAGTTTTTAAATCGGTCAGATTCGGACGTTACAAGTCGTGCCCGCAAGAACACAACAGCACTGTTTCGCATCTGAACGGCAACTGAAATTCGATGACGACGTATAAAAGACTGTTACGATGATGTCAACGACCTACAGCCAATAAGGTGACGGCCTGTTATATTTATTTTAACATTACGCCCTCCTGAATATCCGCGGCCGGTAGGTAGCGTGGTAACCAGCGATGCACAGCCATTAAACATGGCTACCGGCCAAACTGCTTGTACATTTCGCAATTTATTAAAAAAATTTTTAATATGTTCTACTTATTTTAACATGACCCCCTCTTAAATGTGAACAAGGTAAGCTGTGCAGAACCCATTAATGCTACTTTTGTTGTTCTAGGATGTTTCGTTCAGAAAAGCCCCTAAACTGCATAATTACAGAACCCATTTATGTAACTTTTGTGGGTGTACTATGTTTCCTTCAGAAAAGCCCCTATTCTCAATAATTACAAAAAAAAAAAAATGGAAACAAATGCTTCTCTATGTAGAATTAATTAGCTTTATTGAACATTGGCGAAGCCAGTGGTGAAAAAAATGGGATAAGGTGTAGATGGAAGTTAATTCTAAGAAACACACAAAGATGGTTTCAGTCTCACATTTTAGTGTACCAACATGCCTAAAAACCTTAACTTTGGGGAATGAAGGCAAAGACGATGCAGATAAAATGTCCATATATCAAAATAACACTGTTGTTTGTAGTTGTGAAACAGCAGTCTTTATAGTGCTTTGAAAGGAATCAACAAAGAGTACACCAGAGCCTCGCAGGGGCATGAACCTCAACAGGAAAATACTATACTTTATCGGGTTCTGTACTCGGACCAATGTTGTTTTTGATCTAAGTATATAAACAATTTACCTACATCCATCCTAAAACAGGCAGATGAGACCAGCATTTTAAGTAAATAATAAACATATACATCGACTTTGCCACATGGCACATGTGGCAGTTGCAGTCTTGTTTAACTGGTTTTCTGAAAATAAATGAACAATAAATTTATATAAAACTAAAATTGTTAAATTTTTTCCTAGGAATAAATTGGGTACCTTTAATAATATTTCATGTAATGAAGTTGATATATAACAAGTTGAGACAATATAGTTTTTTGGGTTTGTATGTTCTAGGTGTGTATTTTACACTTGGGAAAATGGTTGAGCAACAGAAACAACGTCTAGAGGAAGCATTAGCGAAATTGATGAACGATGTTGACCAGATGTATCTGAGGAAAATGCAGGTATTTACTGGGCACACAATCGCCACCACTGCATGTGTCAGTTAACTCGCACATTGCTACTATCTCAATGTCAGCCTGTGTTACAGTTCTCCTCCCGTAACCGGCTGTTACCTATGTGGTGGTTCCTAGCAGGCCGTAGGTGTCCTTGGTAGGACAAGTTGCATGCACAACTCTTTGTTTTGACTGTACTTTTATTACAGGATCAGTGAATTTACATTTTTCCTGGCTTCTGCTTTGCTCAGAGAGATTAACTAACCATTGCTTCTTCTATACATCTATGTAAGCATTGTCAGTTTTGCATCTGCCAGGAAAGTATCTCCCTTAAGTATATACACATTTTTATTTGTTGTGAATTTCATGTGTAAACTGTGACAATTGCGTATTATTTTTGGTGTTACCCTTGTTGATTATGTTTTAATTGTGCGACCTCTTGGGGAAAATGCACTTAAAATACTCAAGCAAACCATATAATTACCCTGTAAAACCAAATTTACTTTGAGTGTGTGTAAGCCATTGTCTCAGCGCTGAAAAGTGCAGCATTATTTTCTTTACTTTTGCTTTGCACATTGCACAAAAATAGTATGTAACAAATTCTTGAAATAATATTTTCTTTCTGTTAAATACCTAAGTTGGTTGACACTTATTTGGTAGCGGGGCTTTCACTCTGTTGGCGCCCACGGCATAAGTAACCGAGCATTTTAATTTCAGGGTGACATGTACCGATGCTCGGCGNCTCCCTTAAGTATATACACATTTTTATTTGTTGTGAATTTCATGTGTAAACTGTGACAATTGCGTATTATTTTTGATGTTAGCCTTGTTGATTATATTTGATTTGAATTGTGTGACCTCTTGGGGAAAATGCACTTAAAATGCTCAAGCAAACCATTTCGTTACCCTGTAAAACCAAATTTACTTTGAGTGTGTGTAAGCCATTGTCTCAGCGCTGAAAAG
The DNA here is from genome assembly GCA_002778355.1 of Clitarchus hookeri. NCBI lineage: Eukaryota > Metazoa > Arthropoda > Insecta > Phasmatodea > Phasmatidae > Clitarchus > Clitarchus hookeri. The sequence continues at coordinate 246,518 of NQII01001692.1, forward strand.
TGCAGCATTATTTTCTTTACTTTTGCTTTGCACATTGCACAAAAATAGTATGTAACAAATTCTTGAAATAATATTTTCTTTCTGTTAAATACCTAAGTTGGTTGACGCTGATTTGGTAGCGGGACTTTCACTCTGTTGGCGCCCACGGCATAAGTAACCGAGCATTTTAATTTCAGGGTGACATGTACCGATGCTCGGCGNCTTTCACTCTGTTGGCGCCCACGGCATAAGTAACCGAGCATTTTAATTTCAGGGTGACATGTACCGATGCTCGGCGAAATGCTGTGATGATTTTTCAATGCCAGTTGAAAAGGCACATTCTTGCATTGAAACCTGTTCTCAGCCAATACAACATGCACAGAATTATGTGCAAGGAGAAATGAATCACTTACAAGTAAGTTGGGCCTTTTAAATTTTGTAATCGAACATGCAAATGTTTATTTAAATCACGTTGGTTACACACAAAATTTGGTCATTCTACAATGAATATACAGTCAAACCTTATTAATACAAACTTGAAGAGACCATAATTTTGTTTTACACAAACCAAAGAAAAAAAAAAGTATGTAAATTTACAGATTAGTACAAATTGCTAGATGCAATTTCACTGTTTTCACAGTACCAGAGAAATAGTCACTAGTTTGTAAAAAGTAAAGATATCTGCTGAAATTGTATACAAATTTACTTAACATCAATCTTTTACATTGTTGAATATCTTCTTAATTGGTCAAGAAATGTGTACTTTAATTCAAATTAAATAATGTTCAAACAAGATAATGTACACCCGTACATCAAACAAATAACATGAAACAAAACTACATTTTTTGCGAAGAAAATAATTTCTCTGAAACTGTTCAAGAAATGTATACCAGAATTCAATTTAAAACAAATTTTACATAGTACTTGAAAAGCGTTTAAAAGCCAGCGACCGGTTTTGGTGTTTTGCCCATTTTAGTCAAGATAATGTAACCTGGTTTGCGAACTTTCACGCCCCTCAGAATGTGATNGGTTTTGGTGTTTTGCCCATTTTAGTCAAGATAATGTAACCTGGTTTGCGAACTTTCACGCCCCTCAGAATGTGACTGTCCGCGACTTCAAGCAGTAGGTAACACACAAAAATTCTTCAAAGTTTTGAGAGTAGTTTTTCTTCTCAGAACATTCTGTCTGGCCTTTCTCGTAGTACTTAAAATTCCACTATTATGTAATAAAATTAGATCATAATATTGTCTACCACTAAGCATAGGCTTCCCATGGATTGCAAATCAGACTTACGGGTTCTCTTTAGCCTCAAGGCTCCACTTTCGTAAAGTACGCAGATCTTGCCGGTTTTCACTGCTTCTGAGATTATTGTCTTTCCGATGGATGGCGGACATTTGATCTCTTAAGAGTTTGGTACTGTCGCTGGACCAGCCTCTGAGATGTGGCAAATCTGTTCTAACAAAGGGACCACATTCCTTTACCTCTACGGTTCTGTGCTGTTCGAGGATGGCCCAGAATAATTGATATTACATTCGTGATTTTGAGGATGCTCTTTCTTACTTACTGCACGTTTGTAGCAGAATTTATTTTTCAGTACCGAGGGTAAAGAAACAGTATTGGTTTTTCTGTGAATTGTGCATGCTTGGAAACCAATAATAATGTGATTTTATTAAATTAGTTTCTGTATAAGGAACAAATAACAAACTGCAAAAAGCATTCTGAATCTAAAATGTTAAGAAATTCAGTTGGTACCCCGTAGGTAATTAAAAGTAATTTTCGAATTCCCATTTACAAAATTGTGTACTTCTGGCTATGCCCCTCTTGGCGCAACTGGTGCAAATAACCTGCGTACCTTCATCGGTCAAGTGGTGGGGACCACGAATACACCAGTATGTCTGGCTTAAAAACAAGCCAAATGTTTGCTGGCATGGTCTTTCATAAATTAGTAAGTAAAACCTTAAAAAAAGTCAATTTGGCTGTATACACTAATAAAAATCATACAGGTGCACTTTTATTATTCACTCGTTTCAAAGTGTTACAAGTTCAGATTATAAAAAATAAGCACATCTCACTTCTTATTTATTCTGTTGTCGAGGTAAGACAAGTTTTGGATCATTAAATTTCTCTCTTGTAAGACCGTTTAAAAATGCACGTTGTGCAACTACAAAAATGCTACACGTAAATCTGAACGCTAGAAGAAGTGCGCTTGTAGTTTACCTTAGTGGGAACTTGGGGCTGCGAATTATGCCGAAATAGAAATTAATTCAAAAGTGTCAATTCAAACTAACCGTTATAAATAAATATCTCCAAAGTCATAAAAAAAAAAAATTGTTTTAGAAATCTACAAGAGCACGCACTAATCTTAGTATGCTAAGTATTGTGGGTTAAGTTCCTGGAACTATTTTAAGTTATCCATGAAAATTAAGTAACTTTCAAATGTTGATTCAATAAAATAATTATAGTAGCAAAATTAATGAATTTGTGTAACACCACACTATTTTATGAGTGTAAAAGTAATCGGAAACAAAAACCCAATGGCTCATATTACGTAGTAAAATAAAACATTTATTTTTACTATTAACATGGAGAAAAAATTGCTCAGGAATTCAGTCTGGCAAGTTTTCCATAGTAAATTAGGATACAATAGATGCGTTCTCTTTTAAACTAATTAGAATGTTTTTCAATTTTTCTTGTTACAGTGTCGTGTCATTTATTATGTGTGTTTCAAATGTCTACGATTTTTTAAGGTATGTTTTATGTAGTGTCCTATTTCGAGTATTATCCCTCACAGCATACACACAGCAGAACTTCACAGATATGACACCTACTGNGTAGTAAATTAGGATACAATAGATGCGTTCTCTTTTAAACTAATTAGAATTTTTTTCAATTTTTCTTGTTACAGTGTCGTGTCATTTACTTCTATGTGTGTTTCAAATGTCTACGATTTTTTAAGGAATGATTTATGTAGTGTCCTATTTCGAGTATTATCCCTCACAGCATACACACAGCAGAACTTCACAGATATGACACCTACTGATCTCAAGCGTATGCAGTGAAGGCTTAAAAGTAAGTTGCGTCATGGTCACAATTTGTTATGTGATATTCCCCATACATTACAGAAAAAAGTTGTGCTATAATTAGATATTTAAAAATTTTATTATCTGGGGAAAAAGGGGCGGGAAGCTGGTGCACCCTGGATACACGTACGTATAAATATAACCAGTCTATCGCCCATCTTTCCAAGAGAGTGAAATAAATAATTAGCTACTGGTCCTCAATACTGTAGAGAACGGTTGATATAGGAATCAGCAGCTCGTCGAGTACCACGTGTGTGTTCAGCATAAACATAGAAGTGCTTGGTGTCTCCTTGACAAATTCACGGGTCTTTAGTATACAACTTTTCTAAACTGCATTAACTAACTGTTACTGGACCCACACAAAAACTAACTAACTAACTAACTAACTGTACANAGCATTAACTAACTATTACTGGACCCAAATGAAAACTAACTAACTGTACAGCTTTATGCGCAGAAGGTCGACAATACTCTTAAAAAAAAAAGGGATGAACATTTTATACAAATTTTATTGCTACATGAAATTACAGTTTTACGATATAAAAGGAAACAAACTAATTACGTAGGCAATAGAAAAGTGAAATACCCAGTGTTTCAGACTGAATAGCGATCAGTTGCCGTGGTGGTAGGTTGAACATTAGCTTCATGTCACTGAGTTACTGCAACTGCTATAATTACAAAAGTTTTTTTAAAAAAGAAAATGTAAGAGTTGTAGAGTTGTTTATTTTTTTTTTACGCCCACATTGGAGCACTTGAATCAGTCCTTATACACTTCAGTCTTCAGGGTGTTAGCTAGAGATTTTGCTTTCAGATTCCTCTTCTGCTCCCAAATCTTTTTTATTCTTTCCGACTTGGCAGCCCGTTTTTTGTCAGTTATGGTGTATTGTTTTCGTTCAAATTTTTTTCGTTTAAGCCTTGAGTCTCTGTTCTTTAGAATCTTCTTCTCTCCTCTGTTTTCAATTTGTTTCATTGTTATACCTAACTCTCCTAAATCATCTTGGACTTCTTTGAACCAATTGTTTTTGGTTTTATTTTTCCAAAAGTAGCTGAATAGCTGTTTCATTATCCTGGTTTCTGGCAATCTTGTGATGTGGCAAAAAAAGGCAACTCGCCTTTTTCACATTGCGTCTAATATTAATAATAATATTTTATTTTCAAAGTTTTTTTATTTTGGTTGCATTTTATTAGCACAGAAACCGATATAATAACTTTTAGAATTATCACTATGTATAAAAAATGTGTGGCTTTTTCTTTCACCCCTCAACAAAAAGAATGACTAAAACAGTTCCATTGGTGAAAAAATTTAGTCAAAAATAGTTTCCTGTAATGATTGAAACTTATTCAAGTTCTTCCACTGCTGGCGTAGGAATATTATCTTCCACCAATTTTTGTAACCTCTGCTTACTTTTATTAAGCAACATAATTTTGTGTCTTGATAACTGCAAAGCATTTTGTACATTTCCATTCTTCTGAACACCTTTGCACCACTTCAGCACTTTTGAAGACAACACAAACATGAATGTAAATGGTGCCGTACGTGGAACACAACCCTTCCTTCCCCTCTTGCACTGTGCGCAGTTTTGGCAACAGTGGAAACTTTTAAGAAGCATGGGACAAGGCGGACCGCAAGGTCGTTTCTGGGATTTGACGCGGAACAAATGCAAGGAGAGACACGTAGTAAGAAAGGGGGAGGGTTAGTTTGAGAGGGGTTGGGGAATACCAATGCTCACGGCCGTGCGACTGTAGCGATCTCCTGCGTGTAACAGCTGAACTATTTCAACTACCTGCCATATGGTTCTGTAAATGACCCACAGATGTGTTAGCATCGGAAATGCTTCCAAGCTAATGGAGGGCATAAGCCTTAAACCTAAATTAAGTGACTACTTAAACTGAAATTATACAGGTGAGATATTGGAAACCAGTGAATGTAGTATTATATTTTTCTGAAAAAACATTGTGTACATTTACTGCTTTCCAGGTTTTTGCCCTGTTAGTCACCTTTTCCAGGTGTCCCAAATTATGAACAATGTGTGGCCATAACAATTTTTTTTGTAAATTGCAGGATAGACTTCAGCGGTGTGTAATGCAGTGCAATGATGAAATAAAGGACAAAATGGGACCAAATCCAAGTGATTCAGAGGTAAGTAAGATGTGATATTAACATAGTTGCTTATGGATTGTTCAAATTAGGTTGAAGAAAAGATTTCATGAGAATTAATGTTTCAAGCTCGAAAAAGTTTTTCCGTGGTCTAATAATGATATAGGCCTTTTGTGCCACTAATGAATACTGCTACCAAAAAAATTATATTAAGAGGTTAGGAAAATATGTGCTGGAAAAATGTGACGCAAATCATTACAACAAAAAATTATGGCCATTTCATAATATTACTAAATACCAAAGGATACACAAGAAAATTTTAATTGATAAGGAGTTAAAAGAAATAGATGAAATAGGGAGATATACAATCTTATATTTTGGAATTAAATTTGTAAACACAAAAGCTTTTCAAAAAATTTAGTTAAAGTGATAATAATTGTACAACATGAAAAAGTGTTGTAATAAAAAATTATAGTGTATAAAACAAACTAAGATAGGTTAGAAAAAGTTAAAATAAAATATGAGAAAATGGGGCTCCTTCAACAAACCATTATCCATTTAAGTTACATTCACTCGATATAATTGATGGAAATATTAAATATTCTGCTAGTCCGTTGTTTTTTTACATTACAAAACAATACGTTTATGTCGACACTTTAACAGTTCTAAATTTCTTTCACTTCCAATTCATTTAATAAATGTTCCGTTTTGTGACACAAAGTTATAAAAACAATAGTTGCCTGAGGTAAATAGTAGTGGTTGAGGCTACTCATCCTAGATCATCCGGACATCACAGGAAATGGAATCTATGCCGGGATTGTCCAACAGAAGTAGGAGTTATTCCATTTCTCCAGCGCCCAAACAGAGCATCGAAACAATTATTAAGGTGAAGAGCCAAACGTTGAACGGAAATTGAAACGAAAACAGAGGAGTGAAAGTACACCCTCTGAAAAGGAAAAATCATGACTCACTAACTCGTTACAAAGATAAAAAAAAACCATTGTTAAAAAAACTTACCCCAAGGAGGGTTCAAGTAGAAGCTTACGTGTAGTTGTACATCACAAACAGCAGGTTGCCAAAACAAACACTAGTCGCCGAAGTCGCACTAAAACTACATATTCTCTTGTTGGAGTTAACTATTCCACATAGTAAATGGATAAACTACGAGCACTGTGACTACATTGTTTACAAAGTACAAGTTCAGCTTCAGCTGTGGTGAAACACGTCCGTCTATAGCCGAAGAGTAGGTATGAACAACCTCGAGGACGACGCACATCTCGCAGAGAGACATGAAATAGTGCACCCTACGCGGAATGATACACTACAATTTAGTTAGCAAACTGTCAATAGATGACGGTGCAATGGACACTTTTTTTTTCAGTAGGGACGTCCACAGACTGTGGACACTGTGTTCAGTGAGAGCCAAGAGACACTGTAATAAAAACAGTGACAAGCGTTACAAGCGAATGTGTTCTCACGGCCACGGACTGTGTGGGGACCTGCCTGCCTGCATGGACTAGGTGCATCAGAAAGAAAACTATAGAGCTCCGGAAAATAATAAAGTCACAATATATCCACCTAAATACTATCTTAAAACACCATAAGTTTAATTAACTACAAGGTTCTCAAATTGCAAAAAATAATTATCATTGTATCCAAAAAAAATTTGAAATAAGCAAAGTACTCCAAAAAAAAAAAATTGCACACTACTTGTTATTATTTTAATAAGTTTTCCTGGTTAATAAGCATACATATTCCAGTATTTTTCTGAAATCTCTTTAGGCTGTGCTGATACTGGTAATATATCATTGGTTAGTATTTAGTATTAACTTTAGCAAATGTTGTTGATTTTACTGATTTAATACCAATATTGCAAGTTTGATTCATGTTAAAATTCTGCACTTGTAATATTAAGAGAAATTACTGACAGTCCGCTTGCAGAAAATTCACACTTTGCTAAGCCATTCTAAAGTTTTACTTTTAGATACCAATTATGTACCCTTCTGCTAAATGTAAACAAAATTATTGAGTATTTCACCACATTTCATGAGATAGTCAGGGTATATTATGAAAATTGATTTTGTTTGTGCAGTGAATTGAGTCTGTTCCTGCAAACTATGCGGAATTTGAAATTCAGGGTTTGACATGGAAACATATTTTAAAATTTATTTTTTCACCTGAACAGATTATTGGATGGGTGTTTAATTAATTTTTTCATTAGTAACTGCAAGTTATTGTGGCAGTATGGATATAAAGTAGCATAAACAGGATACAGCAATTTTACAGGGGCGACAGAAGGTGTTTGTCATTAGGGGGTCAAAAACCAAGGCAAAAATTTGTAATATCGTAGAAAAATTCTTACTAACTTATTAAAGCTTACTCAAAACTTACACTTTTTGTTTTAAAATTAGAACATCGTAATTGATATGGTTTATAAACATATATTGAATCATACAAATTTCAGAAATAAGTACTGAATCATTCTACCAGAAGCATTATTTGAAAATAATACCCAAATGTGTCTTTACGTACAGTATTAATTTTACAACAAAAGTTATAATTTTAATGCAGGTTTGTTAGCAGATTATTAGGGGGATGTTGGCATGCAGTTGTTTGAAGCATGTTTGTTGTTTCTAAGTTTACTTTTGAGAAGATGCAATCTTATGCTGAATTTTGGTTGTTTTTTTTTATTATTTCAGACACAGCGCTTCACCCAAATATTTGAAAAATGTGCGACAAAATGTGTGGACACTCATTTGGACCTCATACCCAAGTTGTTCAGCAGGATGAAACAGGTGCTAGCTAAAGAAAAACAGTCGTAGCTACNGACCCCCCTGACTCACTGGTTCCGCTGCCCGTGGCCCCAAGGTGTAGAATGTTGGCATGCAGTTGTTTGAAGCATGTTTGTTGTTTCTAAGTTTAGTTTCTAAGAGAAGATGCAATCTTATGCTGAATTTTGGTTGTTTTTTATTATTTCAGACACAGCGCTTCACCCAACTATTTGAAAAATGTGCGACAAAATGTGTGGATACTCATTTGGACCTCATACCCAAGTTGTTCAGCAGGATGAAACAGGTGCTAGCTAAAGAAAAACAGTCGTAGCTACNACTCATTTGGACCTCATACCCAAGTTGTTCAGCAGGATGAAACAGGTGCTAGCTAAAGAAAAACAGTCGTAGCTACAGTAGAGAAACTAGTTGCAGAATATAGGATGTTTGTTCTGGCTGATGTTCACTGCCATTATGTTAAATTTTTTGTATGTGCCTGCCAATGTACTTGTCTGCAAGTTCTTGGGGGAAAAAAACCTGCAGGAGCACACATTTTTGTAGAAAGTGTATTCGTTTAACTAGGGCTGGGCCGATCACCAAGTTTGCCTATCATTTTGATGGCGATCAGAGCACGCATTGTTTACCTAATGATGCACTTTTATTTCTGACTGACATTGGAAAAAAAATATATTTTTATAACACACATCAGTCACTGAACACTTAAAACTAATTTCAATGTCTCCTCATTAAAACAATAATAATAAATTAACAAATTTCTTACCACTTTAAGATCGTAGAGATGTCTCCTGTTAAAAATAAGCAATAGCATTGGCTTAAATTTGTAGTTGTAAATTAAATGCCCTGCTGTTTGAACCACCACGTGATATACTTGCACTGTGATGTAGGCATGTGGCTTTTGTGCTGTCGTTATGTTAAAGTACTGCCACACAAAACTAGTTGTGTGTCCCGTCAAAGCTCGATACAACATTAGTTTCTCAGCAGTATTTCAAAGTAGTTAGTTACACCAATTCGCAAAACACTTCTGAAAGCAGAAACTGTAAATGGAATGTCGCTTTTGTTTGTTTTCTCTCTTCTGTGTGTCAATAAGCAGCATTTTTTTTTTTTTGCCAATTGCCATATTTTGATTGCTGTTCATAAGTTCAATATATTTAAGTTTTCTTTTTCACGTGAAATAATAGTACAACAGGAGCTTTAATTAGATGAGCTAAAACTTGTGTTAGACATTAATTTTCCTTGAACAATTATTCGCGTGATGTCTAGCAGCGATATATCAATTGTGGAAGGTCAGCTCTTTTCTTTTCTCTTAAATTAACGTTTGGTACTCCTAGTTTGCATGACATTCTGTGTTCGTGGCATCAATCAGCATGTAAATATAGCTCATTATTTTAATTTCGGAAACTGGCAAATTAAAAAGAAAAGTTACCAAAATTTATTTGAATACTTTCAACGTACATGAATAATTAATTTTGAAGCGGTAGTGCCGCAAAAGTGTGTTTCAATCTGAATCTGTAGACGATAATGTGTTATACATGACAAATAATGAGCAACATAAAAATCCACTCAGAACTGAAAGTTTTTCAGACTAACCAAAGTTGTTGTAGGTACTTGCAAAAGAAACACAGTGTTTCAGAACCAAGGAATCAAACTGACCCATCCCTAAAATTGTTGGAAAATCGGATACACCATCTTCAATGTAGAGTGATGTAGCTGTTGATTATTACTGATGCAGATGTGTAGAAATCGGCCGATCACTATGATCGGCAATCTGCATCGGCCCAGCCCTACATTTAACCTGTAACTTATATGATGTTAAACTTCCTGCGAAACATACAGATGAATGTTTATTATAACTTAACAAAGTGCACAACAGAGATAGTAACTGTGACATCCATTAGTTATAAATACTAACTTAACAGCTAAAAATAATTGAAAAAATTTTCTACACATTTTTTTACTGGAAAAACAATGTCCGTAATTTAAAATGCAAACTTCACGATTCAAAAATTTACTTTTCTCAGAACATTTTTTAAAAATTGTACAAAATCCCTTGACCTATCAAACACCTTTATCATGGGGATGCACGGTCGTGATCTTACCACCTGAAGAAGCTCACCCAGCCAGCAAAATGTAACGACTGCGCATCTGTATGGAAAATGTGTCTGTCCGACTTGTGTGTGTGTGTTNGCTCACCCAGCCAGCAAAATGTAACGACTGCGCATCTGTATGGAAAATGTGTCTGTCCGACTTGTGTGTGTGTGTGTTTATCCACGAGTACCGCCTTGCAAGTACTTAAGTTTTGTATCTCCTTTTTAATGATAGCAGCCNTGTGTGTGTGTGTTTATCCACGAGTACCGCCTTGCAAGTACTTAAGTTTTGTATCTCCTTTTTAATGATAGCAGCCTATTCCTGCAACATCAGTTACCATTTGATTTTTTATTGCTGAAGTAATCTCTCATTATTTATGTTTACCGGTGTACTTGCCAAGTGTTGGGCCGCAGCTGTTATAATGCGCCTCGTAGCTTTAAATAATTATGTACCTGCTCAATAAGGATAATGTGGTGTTGGATTTTGGTTTGTATAATTTTCTTATAACTGAAAGGGCTATATTTATATATGTAGAGTTGTTTTATGCTCTGTTGTAATTTTAATAAAAGTTTACTACAAGTTTAGCGAGGCTCTTGTCATGTCTAAAGTTGTACAGTTTTTATTTCATTTGCTCTGGATATTGATTGTGAAATGTTATTGGTGAGTCGTCTGTTTTGTGCCGTTTGTTTCCTGGCGGAAAAAATTAACGTGTGTTTAAGAACAATGACTTACCATGAGAAAAGTTGACATATTGCTGGCCGTGTTCAAATCCACCATTTAATATAGTAGTATTTAGTAGCTTCAGTTCAGTCGCCGTCAAGCCACTTATTTAAAGATGGTCGCAATTTGGTAGTTTAGTATTTTAGCAAGTTTTGTTATATACTAACAACTAAATAAATATTAAAATACCAAGTACGTCATCATTTTCTCAACTAATTCAAGTCATGTGACCTTTTAGCAAACTAAATGTGCTAATTCAAACACAGCCTCACTTTTTGCATGGCCTATACTTTAACTCACTCAAATAAACAAAATGCTTAAAAAACCTACCACATAGCAGATGATTACAAATATAAAGAACATGGCACTTTATTAATTTGCACGCAACAGAAACTAACTTTTTATTCCACTCGTGGAATAGTCAAATTTGCACTGTACCGTCTTTTGGCTTTGATATGACATTTCTTGGTTCACAACGTCGTAAATTACGTTCGCACACCTTACTATTTACATTATGACTTGGTAAGGACGAGAAGAAATTATATTTGTATTGTTGTAATATTTCAGAGAAATAAATATGAAAGAAAAAGCGTTATCGTAAAAGGAAACTAAGTGTCTTGACATCTTACGCCTTGGAACGATTATCTGGCATCTGTCTTGATTGTTTACTAGACTACTAGCACCGTTGGTTTAATTTGGCGGCAGCACTGATAGTATACAAGTAAACAAACCACACCATTTAAAAAACAAAACGCAAGCGTTTGATTATAACAAGAAAAATATTTCCATGTAATCGTTTTAAAAAATGAGCAGTGTAATTTATCTGTCTTAAAAACAAAATGCCCAATAAAATGTTTGCGAAATGCCTTTATATGTAGAGGCAATAATGGAGATCATCTTTATTTACTAATGATATATTCCCAATCTCATCGTTTTCCCCCGGGAAAATTTTCCTTGCTGAAATCTCCAATACCGCCCAGCTATGTCTTGTTTATGGTAAACACCAGTCTGCTATTAGTATTTTGAATATACGTCCTACAGTTTTTGTGGCCATCAGTTGCACGTGACAAATTTTTTTTTTGCTTTAAAACGTAATTTGTTTTTACTGTGCCATTCTTGGAAACTATTTAATAATTTCATGTGTCGGTGAACCATGGCAAGTGAGGTTTGGAAATATTTTCGAATAAACTGCATGGACAAAAGTTTTGCAGTATATGTTCAAAAAAAAAATATCCTGAGGTGGTAAGTCATACTACAAGCAACCTGCACTGGTAAAAACGAAAACTTGATGTGGAACCAACAGAAGATGGCCCTTCATCTGAACTTTCATCTTTGAATGTAAATCTAAATATTGCATTGCACCTTTTGTTTCATATCCTAAAGAGGACACATCATTCTCAAATCAAGGGACAGATGATGATGATGATTTAAAAACTAAACCCATATATGTGCATTCATCTCAACAAACGCACACATCAATGTTTGAGCGACAAGCACTTTTTAAACCCGGTGGTCACAGTGCCAAGGACATAACTCTGCAAATTGGGAAAATGATTTGCTGGGATTTACAGCTTTTTTTTTTCCACTGTGGAGGACAAAGGTTTCGGAGCTCTGGTGAAACATTTGCAGCCACGGTACACTATTCCATCAAGGAATTACTTTGCTACAAAAGTGATTCCAGAAATGTACAACGAAACGAAAGCCAAGGTGGAAAGTTTACTACAAGATGCAGACTATGTAAGCTCCACAACTGATAAGTGGACTTCATCATGTGATGATGACTACATGAGTAACAGCTCACTTTGCAGACAGCAGTTACTGTTTACATCACTTGGCTCTTGAGGTTGTAGCTGTGTTAAGAGACAACGCAAGAAATTTGACACCTGGTCTAGAAAAAGACAGGTTTCGGCCATTTACCTTGTCTGGCCCATTCTCTGCAAGACGGCATCCTCAATGCCAAACTTGTGACTAATCTTGTTGCAGTGTGCAGGCAGTGCATAGTAAGCAGTTTCAAGCATTCATCACAAACTTTAGTGGGATGTAAGGCCCACCAACTTGTAGTACAAGATGAGCCTACACGATGGAATTCAACTATGCACATGATAGATACCCTTGTCGAGCAAAAGCAGGCAGTGGTACTTGCTTCATCAGATCTAAAATTGTCAACCCAACTTGAGAAAGCAGAAGGGACATGTAAACGGCCGGCCGCCCAGCCAAGGTCATAGCATCACCCTTCTGGCTTTTAACTGCCAAGTTGTACTTGCTGTCAGCTACTTATGTTCATGCCTTTGCCAGTTAAGCTTTTAGAAATTATGTTGTGGCAGAATATTTTATGTTTTTGAAGATCAATTTGGGGCACAGTTGTATAACAAATTTCGTACTTTGGATGGGTGTATTTTTCTTTGAAAAAAAATATTTTATCCCCAGCAATCTAATCGGAAAATTAAGGTGCGGGTCTTACTCGGGGGCAGGTTGTACGTGGGTATATACAGTATATTACTAGGTGTTCCATTGCAATTTGTTTTGAGGCAGTGCTTATTTTTCTGTTAAACAGATGGTCTTTTGACTTATTTCAGCTGCACTGAGTGTGTAATATGCTATGCTATCACCTAGCTTCAATAATGTTTCATACGTGCAGGTATTATGCAAGTCAGTACAGTACTTCTGAGCAGTTATGAAAGGTTTATATTTACATTAGTATACACTTTACAAAAATATTTGGAAACAAACATTATTTACATACAAGGTATCACATTTTGGAAGGTTCTATTAAAGGCAGAAGCAGTGAGGGAAAAAAGTAAAATGCTTCATTTTATAAAATTGTAAAATGTTTTTTAAAAACTGCGTATTGTACATCTTTGCAGTGAATAGAACACAGGCACACAAAACCACTATTTTACACCTCAGACGATGATAATCCAACAGGCAACCCAATGGCAACAACTGAGGCATACGTCATGAACAGCTTGGTGATGGCGCGGCCACAGTTTAAAGCTTCCAGCAGCTTTGGCTCCTGTTGCCAATCTGGGCTGGTTCTCTTCACAAGATGAAAATTGTTGTCCCATGCTCTGTTAGCAGCTGCAACATCACAATTTATGTGTTAGATAAACACGGTACTTATCCATATGACAGTACTTTTCCGTGTTGTCTGACGTTCAGAATTATCAAAAAGTAAGATGCAGTAATTACCTGTACAATATACCGTATATAATTGATTGTAAGCGGACACCAAATGCAAGCCGACCCTTAACTTTTAAACCCTTGAAAAAGAAAATTATATGATTCCGAATGCACGCCGAATTTTTAATATCCCGTGCACACTATCAGCTGAGAGAGCACGTGGTGATGTCATTGATCGTGCCAGAGTTTTCACATCCGTTGACTGGTTCTTGTCGCCTCTTCCACCCCCAGAAGAGGTGAAAAGATGTGACAGCTAGCGCTGCACACTGTGTGAAGGTAGGGAGAGTAAGACAAAGAAAATTTGGGGCTGCATGTTGTGACAGTTGCCTCTAAGGGAGTGTGGGTGTTAGGAGCAAGAGGATGAGAATGCAGATGATAGACAAGATGTGCAACTGGGTGGGAGGAGGGGAAATGAAAAAGACAGTAGGGGTGTGGAAGAGAGCTTGGAGCAGTGTGGAGGGGTGGAGGGAGGAAGGACACACCTGGTGGATGGTACAATGAGGGCAGGGGGAGGGGAGCGGCCAGCAGCTGGGAAATAATGAGACACCAATCCAAGACTGCCCCCAACTTTTCCAAAGGCCAGACCCAGCCAAGCAATAAATGAGTGCTGCACTTGACACAAAAACAACACACTTTTATGAACTGGGATCACTTTATTATATTTGTATTAGGGCTGCAACGGTACTGGTAAATATACACTGTCCATTTTATCAGTTTGTTTTATATATATACTTGGTCGGAACTGTATGTAATATTGTCTGCCCTAATTCTAAGCCGAGGCGTGATTTTGGGAAATTCACATTGATAATAAAAAAGGTTGGCTTACAATGCAGTAAATACGGTATAGTCCATTCGTGGTTTCTTCATACTTTTTTTTAACAAACCTTTGAGATTGTAATAATGTTATTAACATTAAAATATTCTAATTATGATTAAACAAAAATTTGACTCTCATATAATTTCTAAATTATAATGCTTCTTTCATTATAAATATGGCGAGGAGAGTGATCTGCTGGTGGCTGGTAACAAATAGTTTATATGTAAAATGTTATTTAGCCAAGTTCTGATACACTATTTGTGTGTCTTTTATCCCCTGAACTTGCATTGTTCTTCACATTTGTTAAATTTCTCTTTGGTCGCACTATGCAAATGACAGTTTGTTTTCGATTTTATCGGATTTTACACTTGTATAAGAAAGAACGGTGTCTCAGTTCGTGATACATACTGAATTTGTGATCCATAATTAAAACGTGATTTTAATGTATAAGACTCATTATATGTGTATTTAGATGTGATTTTGGGGCGGTTACGACTTCGCAACTGGTAAATTTGACGACATGAAATTTCAGTTGCTTGATGTAGTGAGTGTTTATTTTTATCCTTCCAGCAAAAAATACTTACAGTTATCAAATAAAGTAGGTACATTTACTTTAAACACACTTGGTTTAGTGATAAATGTGTTTTTACTGCAGGTCTAAATATATTTCGACATGTATTGTTTTGATTCAGCGAGAGAAGTAAAGTTCTAATGAAATGGCAGTTCAGGATGCCTTACGTTGGTTACGTGTGTGTAGGCAAGTTTTGGACATACAAAGTTTGTTTATAACTGTGAACAATGTTTATACCTAGTAATTAACACAATGTCTGTTTGTACATCACAACTTTGTAACTTTCCTCTATATATTTGATAAACATTTACTTAACATCCTTATTAGTTTTGGCAAACTGGATATTTACAAAAACAATAATAAAACCAATGCACGCTGAAAAAATATGAGGAAAATAAAAGTCACACTATTAGTATGCGTGCACGTGTGCCACTACATTGTCGATAAACTTACATTAATAAAATATGCAGCACAAGTTGTGCGTTTGAGTTTACTCTTTGGATGCTAGTTTGTTTCAATATTAACTCTGGTTAAGGCAGTCTCTTCATCGAAGTAACTTAACCCACCTCCTTACAGTTCTCCCTTACCTACCCAGCTAAACAGGCACGGCAAAGTCTGTGTAACGCAGTATTTCGTGAATACAACCAATAAAACCATTATAAATAAATAAATAAATATATATATATATATATATATATATATTGTTAAAAGTCATAAAACCAACCTAAATAACGTCAAAAAATTGAAAACATGTATATGTCAACATTGTTTGGACTGCTGAATAATATAAACAAACCATTTGGCAGCTGAAATACTATATGTCGCATGCTATCATTTTAGTTTACATGTAGCAGAGAGATATGTCATCGGTACCTGAAAGCAGAACTGAAGCAGGNAATATATATATATATTGTTAAAAGTCATAAAACCAACCTAAATAACGTCAAAAAATTGAAAACATGTATATGTCAACATTGTTTGGACTGCTGAATAATATAAACAAACCATTTGGCAGCTGAAATACTACATGTCGCATGCTATCATTTTAGTTTACATGTAGCAGAGAGATATGTCATCGGTACCTGAAAGCAGAACTGAAGCAGGGCTTAAAAAGAAAGTGTGAAGTAACAGTGAATGGAGTATAGCAGTGGCGAAACCAGAAATTCATCAACGGGAGAGGGGGTGATATATTACACAATTATCAGTGGTTCTGATTTGTATTAATTAGGACAAATTAACTCACAGTATAATAAAATGCATCGTAATGAACAGCAATTGCATATTTCTATTGCAACAAAGAAGATTATTTATAATTTTAATAAATACTTTACATCATAACAAGAAAAAAAGAAGGGGAGTTACAAACCCCAATCCCCGTGGCTAAACCACTGTGATATAGTTTTGACAAAATTTTCAACAGTACTTTATCCACTGCACTGCATTAGGACTACAAATTATGCAATCTAACAGTGTTTATGTTGTTTCGAAACTTACCAGTTTTCAGTGGCTGGTTTTGTTTGCTGTCAATAATTTCCTTCATCTCTTGAGTTGGTGGTAACCAATAATGCAATAAATTGGTTGAAACTTTGTCAATTTCAACGTCGGACACGTTCCACAGGGTGGCAATGACACACGGGCTGTAAATTGCCAGAAAGCACATTTCAACAAACAAACACTGTCTGCATTACATTGGCTTAAGTGTGAAACACTGTAACCAAGATTTTAAGGAATTTCAGTGCCTGTCTGATGGACAGACTCCTATTTCTTCACGCCTGTCCATAACACTTACAACCTGCCCAGCTAAAGTATAATAAATATACAAAAAAAAAATTCCTTACGTTGTAACACTGTAAATTAATATACAAGAAATTGAGATTGGAAATTTACATTAACTTATTTAACTGTAATTTAATTTTTCATCACAATCTTTCTTCCTTGCTATTACTTTCACTGGCCCAAGCACGCGTTTAGTCATTGGATATGTTGCTTGAAATTGATGATGTTTCCTCTGATCACAAATATTTAGGGTTGTGTGAATATTTGGGTAAAATGAATGCACCAGCAAAGGAAATTTTTGTCTGTAAATCTTCTTGGTCGTTTTCATTATTTTACAACTAAAATAACAACATAAAATGGAAATTTTATAGGCAAAAAAATCTTTGTGGTAAATGCTCCGCATCGTAAATTTTTTTTAGTTTGGTTTTTTAATGAATTTATTATAATGAATAACTTGCCCAAATGTTACCAAATTTTTATTAAACTTTTAAGACTGAGCTTTTATGAAATTATTTTGCATTTTTGTTTCACATTCATGAAGGCACAAAACATATTTTTAGTTTTAGTTTCGTGAGAAAAACGTTTCATTCACACAATCCTACAAATATTTCCACAACATTATAACATTCACAATGCATTAAATACGAGGTTAAGTAAATAAATGTATATGGATATAAGTACAGAATGTGACACCTGATGGCTTATCTGGGGCTGCAGCAGACATTTCTTTGCTTCAGGCAAGATGAACGGTCAGTGATGCATGGGGTGGAAGGGGGATGAATGTTGCTCCGTTGTTGGGGAGGGTGGTGTCTAAAATAGGGTTGTGCAATTTTTTTCTCTTGAAAAGAAAATGAAAGATATGTTAAGTCTTAATGAAAGTTTAACGAATTCCATAACACTTTAGCAAGTTATTCATTATGACAAATTCAATGCAAAACCAGAGCAAACAAATTACAGGCCACGGAGTATTTACCACATTTAAATTTTCATTTCATGTAGTTATTTTACTGTAGTTGTCCGTTAATGAAAACAAACAAGATGATTTACAGGCAAAAATTTTCTTTGCTGGGGCACTAAATGAACATCCATTGAACAGCCGAATATTTATTGAAATCTAGAATATTCATTTTGTACCAAAATAAAAATTAAAGTTGTTATTTATAGTGTTTGTTTCGGTATACTGGGTATTTGCACAACCCTAGTCCGAAGCAAANTAGTTATTTTACTGTAGTTGTCCGTTAATGAAAACAAACAAGATGATTTACAGGCAAAAATTTTCTTTGCTGGGGCACTAAATGAACATCCATTGAACAGCCGAATATTTATTGAAATCTAGAATATTCATTTTGTACCGAAATAAAAATTAAAGTTGTTATTTATAGTGTTTGTTTCGGTATACTGGGTATTTGCACAACCCTAGTCCGAAGCAAATGGTTTACAGTGTAACAATGGCTGCAGTACAACACTTAGTCTGCATGCGTACTGCAGTGTTGCGTGTAGGCTCGACGTGGTTCCTATCGGCACACTGTGGGTATACAATCACTAAGGACAACAGGAAGTGTAAGAAAACATTTTCATTGTGAAAAGGGTATCTTGCAATACCTGAACGACTAGCAGTCCACCAGTAGGGTGAACTGGAGAAGTTTAGGCGGCTTGTAACCTAGCTGTTTATCGGGTTTTTATTTTTGTCTTTTGGTTTTGGATTATTTGGTTGCGGTGGCGAGTTATTAATATAATTTCCAGATTAACATTTGGTGGATTATTTAAGCGGAGTGCAGTGCTTATTTGGTCATTTTAAGAAGTTTTGATGTAGAGGTCAGTTGGAAGTTATTTATATTAAAGTATTGCATATTGTCGATCACGTGAAATTAAAGAAAAGTATCCTGATTGGAGGAGTAGTCTGTCAGCCGACAGCCAATCAGAGCGCAGGCTAGAACAGGGTGATGCTGAAGATTGAGTCGAGTGCATTCCTCTTCCACAAATACCGCTACCACTGCAGAGAACGAACGCGTGTGAGCTGAGAAAAAGTAAAAATGATGTATTGAATGGAAAGTTTACCATGCACGGGTAGCACCTGTGACTTAAATTCTAATAACTTTTCAGACTGAACAACATTTGTTTCTACTAAATTATTTCCACCCACGTACGTAGCTATTAGGGTGTAGGCAGCTTCATGTTTGCCTCCTTCGTAAATTTTAGACGCGAGCAGTTCGTCTGTAATTGCTGCAAGATGTTTTAAGTTTCATCATCAATAAAGTAAATTGAGTGATATATTTTTTTGTTTGAGAACATGAGTGGATCAATAAAAAATTGGGAACAGAATTTTGGCTTTCTAAGTCAAAATACATATACAACTGTTACTAACCTCCATCTGCAAAATTCACCGAGTTAGCCGGTGTAACGGCATTATTCCCAGCTAGGCCATAGTTGGGAAATTTCATTCATAAATAAGGTTAATGTTAGTGCACATAAAAATAACTGTAATGCTACAGGCTATTAACATCAGGGCCTTGAGAGCCAATATGGGTGAAGCGAGGCGAGTATTGAGCAGTGTCAGAATGCAAGGGTGGAGGAAACAGCAGATCCCTGAGAAAACCAGCTGACCAGCGGCATTGTCCGGCACGATCCCCACGTGAGAAAATCCGGGAGTGACCCTGCCAGACTCCTATACTGGGATAAGCACCGCACCACCAGATGGAATTAGATCCAGTATACAAAAATAAAGACTATACAGTATCTGGTTTTCTTGCCATTTCTTAATACCTGCCAAACGGACAGGTACAAAATTACTTTCACCTGTCTTGGACAGGTGGACAGGTGTTGTAGTCGAATACTGCTTGCAACTATCTTTCAGGAAATGGCACAGCAGAGAAAATAATTTGGAAAGGAACAAAAATATGAAGTTTCTTTACTTAAAAAAGTACCATGATTCAGAGTACACACAAAGTTCTATCAGCAGAAGCGTATTCAAGATATCAACAAATTTCACCCAAAATTATTAGGGAAAAATTGGACTTTCCAAGGCTTCAGCAGTAAGTTGATAATTAGCAAGAAGAGTCTGTACTCACCTGCAGCTCATCATGTAGCACTGTGCCGTACTCCACGTTTCAACTCGTGCCCCAAAACTTGTCAGACCCGTGCTGTTGCACCCAAACAGCAAGGCGACAGCATTCACTTGCAGCTTCTGGATCTGCCTGCTGCCCAGGAATTGCGTCCCAGAGCCATGACCACAGTACCTGGGTACACACATTATTATTTTAATCAAACACTGGTGATCACTAATATCCTAGTATACTTAACTCCCAATGCAGGGTTGCCACTTAATTTCTATTTTAAAATATTCCAAATTTTACAGGCCAAATTTGCATTTTTCCCTTACTGCTCATTTTGGCTTAATCTCTGCTTGCGACATAATTTATTATTTTAATAGTAGAAGGTGATCACAGTAAAGGTATGATCTTTGTGCAGTGGCCATATTAAATGAATTATACAGTTAGTAACCTAATTTTCACAAAATAAAACTATAATGTTGCTTGGCAAACAAAACCCCTGAAGTATGTATCTCATGTACACATATGTTAGGTTTAACACTGGATATGGTGTAGAAGAGTTGACAAATCTGGTGTAAACCTAAAGCA
This sequence comes from Clitarchus hookeri, assembly GCA_002778355.1. NCBI lineage: Eukaryota > Metazoa > Arthropoda > Insecta > Phasmatodea > Phasmatidae > Clitarchus > Clitarchus hookeri. The sequence goes on from NQII01001692.1 coordinate 267,251, forward strand.
TTTTTATTTACAACATATCTAATGTATCACTGCATTTCCCGATAAAACTGCATAAAATTACATTTGCTAATACTGTGTTTACTACAATAAATTATATACAAATACATAACACTTTTACAGAGAAGTTTGCCCTGATGAAGACAAACATAGTGTAGACATTTGGGAATGTGAATTTAATATAAACTCATCAACAGATGCAACAACTGCTACTGGATGGTATAAAAAGATTTAAAATTAAATTGTGTAAAAAAATTTATGATAATATGAGCATCTACTGAATACGTACAACACATGTGCACAGCTTAAAACACAGGTTTCTTCACTGAAAAATAATTTCCATAGTTTAATACACAAGCTTAAACTTTTAACAGTTTTCTTAAAATAATTTCCCCAGATACATATTTTTTTTGATTTTACAAAATTCCCTCACTTTTCTAGGTTTTTCCCGTTTTCCGAAAGAGTGACCGCACTGATTTCACCAAATTCATGGAGGTCCTTTTACACTTTAGCCCCTGTGGAAAATTAACTGCGACGAGGCAGATCAATGTCCGTATAACCCCGCAATCGACCAAAGAATAAGTCACTTTCTGGTACTGCTGGGTGGGTGCTCTTGGGTGCATGTCACTTTATTCAGAGATCCTACAATCGCTCAAGATTAAACAAGGATGAGACTACAGAGAGTTGACATCAAGCAGAGACGACCGCCCTACCTGCCTGAACACACCCGTCGTTCAGGCAAGGGAAGATGTGAGAGCAGTTGCATTATGCATGATAAAAAGCTATATATACATATTTTAGTAATAAATGTGACAAATTACTGTCGGTGCACTTAAATATTTGCAACACTACCAGTAATGACAATAAATGTAAAACTTTTTTTACACTGTAGATATGGTGCAGTCGTGCAGCACTTCGCCCAAAATGGCTTGCCACACACAACAGTGCCAGCAGCGACACTTTTTAGTGCCACTATTTTGGTGCACATATACAATAATCTACATCTGAGATGTGTTTATTTCTACCATGTGGCTGGCAGTGGTGTATTCCATTATGTATTTTAGATTCAGGAATTAAACAAATTTTGTGTGAAATAATTTCTTTGCATGCAGAAAGAAATGCCTATGTGAAAAGTAGCAAAAAAAAAAAAAAAAGTGGCTGTTACAAAAAGAATATTTTTGCACCTCAATAATATACATTTTTATTGAGTCTTGCACCAGTTAAGAAAGTTGTGCATGGTTAATAAAAATTGCACAGAACTTGTAGGACAGGTTAAAACAGGGGTACTCAAACTGCGGCCCGCGGGCCCGCGTTCGCCGGCTTCAGTAGATACAAGTTACCAAATTCTTATTTTTAGTGTGTCTGTTACAAAAATAAAAAACCCAAAAAAGCAATATATAATACAAATTTATTAAAAGTTAATGTCACTGATGAAACTAGACTATATTTTTCATTATTTTAACAGTCAGGCGACTTCTCTACATATTTTTGATGTACTACCTTCGCCCGCCATCACCGTATCGAACGAATAAACAAATGACTTGCAAGACGATACACGACACTCAGAATTTTAAATGTCATCGAATTACCTACCTACTTTTAGTTCACAAATATTATGTCAAGTGTCGTAGGTGCGGCCTGCGGCGGTCTTAATTTTTCTTAATATGGCACCCTAAAAAAAGTCTGAGTACCACTGGGTTAAAAGGTTGAGGAAAACAAGAGAGGGTATTGGAAAAGGTGGCATCACAGCGACTCTTAACTTTAATATGCATACTTAAAAGTTTCCAGAAACTCTGGCAACTCACACAAATATGTCGCTGTCTTGAAGCGCATGGCCAAACTGCTCTGGTGTAGGTTTGATTCCAAAAGTTCCTTGCCAGGCTGGGAACCGGGAAGTGGCAGCCAATTTTATTCTTTCTTCCATGTTGGGCAGGTTCTTGTCCGGATTTACAATGTAATGTCCCTTATCAGGGTCCACCCCTTCAAGCACGCCTCCAGCTATGCGTTGTTCGTACACTGTGAATGCATTTGGTCCGGCATGAGAACAGAATTATGTTAAAATCAATCTTCCAAAATATTTCAGCAAAACTACAGTAGAACCTATTATAATATTTTTCAAGGGGTCGGCAAAATAAAGTGTAATGTGCAGGAATATGTTATGATCAGGAAACAGTATTACAACTGCAGGAGCAAATCAAGCGAAACAAAATTCATATGTAATAACTTTTGTATATAAATAGCTAGTTCAAATTCCTAAAAATCTTCATATGAATCATTTGATGCAAAAATATCAGTGATCTGAATTCTATGGACCATATCATCAATTACTACACAATGGCATAGGTACATTAATATACTATTGTTTCATTAATGTTAAATGTCTCAGTTTCCCACAGAAAATTTAAACATGGGCCTTATCGCACACTGTATGTTAGGCCTGTGCACAACTGAGTATCATTTTGCACAGAATACATTATCATAACAAATCAATTTATATTTTATCAATAAAAAAAGGTCTCACTTCCTTATTGGAAATGTAAAAACGGACCTTATCAAGCACTGTATATTAGGTTAACCAATAAATGATTTAGACATACCTTTGTACATAGCATGAAGAAAGTGGAGGGAATGCATACGAGTGACAGGGTGTCCTTTTAGAACAGAGATATTTTCCCATGGCAAACGCTTCAATGTCTGAAAAATACAGAAAAGAAATACATAAAATAATGAGCTGTATGTCTCCAATATGTCATTGAAAATATTTTATCATCACAATGTAATGCTTTCAGCAATCTACTATTGAAATGCATATGCAGGCACTAATTTTAGCCAATACTGCCAGGTACAAATTATTTGAAAATTAATCATACACATGGTGTCATGCAGTAATTTTTATCCAAGAAGGAACTGTTTAGTAATTGCAAAATCCATTGGAATACTTCAGTAACTGTTGAGATAGTATTTCTACTTAGGACATCAAAAATTTTCCTGTATTTAATAAATTCAGTTTTTTTTTAAACTTTATAATTAATGAATTTGCACACTGTAAATGTGAAATGCATATAAACCAGTAATAAACAAAATAATTTACACATGAATTTATTATTATCACATGTTGGCTTTCAGCGCAAAGCTGAATATGAATCATGGGTGAAGTAATTAGGACATGCCTCAATTCTTTTTTACGGAAGGTAACACTGAAGATTACAGAAGGAGCCTGCTATAATACAGTCCAATCCACTTTGGATGACAAGTGGAAAAATAAGACATTAACATAAATGTTTTCAGCACCGGTTTCATCACCTTAAAAATTTGTAACAGGCTTCATCACTGTGTAATCAGAGCTGAGAATACTCACCTGCCAAGATAAAACATCTGTTGCAACATTAATGAAAATACTGCACATATTTGCAACTAAAGAACCTGATCAAGTCTCATCATTGTTCAACGCAACAGAAACAATTATTTTGTATGCGGAAAAACGTTAGAGCAACTCTACATTTACGGTAGACACATTTTTCTAATGACAATATGGGATATTAACTATTTGAATTAAAATTTCAGTGAATATAAATAAACAACATTATAGATCTGCTAACTCAACGTCTGTAAATATTACATGCTACTAAAAGCAGAACAAACATGTTTTTGCAAAGACACGAGTTAAAAAGAAAAATCTGCTCGCTGCTCCTGCCCGGTCACCGTGGATAAGGCGAGAGGTCAATGTCCTATCCACATGTACCTTCTGCCCAGACTGAAAAGAGGACGAAATGAAACAAAGTGGGCATGGAGAAACAGTGAAATGCAAGAGCACGGAAAATGGGCTTACCTTCAGAAAACTCACAAAAGACGTCTGCTACTTATCTCCGTGTGAAAAATCTTAAACATTGACCTACTGGGATTCAAACCAGATTGCCGAGATACACGAGTAGAGAGGTTTGGGTGACTCACAACGAAGTCTTAAAGAGCAGATGAAGGTGAAATGAGTTGAATGTACAGCAGTGCCAGAATGCAAGGGTGGGTGGAAATGGGAAATCCCTGAGAAAACCTGCCAACCAACTGCACAATTCCCACATGCAAAAATCTAGGAGTGACCCCACAGGGAATCGAACCCAGTTTGCCTCAGCAGGAGGCATGTGCCCATAGCCGCTATGCCAGTCACACATGACCAGCATGCTAATTCAAAACCATCAAGAACCCTACACAGTACGCAAACAAAGAAAACAATAACACAATTAAACTTACGTCATCAACTATCAGCACAACAGGATGCCTCCTTGCCATGCATAATTCAGGAACCGAATTCCCCAGGCTGCATATTTGTCCGGAAATTTTGCTGCACTCTGCAGACTTCAAATCCAGGCCGGTCAAATGTGACACAACTTTTTTCATTTCAAACTCCGACAGACTGTACGAAGCCATCAGAGCTTGCCACAGGAGATGAATGTTATGTGTTGCGTCCGAGCTGGAAAAGAATTTCCCATCAACGTAAAAAAATTCAAAACCAAACCGTGCCCATATTTACAATGCACGATTCCATTTTACGTAGATATTTAAGTTGTAAGTAGACTCTTTGACACACACAGATATTTAACAACTAACAACATTCACCTCTTCCACTTATTGACTGTAGATACAATTTTTTCAAGTTTAACTTCCAGTTCGTGCTTCAGTTTGTCGTCTACAAGCTGGCCAATCAGAATGCATCGCCACTCTTTAAGCCAGTTCATTTCTACCTGGCTCACAGCTGTCTGTAACAAAGTATTTTAATAACGTTGCGCTGAGTAAAATAATAAAAACCTTCTTTTAAATCATATAGAATTTTCAAAATGCAAGCGAAACTTTAACAACAGGCACGTCATTTTTACAAAACAAGACACATTTTGATTACAATTACACTGCTAGCATAATTGTTATTGTCAGCCCACATCTAAGTCTTCATTATACCATCCTAAAATTTTTTTTTTAGTACTCTTGTCTAAAATTTACAGAAATATATTCTTTCATTTGGTTTGTGCAAGGTAATCAATCTGCTCTAAAACAGTCACAGTCACAATTCACCACCCAACCCCCATAAACCCACCAACCTTGTTTGGTATTGACTTAAAATGTACAGTGTTTCTGCTGTCATTTCTTTCATAAAAAAAAAGGCTGTTCACGATAAAGTGAGCACTTTTGAAATCAACATTTGAAAAATTTCACTGCCCCTACCTGCACATTTTTAAAGGGCGCACTGGGTGACATCCACCCAGTAAAGTTGGTAACGAGGAAGAGGAAGTAGTTCCACGTCTTAAAGTTGAATTAAAAGTGCATGTTAGGTAGATATTTGTGAAAACTTAAAATTTTTCTCTTTCTTTATTTTTTTTTAATGCACCTAAGTGTAAGAATTAGCAGTTCTTTTATAATAATTTTACAGCTTCACTTGCTCGACGCATGAATAAAGTGATCAGACTCGCGGCAAATGTTAAATGTTACGCTGGAAGAAAACACAAAGTGCATGGATGTAGATCNGAATGCATCGCCACTCTTTAAGCCAGTTCATTTCTACCTGGCTCACAGCTGTCTGTAACAAAGTATTTTAATAACTTTGCGCTGAGTAAAATAATAAAAACGTTCTTTTAAATCATATAGAATTTTCAAAATGCAAGCGAAACTTTAACAACAGGCACGTCATTTTTACAAAACAAGACACATTTTGATTACAATTACACTGCTAGCATAATTGTTATTGTCAGCCCACATCTAAGTCTTCATTATACCATCCTAAAATTTTTTTTTTTAGTACTCTTGTCTAAAATTTACAGAAATATATTCTTTCATTTGGTTTGTGCAAGGTAATCAATCTGCTCTAAAACAGTCACAGTCACAATTCACCACCCAACCCCCATAAACCCACCAACCTTGTTTGGTATTGACTTAACATGTACAGTGTTTCTGCTGTCAATTCTTTCATAAAAAAAAAAAGGCTGTTCACGATAAAGTGAGCACTTTTGAAATCAACATTTGAAAAATTTCACTGCCCCTACCTGCACATTTTTAAAGGGCGCACTGGGTGACATCCACCAAGTAAAGTTGGTAACGAGGAAGAGGAAGTAGTTCCACGTCTTAAAGTTGAATTAAAAGTGCATGTCAGGTAGATATTTGTGAAAACTTAAAATTTTTCTCTTTCTTTATTTTTTTTTAATGCACCTAAGTGTAAGAATTAGCAGTTCTTTTATAATAATTTTACAGCTTCACTTGCTCGACGCATGAATAAAGTGATCAGACTCGCGGCAAATGTTAAATGTTACGCTGGAAGAAAACACAAAGTGCATGGATGTAGATCTAAAGCAGGGCTTTTAAAAGTGCTCAGTTTACAGTAAACAGCCTATAAACATTTTAACACCAAATTTTTTTGAATTTCTGACGATACAGCGATGAGACAAACCTGCTAAATTTTNCAGCCTATAAACATTTTAACACCAAATTTTTTTGAATTTCTGACGATACAGCGATGAGACAAACCTGCTAAATTTTGAAACTATGCTTCAACTATTCACTCTTAAAAGGAAGCCCTTATATATGCAACGACTGAAGCTATAGAAAGGTATTGCTGAATTCAAGACTATTTTTTTTTGCATATAGCTGGAAAGTGTACATTTAGCTATGCAACTAAGTGTGTCGTAATTCCAGTATATGGCAGTTGTCCGACAGCAACATAGTTAGAAATTCTGCGACAATATTTAGCTGTATTACCATTTAGAGCTAGAGACAAAATTTAGTGGCAATGTAGCTAAAGTCACAAATTACTAGCAATGGCACAGTCAAACAACTATTTGACCTTATAAGAGAACTTCCTGCTTTATGACACATGTAGCCGCATGGCTAAATATATTAGTTTCCAATTAAGATGTTTCTTGCTTAATAAGTTAATTAATTTACCCCTTGTTTATACACAAATGTATAATTTAAAACTTCCAAAAAGTTTTCCTGTTTAATAAGCATAATATTTTTCAGTCCCTGCACAAATGTTTTAACAGGGTTTTACTGTACATGGGAGGGGACAGGGAAGAGCAGTAGTAGAAGTTAAGGAGGGAGGGAGGGAGGCATGGTGCGGAAGGGAGGGAGGCATGGTGTGGAAGGGATAAAGGGAAAGGGGACAGTGGTGAAGGGGGTGGAGGAGGGGTTGGCAGAGAGGAGAAAGAGAGGAAGGGGAGAGAGAGAAAAAGGGGAGAGAGAGAAAAAGGGGAGAGAGAGAAAAAGGGGAGAGAGAGAGAAAAAGGGGAGAGAGAGAGAAAAAGGGGAGAGAGAGAGAAAAAGGGGAGAGAGAGAGAAAAAGGGGAGAGAGAGAGAAAAAGGGGAGAGAGAGAGAAAAAGGGGAGAGAGAGAGAAAAAGGGGAGAGAGAGAGAAAAAGGGGAGAGAGAGAGAAAAAGGGGAGAGAGAGAGAAAAAGGGGAGAGAGAGAGAAAAAGGGGAGAGAGAGAGAAAAAGGGGAGAGAGANGAGAAAGGGGAGAGAGAGAAGGGGGAGAGAGAGTGGGAAATAGAGAGAGGGGGGAGATAGAGAGAGGGGGGAGATAGGAATAAGACTGAATTTTTACATAGCACACACACTAATCTGTAAAAACACACAGAGCCTACCATACCTACATTCTTACCTTTGATATTGACACCACCTGCTTACTGCAAGGGGTAGGGAAAAAAGTTTACTTACTATCATTTACAATTCAGTTATACCTGCATTCTAACACTGGAAGCCATTTTATTCAAGTGATATTTTGTAAGATTTTCCAGCTGTACGGTGACAATCTGTTGCTTCATGGAGTTGACCTCATTTTGGAAATCTTCCAGATAGTTGCTATTTTGCTGAGCAGGACGAGAAGTGAACGGTACTTTGATGGAATAAGGCCGGCCACTGCACATGTCTAAGCGCGTGATGTGTACGCATGGTGGCACACGGACCTTGCAAGGGTTTCCAAAGTGCTGCTGTGGGTCGTACCCAGTTGTGAGCTGTACCACAATCCACTCTGAAAGTTACAACGTCACTTCACGATAACTGCCCAACATTTCAATTTAATATCAAATAAAGTTAATTGTACCTTTCTGCATGCTGGGAAGTCTATTTCAAAGTACAAATATCATATATACATACTTACACACAGTGAAATCTGCTCAAAACGGACAANGCTGGGAAGTCTATTTCAAAGTACAAATATCATATATACATACTTACACACAGTGAAATCTGCTCAAAACGGACAATTGTACAAAAAAAAAATAATATTACGGCCCCATTACATTTACTGCATAAAACTGAAACCTCTACAAAGCAGAAATGAAAGGTTTTAAAACAAATTTCAACTTAANCCCATTACATTTACTGCATAAAACTGAAACCTCTACAAAGCAGAAATGAAAGGTTTTAAAACAAATTTCAACTTAACATGAATTCATCCCACTTGCATTAAAATTTGGTCAGAACAAGTGTCTTATTAATATTTTAAAACACGTATTTATGTAAATATGTAGTCTGATCTATTTTATTTAGAAATATATTGTTTTTTACTGTTTATTGTAAAGACATATAACAGAGTACCTAGGGCCATTTGCAAATTGTGTAGTTTGGTGCTGTGATAAATGAATGCTATCTTCATTTCTTGTAANACAGAGTACCTAGGGCCATTTGCAAATTGTGTAGTTTGGTGCTGTGATAAATGAATGCTATCTTCATTTCTTGTAAAGTAGTTATGAATGCTAGAGTTAAGTTGTTCATGAAGCTTTGTACGGGCATATATTAAAATTTCATAAATATATAAACAGGGCAATGTTAATATACCAAGTTCTTTAAATAGTGGTTCACAGNACAGAGTACCTAGGGCCATTTGCAAATTGTGTAGTTTGGTGCTGTGATAAATGAATGCTATCTTCATTTCTTGTACAGTAGTTATGAATGCTAGAGTTAAGTTGTTCATGAAACTTTGTACTGNTAGAGTTAAGTTGTTCATGAAACTTTGTACTGGCATATATTAAAATTTCATAAATATATAAACAGGGCAATGTTAATATACCAAGTTCTTTAAATAGTGGTTCACAGGAAGTACGGCTCAAGAATGATATTTATAGCATGCGTGGTATCTTGAAAATACTATTCCACCTTGTCTGGGGCACGTTTTTTTTTTCCAGTAGGTAACATATTGAACACATATTTAGGCCTAATAGTTTTGTTAATAAATCTATATTTCAAACATGCTGGAAACCGCCTAGTGACCAACTTGTGTGTTGGATATTTCCTATTAACAGCAAATCTCAACTAATACAAATTTTAATGATGAACGAAACTAAAAATTATACCTGGTGGCAGGTCTTTCAGTCGATCCAACACAGAGTCAAAATTGGATTTGGGAGTTTCGTTACCCAGAATCAGCCATTTTTTCTCCAAGGCAGTTTTACAGCAATCTGCATCATCCGCCAACCTTGAATGAAAATGTAAAATTAAATTATTATTCCTACGTTTCCACGTAGCATTCTAAACTTTTTCAGTATTTTCAGTATTCAACCTTGACTGAGTATGAAACCCATTTCCATAAAAACTTTGGATCCAAATTGAAATCTATTTCAATACTGTGGCTAATGTGCATGTTTATGTTGGCTACAATGAATTAACAATACTGCTGACTTAAAATTAAGTTTGAGTGTTTCCTTTTTGTTCTGCCAAATATACATCTATACTAAATTTCAATATTTCAATGTACTGACAATATAATGCACGTGCATAAAAAAAAGAATAACAAATGTCTGTATAAAGTACAGAAATAGAGGTTCTACTCAAGGAGTCGACATTTTAGTTTCAATACCATTTCAGTATGAAATGTGTTGATGTGTTACACCAGACTGAATATGATCCAATACCACTTTTCTGGTATCTTAACGACTGTATTCCTCTTGATTACCTTTNGTGTTACACCAGACTGAATATGATCCAATACCACTTTTCTGGTATCTTAACGACTGTATTCCTCTTGATTACCTTTTACATGTAAAAAATCAATATGGAAATTGTATTGAAAACTTTCTGAAAATGACATGGAAATGCAGGCAACGTTAATTCAATATAAGTACAGAATACTCTAGTAAAATGTTTGCCCTTTAAATAACTACAACGCTCCTAAATCATTATAGCACATGAATACTTCAACAGCCTCTAATGCTGTATAGTAAAGTTGAAATAATTATTTTGCAGCCTTGAGGGAGGGAACGTAGGGGAGGCAGTGCAGGGGAGGTCTCTCGAAAGATCGTCACTGGAGGAAGGGAAAACACGTGACACTGCTCATGCCATACATACCAAAATTTTAACATCATTCTCTACTAACGCACTGTTAAATACAGTGCTGTGTGACTTATGTATATTCACCAGGTAATATGCACGTACAGAGCAGCTATCGCCTAACTTCACTTTGCTGCTGTCTACATAACCAACTGAACAACCCCACCCCTTCGTAGAGCGGTAATGGACTCTCCCAACTCGCCCAACGTGTTTTGGAATTCTGCACATTATTTACTCATTAGGATTTTACTCTACAACACTGTCAGGTGAAAAACTGGTTTATAAGATAACAAAGAGAATATACTGACTCCAGTTTTCATTGAGTAGNCTACAACACTGTCAGGTGAAAAACTGGTTTATAAGATAACAAAGAGAATATACTGACTCCAGTTTTCATTGAGTAGCTGTCTTTTATTCAGTTTGTAGTGTTGGTAATTTGAATTTGTGGGAAATTTAAACTGAAACTTGGCTTGTATATTTTCAGCAGAAATGGATGAGAAAGATAGTTTTGATTGAACTAACATTACCTGCAACAGTTTACTTACTATTTTGATTAAACCCTGGTACCCGCTAAAGCAACAAAAATTCTCAAGAAGTTAATCTGGAAAAAAAAATAAAGTAACAAAAAGAAGCCTTGCAAGTGTTGTGTCAATTCTAACCACGTCGCTGTGCTTGTGTTGTGTGTTTATTCTTATCATTACACCAATACTTGTGAAATGATTATGTCAATTGTGCAGGGGCCTTTAATAGGCCTGTTCTACTGTGCACAAATACATAAGAAAACGTACTTGGAACATGTAAACAGAATAAGCGGACGACTCAGGATGAATTTTTAACTATTCTACAATACCAAGAAGTATCGTCCTGCAACTTACAAAATCAAAAATATTAAGTTGTTGCAAATTACTGATGTAGGTTTAATAATGTACACATCTCATTTTGTATATTTTTACAGTGTTTAACACAGCGTAACCAGTACTGCCAAACCGTGTGCACTTATTAATTAAAACAAAAATGATAATCACCACTGCAAATCGAAGCACTTGTTGCCATGTATACCACAATGGCCATGGAAACGAATATCAACAAACTAAACACATTATTCGTAATGTCTACACGGATTCTCAGACACCGAAGAGTAGGGAGATGCCCTGATATATTACGTGTATCTGTACATTATCAGAGTCCGCATGCATTTCATTGTAGACTGAAACTGAGTGTGTTATGTGTCCGCTTCCGTGATCTGTATACGCACACGTGTCATTGTAGAACACGCCTAAGTGGTTAAAGTTATGTCTATTGAAGCAAGGGCTTTAAACAGTGCACACTGTAATGTTATGAGATTCTATAAATGCAATAAATAAATAAAAAAAATAACTTACTTTGCAGAGAGGTGTGCAATATTTTCAACTGTTCTCAGACGCAGAGAAACTGCTTGGGATTCAACGATGTGATATATTGCATTTTGTTCGTCGCCATTCTCCAAATACAGTTCTGCTAAATATTTATTTATACCTGCCAATAAAAAACATAAACTAATAAAACTAGGAATAATAAATAGTACCATACAATTATACATTAATTTTATGTTACTCACTTTGATAAATTGGTCCGGAAGGTAGATTCTTGATCCGATTTAGTTGATCTTTCAGGGAATTGATCAAAATTATTCTAGCATCCATTCTTTCTACATTTGTATTTCCAAAGTTGCACGAAATTGGTTAATCTCACACACGCAACTCAAAATGTGCGAAAATTATATTAATTAGATACTATTAAATATGACAATCTTCTACTTCCTCATTGAATCAAACAGCAATTCAAAATTCAATACCACGGCTTTCCCACCTTTAGCTGTTTAAATTTATATTTATATTTCATTCTCCATAGATGACTTTAAAGGCAAGAAGAAACACAATTATAAAATAATGTAGGAATTCACTCATGCATTTTTTTACGCCCGTCCAATAATTTTATTTATAAATACAAATATCAAAATACACGTATGAATCAAGTCAAATGTTGAGATATTAGAAAAAATCGAGAAATATATTTTTGGTAACGAAAACAGTCTCGCAGTTTTGAGTTGAAGATGTCGAGACGAACAAATTGTTCAAATATGGGTTCACAAGGAAATTGGAGGAGGAGCAGGAAATTGAGTTTAGCTGGTGTAGGTATGGAATTAATAAGTTTTGCTTTAGTTCTGGTAGGATCATAAAGTTAGGAAACATGTAGTTAAGACACTATGAGTGACCAGAACACATCATCCGACCTGGCAACTACCGTTGGGGCAGCAGTCACACCACTAGAAAAATGGCAGGTACCAACGACACCTACTAATCTGCACAAAGCTGTATGGGTTCCCTTGATTTAGTTGGATGGGATTTACTATGAATATAACACTCACAACGTGGATGCAGGGGTACAATGTTGAGCGGGGCTGTTAAATTCACCCCTTGCACTCCTGAGGTAAGTAACACAATGTAAGCATGATAAGTGAGTGCCAGTTTTACCACCTCCTGTTAATCACCCGGTCAAAAATTAGCTGCTGGTCAGCATTGAATTTCATTTTACAATACTGGACAGCTCTCCGATTCTGGTAAGAAAAGCGAAATTCGGAAATTTCACACAATCATATAAACAAAAGCCATGGCGTGTCGTTTTACGAAATAGAAAACATAGGCATTAAAATAATTTCGAGCATATTTTAAAGATAAAAAGGACAAGCGGAATTGTTGAGACAAACTGTCACTCAGTTGTGTACTCTTTAAGTACATTTGTCTATGCTTATACCTCTTTGTTTTGTTGTTGTTCCCTTGCCTGTGTTTTTGTTATGATAACGAGTTCTAGTGTGCTTTTTGTCTTTTGTGATTACAGTTTCTTTCTAATGTGCT
>NQII01001692.1:282562-311114 GCA_002778355.1 Clitarchus hookeri
GTGGGTCACTTGGAGTGTTGTGTTTGGGGGGAAGTGTTGAGACAAACTGTCACTCAGTTGTGTAGTCTTTAAGTACATTTGTCTATGCTTATACCTCTTTGTTTTGTTGTTGTTCCCTTGCCTGTGTTTTTGTTATGATAACGAGTTCTAGTGTGCTTTTTGTCTTTTGTGATTACAGTTTCTTTCTAATGTGCTTAACGTGTTGTTATTTCTACAAACCTTCAATAGGAATATGTGTGATTTATAACTTTTAACAACACGGTATGAAATCTTCTCGAGATCATAATTTAGATCTCAAAACGACATAAACAAATAAACAAAAGCTGTATTAAATTAATGTACATATAACTAGAAACTTGTCAAAAAAATTTCGTTTATAGCTGCTATTAATGGTCACTGAAATGTCAGCTACACGACTAGGAAAAGCTGTTTAGTGGCAATACTGTAGGCACATAGTACACTGACGTAGTCAGGCAATGGCTCGGAGAAATACTCGTCCCTAGTTGGGAAAGCCAACTTGACATGTGGTGTTACCAGAGCTGATGATGTAGGAAATATGTGTCCCATGCCACAGCCCTGCGGTGAGAAGATGAAATGAGAGTCGTTTCAGTCGTCAGCCTAGGGGACTCTGGTTAACACTCCATCACATATGATGACGAGGCTGTAGGCCGCCTCGCACGCCTTAATTAAATTACAAATGAAACACTTACGATGCTTGTGGAGTTATTTATTCCTTGCGACACCTTCATGAACACACACAACTTTAGTACAAAACGTGGCCTTAACGGCCCGGAAATGGCGAACACGTGGCTTTATAATGTGAAACGCGATTGCGTTAAAACTCTCCGATGAGAGTTACGTTACTCTCCCCTCGGCGCTAAAACAAAAAAATAAATGATCCAGTTCATGAAGTGAAGTCTATTGCAGTGAATATGAGTTCAGCTTAAGATGTCGACACCGAGGGCCTTTGCGGTGCAAGATACTTACACATCTTGATGCATTCAAGTGCTGGAGTGAACTGAGGGGAAGCATGGGCCGGCTTCCGCTACCTGGGCCCAGCCGACGCAAAGCAGCGAAACGATGAAGCACAATATACACTAAAACAAATTATTATGAGATGGAAGTGACATAAATTAAATTAACCTAAGACAACATAATTTTTTCTTATACAAATACACAATAAAAATGATTATATTAATGCTAAACGTTTCCATTGTACCAGCAACAGTATTGCGCAAGTGTACAATGTCAAAGGTCCCTGGCTGTGGCTCTGTCGACTGTCTTTCATGATGACAATTATGATATTTATTATACACACTGATACAATTAATGACACTGAATAAATACCCTGATCCAATTATGTACACTGATGCAATTAATAACACTGATGTAATTAGATACCCTGATTGAATACACTGATGCTATTATGAACACTGCTGCAATTATGAACACTGATGCAATTATGAACACTGATGCAATTATCAACACTGATGCAATTAGATACCCTGATTCAATACACTGATGCTATTATGAACTCCGATGCAATTATGAACAATCTCACTCATGCCCACAAGCCCGTCAGTGTGGTGTGTCTGGTGTAGTGGGCACGACTACGGCAGTTAGAGTGGGCACATAGGAGCTCATGGATGCGCGGTTCACATCAACACTGAAGAGTAGGGATACCTTGGTCAATGCACAGTAAACTGGCACACAAAGTTTTGTTGATTGGGAGCTGATGTTTGAATTTTGTTGACTGGTATTGTCCAAAACTTCAAATTTGCACTGACTTCGAAGTTTGTTTATCACACCGGAGCTGTTCATGTGTTTGCAGTTGTTCGCATTGTGTTTGCTTGTTGGACTGATCTTACAAGCACACTGGCAATATGTTGTGCCTAATTCATATTTGGCCACTACATCCTCTGGGATGGGGAGCAAGCATTACCAGCACAGAGGCGTCGGGATGCCTACATGTGTCAGGCCAGCCATTGTTGATATTCGAGGTACGGAAGCCGAACCCTGCGCCCACTTGGAGATGTGTACTGCCCGGTGGTGGAGGGGGTGTGCGCCCCTGATCGCACAGCCTGCTGCGCCGATCGATACTCCCAGCTGGTGTTTTGGTGCTTCATAAGGTAAAGGGGGTGAGTGCAGGANCGAAGGAGTCTGATTGGATTGGAGTGAAGCGAGTACTCAGATATCTTGCGGGCACCAAAAACCATGGTTTGCTTTACAATAGTAATGTGGTGGAAGGATTGAAGTGTTACTCTGACTCGGATTTTGCTGGTGATTGTGAGTCTCGTCGATCAAGATCTGGAGTAGTGATTACTTTTGCTGGAACTGCTATATCCTGGCTGAGTAGAAAACAAGGAACTACAGCTCTTAGTACAACAGAGGCCGAGTATATTGCTGTGAGTGAGGCAGTTAAGGAGATTGTTTGGATTNGATTCTGGTAAGAAAAGCGAAATTCGGAAATTTCACACAATCATATAAACAAAAGCCATGGCGTGTCGTTTTACGAAATAGAAAACATAGGCATTAAAATAATTTCGAGCATATTTTAAAGATAAAAAGGACAAGCGGAATTGTTGAGACAAACTGTCACTCAGTAGTGTACTCTTTAAGTACAGTTGTCTATGCTTATACCTCTTTGTTTTGTTGTTGTTCCCTTGCCTGTGTTTTTGTTATGATAACGAGTTCTAGTGTGCTTTTTGTCTTTTGTGATTACAGTTTCTTTCTAATGTGCTTAACGTGTTGTTGTTTCTACAAACCTTCAATAGGTTATGGGCCCAGAATACGTGGACTGTGCGTGTTGTAGAAATTAGCCTGANCAGTTTCTTTCTAATGTGCTTAACGTGTTGTTATTTCTACAAACCTTCAATAGGAATATGTGTGATTTATAACTTTAAACAACATGGTATGAAATCTTCTCGAGATCATAATTTAGATCTCAAAACGACATAAACAAATAAACAAAAGCTGTATTAAATTAATGTACATATAACTAGAAACTTGTCAAAAAAATTTCGTTTATAGCTGCTATTAATGGTCACTGAAATGTCAGCTACACAACTAGGAAAAGCTGTTTAGTGGCAATACTGTAGGCACATAGTATACTGACGTAGTCAGGCAATGGCTCGGAGAAATACTCGTCCCTAGTTGGGAAAGCCAACTTGATTGNGAGGCGTCGGGATGCCTACATGTGTCAGGCCAGCCATTGTTGATATTCGAGGTACGGAAGCCGAACCCTGCGCCCACTTGGAGATGTGTACTGCCCGGTGGTGGAGGGGGTGTGCGCCCCTGATCGCACAGCCTGCTGCGCCGATCGATACTCCCAGCTGGTGTTTTGGTGCTTCATAAGGTAAAGGGGGTGAGTGCAGGAGTTCTCTGCTGTGTAGTTCACAGCTCTGGAGGGAGAGGGGCAGGGATGCCTCGCTTTCCCATTATGGCCGACTCGCAGCACGTTCACTGCACAGTTGATGTAATAGCAGCTGCGAAGCGGATTTTGCCATGCTTTTACGCGACTAGGCATGGCATCTCAGGGCTTTTTGTTCTGATGTCTGGCTGGCTGGCATCAGATAATCGAGGTTGATCACACTGCTCCTGATGTGCTCTTGATTTTTCGAANTTTGGGGGGGGGGGGGGGGGGGGGGGGGTTGTACGTTGGAAAATGTCTCAGAGCGTGTTTGAAATGCCGGGAAATTGTAATGTTTTCTGTGTCGAAAAACGTAAGGTACGGTGAGGGAAAGGTATGCCTCAGTGTGGACACCAATAAACGTCTGTTGACTGGATGGTGTTGTGTTAATGGAAGTTTTGAGGGGCGGTGAAAAATATTGTTAGGTGGTTTGTGGATTTCGATACATGAGTAGGTGTCAGACACCATCGGTAGGCGGTGTCAATTGTTGCTGCTGGTGATGATCTCATGGTACAGCGGGCCGTTCGCCAGAATGTACACAGTCCCTTGGTGAAATAATGGAAGAGCCCCTCGCTCCTGATACTGAAAAATACTGTGGGCCTATTCAGGCGACCCACACACCTTAAACTGTAAAAGCTCTGAGTTGAGCATACTGGCTGTTAAGTAATTTACACGAAACTGGGCGAAGGCGGGTTATAGTTTGCCCGTACCCCGAAACCCCTGAAGGCAGTGTTTTAAATAATAGAAACAAAGTCTGAAAACATGCATATAATTAATCTTGCACAGAAACACTTCCATCACTCTAGGTGAACAATTTATACGGACTCTGGCCTGCAAACCACCAGATAGGCAAAACTTCGAAAAATACACATTTGAGCATAAGAGTGAATTATTGGTTGACATGAACCACGCATCCACGAGCTCCATGTGCCCACTCTGACCGCTGCAGTCACATCAACAGCACCAGCTAGACCGGGCCGCACCAACCACATCAGACCAAGAGTGCATAGTGCAGGTTATCACAATGCGTGTGACTTGTTTCTTCGAACTCAAGATTGAGGTTAGTGGCACTGTTACTTAATTATATTTTTTAACATTTGCGAGAAAGAGAGGGGAAAGTGTTTTATTCCTCAAATTTCAAGGCATTCCAATCCTTCAAAATAATATTAAGCCTAGAACTAATATTTTTGTTTCCAAATTTTTAAAATTAAAAATTGCAATTCGGAAAACTAATTTTTTTGTATCTTTATCAATATTCGTTGGGTTTACCGGCATTTTGCAGTAAAATTATACCAAATACTAAAAAATTGCAAAAAACATCAATTCATATTTTTATATGACCTCCAAAACCCACATGGATATAATCAAAACACCATCACCTGATTTTTGAGACACCATTTTGAAGCTTATCTAAATGTATAAAAGCTTGTCTACCACTTGTAGTTGTTGATAGTTTAACCCCTAGATAATAGTTCTTTTTAACAATAACTGTAGGTCTTGAAACTGTTTTACTCCATCTGGCAGTTAACTTTTAACCTGATGCGTAACTAAAGGTCGCAATACAGGCCCTAAATAAAAAAACAATACATATATATGTTAGACCCTATGTCCTGGTACAGGAAATAAATTCTTTTTAAAATTGGCAAATCCTATGTCCTGGCACAGGAAATATATTATTTTTAAATTGGCAAATATAAGAAGAATTATTTTAGTGGATTAAGCACTCATTGGTCAGCTAGTATTTGAATACTCTCATCTTTGGTTGAAGGAGGGCGAGTTTATACTGTCCAGGATGTAGTCAGTTGACAACTCTAACATTATTTCACAACTAATTCTATGAAACCTGATAAAAGAGAGCATTAATATAATATTTACGTTCGCTGCCGACTCCATGGGTTTTGTGATTGCTCCATCTCACGGAGGGCCACCTCAGCTTGGTTTTTCCTAGTGTATTTACATGCAGATGTATTTATGTTTATTCGTGAGCTCAGTGACCAATGGGATTCAGTGACAATGTTTGCCACTGTAATGTATGTGTGTATGCACAAACAGCATAACATTTGTCGAAGTAAAAGCTAGTTGCATTGAACCTCGTGTCTTTCCTTTGACATAGTTTGCTGTTGCTAGGCAAAGCTGCATCACAGTGTGAGGCTAAATGCATACTCCATGGCATGGACAGGGGAAGAAGCTATTTCTGTAGATATGTCAGTATCGTATATGCAATCATGTGTTTTTTTAACACAACAGAGCCTGTGCGACTTGGAGCAGTACACTTGGAATGCTTTGTTGGAGCGAGTGACATGGTGCAGCAATGCCATTTCCCACGGAGGTAAGAATAACCCATTTCCTGTCACGTTTTTGACTCTTTTACTTAAGTCACGCTCGCTACCTATAACCCTTTTCCTCTTACATTTTTAATATCTTTTTGCATCAATGTATAGCAGTATTGACCTTATCGCACCTATGCTTCTCGCCTTCGCAAAAGTTTTTTTCCGACTAACGTGACGTATAGTACACGATGCTCGCACAATTTACATAGGTTGTTAAAAGGTTATAACTATTTGCATTAATAATTTTTTTTAATTAATGTTTACAACAGCATGCTACCTTGAAAACATCATAGGCATGGGAGACAGCTAAGAATATCTTAATCCTGCTGAAGATAGACAGATAGGTTGTTTATAGACTTATTTTATTTCGTGTTGTACATATGTGAGAAGGAATTCTTTAGGCAGGTATGCAAGCTCTGTATCTGAGTGCTGCAAGTGATTTAATCTTTCTGTTTGTCGTGATAGTTAATAAAACTATCTGACCACTATAGCAATGTCCTATCGTTTTCACAATGTCTTCTCGACGACGAGAGAATGAAATTCTGATTGATGCGTGGTGGTACGAACTGCTTTTATAGACCTAAAAGTGAATAGGGTGGGTGGAAGCGATATCCTCTACCAACATTAGTTTGTTCGAAGAAATATTTTAAATAATTATGCTTGATGTATTCAAACGAAATAAATCGTTAACTTGCACTGTATAGCTGAATTGCTCTCGTAAAAGAACATGTGTGTGTAATATGTGGTTGAGATGTTTAGTAAGTGCTTCTAACTATTTTCCTTTTCATTGTATTTTTTATGTCAGTTTGCACCAGTGTTAATATTATCATTCCCACACTTCACAGTGGAAATTTCGTTGCCTAACATAACGCACAGTGTATGATGCTCACATATGTGTATTTGTTGGTAAATATTAATAAATATTTACTTTTATAATTAATTTTTTTTTAAATTTNGTTTGTTCGAAGAAATATTTTAAATAATTATGCTTGATGTATTCAAACGAAATAAATCGTTAACTTGCACTGTATGGCTGAATTGCTCTCGTAAAAGAACATGTGTGTGTAATATGTGGTTGAGATGTTTAGTAAGTGCTTCTAACTATTTTCCTTTTCATTGTATTTTTTATGTCAGTTTGCACCAGTGTTAATATTATCATTCCCACACTTCACAGTGGAAATTTCGTTGCCTAACATACCGCACAGTGCATGATGCTCACATATGTGTATTTGTTGGTAAATATTAATAAATATTTACTTTTATAATTAATTTTTTTTTAAATTTNATGATGCTCACATATGTGTATTTGTTGGTAAATATTAATAAATATTTACTTTTATAATTAATTTTTTTTTAAATTTGTTTGTTTTAGTGCATAGCATTGTCGTCTCTCTCTTGCGCGACTAATGGTTTTAATGTGTGTTATTTCGTATGTGCTTATAGTTCTGCTAGTATATAAATTATACATATTCAAAATAAGTACATATATAAATATAGTATTTAAAACATAATAAATTGTTAGTTAGTACTGTATAACTGAATTGCTCTCGTAAAGGAAAGTGAATGTGTGACTCAGCTGGTCTGGCATCCTGGAGCCTGACACAACTCTCTATTGGCTTGTGTTCTGTCTCTTCCTTCGCTTGTCGAGACCTACGTGTTCGCGCTGGCCATCGGTGTTCGCGCTGGCCATCGGTTGTCTGGGAAGTCTCTATAGATTGATCACACGCAGTCGGCCGGGTCGGATGTGTTTCGCTGCTAGTGATGTGATTGTTGGTTGTTCATTAAATGTGAGGTTTTCGTTTCAGTCGATTCGTAAGGAAGTCATTTGCTATTCTGTTGTACTGGTCAGGACGGTCTGATATTGTATAGCGACATTTAGCATACACTGCGTACAGCACTCGATGCTTGTGTAATATGTAATTGTGCTGGGTGGTAAGTGCTTATAACTATCTTTCTCTTTACATTTTGTTTTATATCTATTATGTATGGCTCGTTAACATTGTAATTATATATATGACTTTATTTTTTTCATTGTATGGCCGGTTGTCAAGGGTTAACCTTTTTAGCGATGACTCGAGCTGCCGACCCTTGTGTAGGACTGATGATGATCGTTTATATTATCATATAAGAATTTTACAGTTACCACAACTATGCGCATCGTGCATGTATCACATTTGTATATAGCTTGCTTTTTGCATATCACAGTTTGTTGTAAGTTATTCATGCTGACTTTTATTTATGTATACGTTTTCACATTTATATATCCAGTATGGATGTTATTGGTCGGTTAAGGGAGGCTAGCTGTCGCTAAGGGGGATCCCAGTTGGTATACTTTTGCACTACCATGCGAAAATGGTGGTGGTGGGTATTAATGAGTGCGTGCAGGCCTATGTGTATGTATGTGTTATTTCAGACCCTACACACATGCGGTTCGGAAATTTTAGCAAGCTATGCTTATAAGTGCACATAAGACATAAATGACCCTGCGATAATTTTCGTTGTCGGGGGCGATGGCTATGTTACGAATTTGGTGACTGTATCTTAAATGGTCGGAAATTACAGTCAACTATGCTTATAAGTTGATGGGAGCGATACATATGTTGCGAATTTGGTGACTGTATCTTAAACTGCAGTCTTCACATTGTTCGGAATCCACTCAACGAAGTAGCTGCTGTTCTTGTTCTGCGTGTTCAGCATCTCCACCTCCTTCATGGACATGTGGTCACGGAAGACTGTAGCAACTGTGAGGTAACGACCATGGTGTGAATCTCTGGTAGCCATAATGTTCTTGACATCAAACATCTGCTGGGTAAGCTCTGGCACAGTAAGGGTGCGGTAATGTTTACTACCTCAAGAAAGAGCGTTTAGGGCATAAATTACACCTGCGATCATTTTAGTTGTCAGGGGCGATGTCTATGTAACGAATTTGGTGCCTGTACCTTAAATTGTTCGGAAATTACGACCAACTATGCTTATAAGTTCGCTTAGGGCATAAATTACCATGCGATAATTTTCCTTGTCGGAGGTGATGCCTATGTTACGAATTTGGTGACTGTATATAAAACGATTCGGAAATTATGACCAACTATGCATATAAGTATGCATAGAGCATAAATGATCCTGCGATAATTTTCGTTGATGGGGGCGATGTCTACCTATGTTTTGAATTTGGTGACTATCTTAAATGGTTTGGAAATTATGGTCNCATGCGATAATTTTCCTTGTCGGAGGTGATGCCTATGTTACGAATTTGGTGACTGTATATAAAACGATTCGGAAAATATGACCAACTATGCATATAAGTATGCATAGAGCATAAATGATCCTGCGATCATTTTCGTTGATGGGGGCGATGTCTACCTATGTTTTGAATTTGGTGACTATCTTAAATTGTTTGGAAATTATGGTCAACTATGCTTATAAGTACACATAGGACATAAATGGCCCTGCGATCATTTTCCTTGTCGGGGGTGATGCCTATGTTATGAATTTGGTGCCTATATCTTAAAAGGATCGGAAATTACGGCCAACTATGCTTATAAATTAGTACGAATATGACATAAATAACCCTGCGATCATTTTCCTTGTCGGGGTGACACCTATGTTATGAATTTAGTGACTGTATCTCTAACGGATCGGAAATTATGGCCAACTATGCTTATAAGTACGCATAGAGCATAAATGACCCTGCGATCATTTTCGTTGATGGGGGCGATGTCTACCTATGTTTTGAATTTGGTGACTATCTTAAATTGTTTGGAAATTATGGTCAACTATGCTTATAAGTACACATAGGACATAAATGGCCCTGCGATCATTTTCCTTGTCGGGGGTGATGCCTATGTTATGAATTTGGTGCCTATATCTTAAAAGGATCGGAAATTACGGCCAACTATGCTTATAAATTAGTACGAATATGACATAAATAACCCTGCGATCATTTTCCTTGTCGGGGTGACACCTATGTTATGAATTTAGTGACTGTATCTCTAACGGATCGGAAATTATGGCCAACTATGCTTATAAGTACGCATAGAGCATAAATGACCCTGCGATCATTTTCGTTGATGGGGGCGATGTCTATGTTACGAAGGTGGTGACTATCTTAAATGGATCGGAAATTACGGCCAACTATGCTTATAAGTACGCATAGGGCATAAATTAACTTGGAACATTTTTGTTGATGGAGGCGATGTCTATGTTTCGAATTTGGCGACTGTATTTTAAACGGGTCGGAAATTATAGCTAATTATGCTTATAAATACGCAATGAAAGCTTCACGTACCCAATCAGTGACGAGACACTATCGAGAGCCTCGCATAACCAATCAGTGACGAGACCTTTTCGAGAGCCTCGCGTAGCCAATCGGGACCGAGATCCTTTCGAGAGCCTCGCATAGTCAATCGGGGCCGAGACCCTTTCGAGAGCCTCGCATAGCCAATCGGGGTCGAGACTCTTTCGAGAGCTTCGCGTAGTCAATCGGGGCTGAGACCCTTTCGAGAGCGTCGCGTAGCCAATCAGAGACGAGACTNCTTTCGAGAGCTTCGCGTAGTCAATCGGGGCTGAGACCCTTTCGAGAGCGTCGCGTAGCCAATCAGAGACGAGACTCTTTCGAGAGCCTCGCATAGCAATCGTTGGTCGGGAATGCAAGAGCGTGAAGTAGGGACAACTGGTAGGAAGGAATGCAAGAGCATGAAGTAGGGGCCTCTGGTATGAATGCGAGAGCATGAAGTAGGTACTGTGAGCAATGTCGTTGGTCTGGAATGCATGAGAATGAAGTAGGTACGAGGAAGGAAGGACTCTGAGAAAACAGGAATGCAATAGCATGAAGTAGGGACGTCTGGTAGGAATNGAAGTAGGTACGAGGAAGGAAGGACTCTGAGAAAACAGGAATGCAATAGCATGAAGTAGGGACGTCTGGTAGGAATACGAGAGCATGAAGTAGAGACAACGATTGACGTCGTTGGTCAGGAATGCAAGAACGTGAAATAGGACCAACTGGTAGGAAATAATGTAAGAGCATGAAGTAGGGACGTCTGGTAGGAACGCAAGAGCATGAGTTTCGACATCTGGTAGGAAGGATTGTACGAGCATGAACCGCCAGGGCGTCAGGCGAAAGGATGCCAGAAGGAATATGAGAAATCTAATATGGAATTATGGAGCATGATTAGAGAAGTTGNCAGAAGGAATATGAGAAATCTAATATGGAATTATGGAGCATGATTAGAGAAGTTGCATGATGGGGGCAATGAACACGAACATTCTTCAGCCAAGATGGATGGTGCTGGCTTGGAATGATAGAGTATGCTTGTAACTGATTGCACATTCCGGCTGATATTGCACAATTTTCAGTTGGATTCGTCCGCATTGTACAAAAGCCAGCTGGATTGTGCAAAATATATTTTTTGAGAGAAATTTGGGAAATTCTGGCTATTTTGGCGGTTTTTGAGGGAAAAAAAGGGAAATTACGAGGGGAAAAAGGGGAAAATGATGTCATCCAAGATGGACACCACTCGTCCTGCGTCCCGCGCCTGGCACCCCTGGGCCAGAACCGACTATATATAACTACTCGCGTCGCAAAATTAGATTGTCTAAAAATGAAACGTAAGTTTTCAATTGTGAATTAATTTCGCACAAGGTTTCTGGTCGTGTGAATATTTTTCTGTTATGTCCTATGCTCTGTACCTATGTTTTGATTTTATTATGAACCATCATTTAGGCTCAAAAGAACGAGCAAGACCCTTTTAGCACAAAAAAAAACGAGCTAGTAAAATTGCGACCTTCAGCATATCTAATCACATGCCTTATCTCAGCCTATACGCACAAACCACTTAACTGATGTGCAGTATTTTCAGACGGCAATTTGCCTCTAAAATACCTNTTATCTCAGCCTATACGCACAAACCACTTAACTGATGTGCAGTATTTTCAGACGGCAATTTGCCTCTAAAATACCTTTAGTGATGACGTCATCATGCTATTGTATTGTAATGAAAATAAAGACACAGAATACCAAAGAATACAAAGGTGAAATAGTCTCTTATCCCGGCAACTCCAGCCGCATACTCCAGCAACATGGCGCCACTAGCCAGCAACACGTCGGAACGCCGTTCGCCAATCAACGCCTGGTAACTTACTTGCCAAGTGGCAGCTCAGCCAGTAGGGAACCTTCCGCAACACATGGTGGCCAGTCAGATACAAGGCCCGTTCCCAGATCTTCACGCAGCCAATCAGAGAATGGGTACGCCCACATCAAAGGAATCGCCACGCAATTTANAGGCCCGTTCCCAGATCTTCACGCAGCCAATCAGAGAATGGGTACGCCCACATCAAAGGAATCGCCACGCAATTTATTCTCTCTGCACATATCTACTCTATGATAAAGGTGTGCAACGGTAGTGCTTTAAAATCATGTAACAGATTCACGATCCCTAAAAATGGCTGTGAAAACACTTATTTTTAGCAATTTACACGTTTTAAATTAATCATGTTAAAGACGTAAAAAGGAAACAGAAACTAGAATTTTAAGAGATTCTTAAACCTTCTATTCGTACGCATACATCAATCAAAAATATTTTGACGAAAGTTAAAAAAAAAAAGTGCCGAAGCCTTGCTTATTGTTTGATGGTATGCGAAGACAGCAGTCTTAGTACTTTTATGATTATATAGTAGACTAGAGCAGATAATACTACCTGTTTGTTGACCTCGTGTTCTAAACAACGGAATATTGAAAAAAAGCGATAACATTGTTCTATACTATAAGCGTTGTAACAAGTTTTTCTTACCTAGTAAACAACCTCTCGTGGTGCATGAGAAGATTGTTAATGTCTTTCATCCACATGAGCTACAGTTAAGTAACTGTCACACGAAGTGTAACATGCTTGGACTGAAGTTGTTAGCATTCATTACCTGCTTATTNAAACAACGGAATATTGAAAAAAAGCGATAACATTGTTCTATACTATAAGCGTTGTAACAAGTTTTTCTTACCTAGCAAACAACCTCTCGTGGTGCATGAGAAGATTGTTAATGTCTTTCATCCACATGAAGCTACAGTTAAGTAACTGTCACACGAAGTGTAACATGCTTGGACTGAAGTTGTTAGCATTCATTACCTGCTTATTNAGCTACAGTTAAGTAACTGTCACACGAAGTGTAACATGCTTGGACTGAAGTTGTTAGCATTCATTACCTGCTTATTGCAAGCGCGATGGGCGGCTTCAGGTAAAACGTGAATTTTTTTCTGCTTTGTAAATATACCAAAAATTTAGTATTTCTGCCATGCCGTAATGACACATGTTAAAATTAAAAAGGTAAACCTTGTCTTTCAGTTGGGAATTAACGAAATTTTCCTATTTCGAGTCACGTATCTCTTTAACAGCCACTTCGTATTCCACACAAACATGATCCAGATCACTGGCTATACAATGCATGTTATGTAACGGGAGCTCTAGTAAAGAAACGAAGCGTTTCCGGACCTATGATCATGTGATATTTATTTTCCTCTAGACGTGAGGATTGTTTCCCTTTATGTATTTACATGTATTTTTGCAACATCCTGGATATTCACCTGTCACTGAAAGTGTTATTTAGATTTTGTATCCGTCACTGTATGGGGAGTGGGGTTGACGGAGGTTACCCCCGGCTACACATGTCCTGGTCGTGTCACAGAGTAAATAATTATACAGAAGCGAAACGGCAAGGCGGTACTTTTGATGAGGGTTCTTCCAATTTTCTGATTGGCTGCGCAAGGTTCTGGGAGCGGGCCTTGTGTCTGATTGGTAGAGAAACGGAAATCACGCGAATTCATTTGGCAACAAGTTAGACTACGAAATCATTTGTGTAATCGAGCCTCGGTTCTTGGGATTCGGCACTTTTTTTCTTGCAGGCTCGTTATTGGTTGAAAGTCGCCAAGGACTTGTCTAACAGAACTACGGTCCAATAGATGCAAAAACTCAAATGCACATGCAGTCGAAGTTTTAACTTGTCCTCTTTAGAATTCGCGAAATTTCCGAGACTCTGCTAATTGGCTACTGCGTGTTGCAAAAGGTTCCCTGGCGGCTGGGCTGATGGATGGCGAGCGTATTACAGGGCACCGTTTGGCGTGCGCTTTTTTTTTTTTTACTAATTACTCTAAATCTAAGTGTTATATGAGCCCGCGGTAGGGACGGGAGTTAAGTGCGTCTCAGGGCTAAGCCCCATACGCCTACAAGGAAGGGAGTATCATGCAAGGAGACATGCATCACGGCAAAGAGGGATTGGGTTGCCATGGCCAGATTGTGGCCATGACAACCTCCCTAAGTGTACTTATAGCTAAACTATAATTAGAAGAGAAAGGGGAAAACCGGCATAGTCACCGCAAAAACCCTTTCGACAGGAAATAATTAAAAATTGTTTCATGCATTATCATGTTTAACAGAAAATGCTCTTGTTTGGCGTGCGCGGCTGGAGTTCTCGGAGCGAGCGGCTACTTCACCTCT
The DNA here is from genome assembly GCA_002778355.1 of Clitarchus hookeri. Classification (NCBI taxonomy): domain Eukaryota; kingdom Metazoa; phylum Arthropoda; class Insecta; order Phasmatodea; family Phasmatidae; genus Clitarchus; species Clitarchus hookeri. Next base: position 296,782 of record NQII01001692.1, read on the forward strand.
GTACCGCTGTCTACTCTGTGGCTGCGGCGTGTGTTGCAGAGGAATGCGAGTGCGACGCGCGGTTGGCGTTCACGGAGACGTACAACTACAGCGGCGCCGAGTACGTGCTGTTCAGCTCGCGCGCCGCCTGGCTGGAGGCGGACGCCGTCTGCGCGTCCTTCCAGGCGCGCCTCGCCGTGCTGGACGACATGCGCAAGGCCAGCTTCGTCGCCGCGGCGCTCGCAGACTCCAACATGCGTGAGCAATCACCACATGTTATGTATGTATGCTATCTCCGAGATGTTGTAGGCTTGAGTGACTTCCACTATTGGCCGACGACTTGTGTGCACGCCCCAAGGACGCTTTCAACCTATAGTAAAGCCTCAACACCTGAGCGACCAATCTCCAGTAAAGAGGTCACACAGGTAAATGACGCNCGCTTTCAACCTATAGTAAAGCCTCAACACCTGAGCGACCAATCTCCAGTAAAGAGGTCACACAGGTAAATGACGCCGTATAGTTGCTAGTAACCAATGAAGTCACGAACTGCGCTCAAGCAAGTATAGAACAGTGAAATCTAGCATGGTACCAAAGAATAACGCGAATTTTGCAGGTCTCTAGCAATCACTGTTAAGAATTCCCTAGTAAACATNCGCTTTCAACCTATAGTAAAGCCTCAACACCTGAGCGACCAATCTCCAGTAAAGAGGTCACACAGGTAAATGACGTCGTATAGTTGCTAGTAGCCAATGAAGTCACGAACTGCGCTCAAGCAAGTATAGAACAGTGAAGTCTAGCATGGTACCAAAGAATAACGCGAATTTTGCAGGTCTCTAGCAATCACTGTTAAGAATTCCCTAGTAAACATNTCTAGCATGGTACCAAAGAATAACGCGAATTTTGCAGGTCTCTAGCAATCACTGTTAAGAATTCCCTAGTAAACATCCTAAACTGCAATGGAAGTTCTTAACCTATGCATTGCATGGAAATACTACCATATATAAGGCTGCAAATATAGGAATGTTAACCACCGCTACAATACATAATTGCTAGGGACAGGAAAATTTCGCGAATTCATTTTAAGACAAGCTAGACGTCAAACACATGTTCATATCTTTTATGTTTTGCAATTGGATCACATGTTATGAGACACGCCCAGGTGAACTCTGAGCCAATAACATACGTGCAAGGAAACAAGCACCGAATACCGTGTCACCTGGCCTGAGGTAAAAATCGCTACACGCTGAGGCAGCAGCCAATGAACAGAAAGCTGGGGTTCGAAAATACACAGGACCGTGGAGTCTAGCATGCTGGTCTTTTAAAACGNAGCAGCCAATGAACAGAAAGCTGGGGTTCGAAAATACACAGGACCGTGGAGTCTAGCATGCTGGTCTTTTAAAACCCGAAATTTTTCTGTCAGTAATAATTGGTAACTTCCCTATGCATTTGACTTTTTCCTGAGCGAATGTAGGTGTGCTACCATGGGTGTATGGGAAAAAACTTTACCACCCGCTCTTTCTCACTACACATATACATAGGGGCAGTGATATTTCGCGAAAAGATTTCGAGACAAGATACAGTCCAAAGCACTGTAGGGTCGTCCAGCTTCTTTGATTGGCTAAAAAATGTTCTGGCCCGTGTTAACCGTTTGCGCACGAATCGCGAAGGTTCAGTGTCGGAGTTACTTAGTCCTGAGTGGCTTGGTCAAAGACGGACACGGCACCAGCAGCCTATGGAGGTATAACAAGAGCTGAGGTGTGTATATAGTATTGAAGTCTACTGTGTGCTCCGATTTTTACGCGAAAATTCACTGGCCCTACATATACACTACACTGGTGTGGTATATTTTCGAACAATTTCTTAGAGTGAACAACGAGTCATCGATAGAGACCGGAAAAATTCGCGAGTTCAAGGACCTGCAGGCTAGACTTTACAGTCTTATGTACAAATATGCCGATATTTACTGTACACTGGTTGTCTGCTGTCACAGTGGAAGGTGGCGATTGGACCAGCGTTCTCCGGGAGGTGTCAAACACCGTGCGTACCAATTGCTAAAGTTATATCAACACATGTGTTTTGAATTATAACATGTCTCAAAATGAATAAGCGAATTTTTCAGGTCTCTAGTCATCGATAACCAGTAACAGAAAGGTTTGTTATCGTGGTAGGTTCTTTCTGCTACGTCTGCTCTCGAGATCACGTGCGATTTTCCCAAGGAGAATGAAAGGAGTAAAAAGAGCAGCTGCTACTCGACCTGACGACGCAAATGACAAAGAGCAAAAGTGTGTTTTTTGTTTGGCAAATAGCGCGAAGACGAGAGGTTAGAGACATTGTACTGATGTTATTGGATGCAAATATGCCGTCTGATAACGAAGAAGACAATGGATAAGTTTAACATGCTCGCGTAGCTGTAATTAACAATGTCAGTGGATTTCGTTGGTAACAACTTTCACTTTTACAATATCCTTCTACGCTACTTACAGGATGACGATTACGTTTTATGATAGGTAGGAGCAGTGATATTTCGCGAAAAGAATTCGAGACAAGATACAGTCCAAAGCACTGTAGGGTCGTCCAGCTTCTTTGATTNACTGGCGCACCGTTTGACTGCCCTTAACTATCGCCACCATTGTCAGCCAATCACGCCATATGTAGAGGTCGCCAACCAAGCATGCGTGACTGTTGGTGGATGCATTTCCAGCAACTGTTTTAACATTTTCTGTACGGAATCACTCGTTACGTATGCTGCTAATGAACATTTTATGTTTCCGTTAATGTGTTGTGTTTTAGTGTTTGTGCCTCAACGGGTCACTTCCGCCTATATATTCCTATACAATAATAGTTTGTTTTAGTGAGCTCTACCACCCCTCAATGTTTGTCCCATGATTTTAGAATCATCCTGTATAGTATTGAAATCTACTGTGTGCTCAGATTTTTACGCGAAAAGTCACTGGCCATAATGATAGGTCTAAAAAATAGAGATTATGGAAAATCGCGAAAAAATTTTGGCCAACATATCTTCTAAAACACTTTAACTAGTTTATTCTTTCGTTATTGGATGGACGAGATTTTGACTCGGCTAAGTTGTTTGCAGACCAATCACGAACGTTCTGCCTTATAGTATCAGAATCAACAATGGGCCAGTGAAATGGAGTAGTAGCTTCATACAGGCATGGCAGCCAATAAGGAAAGAAAACTGTCGGACATGTGTACAGTACGTTGAATCCTAACAAACAGTAAACTTTTCCCGTTATAAACCATTGTCTCTACTAATGAATAATTTTTCCAAAAAAAATGTTATCTTGAATTCCCAAGTACGGTACCTAACATGCAGTCGCGTGACAGTCTGTTTATGTTTTTGTGGGCGGGAACGTTTTTACTCTTTCTGCTCTTTTTGCTCTTTCTGCTCCACCTCGGCGAGCAAGATCAGAGAGAGCTGCTCTTAGGGAGCGGAAAGTGCAGTCCTCTTACCACGCGAACAACAAACCAAAAAAGTGCTTCCAGGCAGCACGAACGGCAGAGAGCGAGAAAGAGCGTGAAAAGAGCAGAAGTAGTAGAAAGAACATGCCACGCGAACAGACCTAGAGACCTTGCCGTCTCGAATTACAAGCTGGCACCAAGCTACATTCTGCAGTCTTCTACGTTCGCTATACACTCAGTATTTTTGGAATCAATCTTTGAAAAATATCACTGGCTCTACCTGCAGATATTATAATAGGCACGATGACTGGCATGGACCTAGTAAAGTTGGTAATGATGGAGGGAAAATACTTCCATGTCTTAATGTTGAATTGAAAGTGTTAGTACAACATTTGTGAAAACTAAAATGATTTATTTAGCTACGTTTTTTTTAGTGCACACAAATGTAAGAATAGCCAAATTTTTANATTTGTGAAAACTAAAATGATTTATTTAGCTACGTTTTTTTTAGTGCACACAAATGTAAGAATAGCCAAATTTTTAAAAATATGTACTTACTTTCCTTATAACTTCACAGTTTAGCTTGACCGACGCATGAATGAAGCAATCATTCCCATGGCAACGTTAATTTTAAATATGGTGAAAAAATGCACAATGTTCACACAAGTATATCTTAACCAGGGCTTTGAAAAGTGCCCACTTTACCGTGAACATCCTATACNAAATGCACAATGTTCACACAAGTATATCTTAACCAGGGCTTTGAAAAGTGCCCACTTTACCGTGAACATCCTATACTCGAGTAGAAGTCACTTGTTCATTGGTTGCCGTTACAGACCGAACTCAGGCCGTGTTCGAACTGGCCATTTATTATATTGGTATTGTAGTATTTATTAGCGTTCAATTAGGACGCCGTCGATAGTCACTTGTTAAAAGATAGTGGCGCTTTGGTAATTTTGTATCTTAGTAATTTTCGTTACGTACTAAAAACTAAATTCTATAGTCGTGCCGACCTAAGAACGGATTTGGCGACGCCTACCCAGGTGAAAGAGAGAGACAGAACGACTTGTAAAGCACCAACCACAGGTAGCTGACAGGCAGGCAGGTGAATTTGCAAGCACTTCCTCCCACATGCCGCACCACCGTCGTCCTATTGTATCCTTTCCCCGGGGAGGAGTGGCCCGACATTGGCAGAGCTTCCAAGTCCCAAGTTACAGCGGCGCTTCTATAAAATACCAAATACGTAATCATTCTAGTCGGCTTATTCTGGTCACGTGACTTTTCAGTAAACTTGAAGTGCCAATTCGAACACGTCCTCAGTCCACGGTTAGAGATGATGGAAAATAGCGAAAAAAATTTTGAGCCAAAATATTTTCTATAACACTCCAACTAGTTTTGTCTTTCATGATTGGATGAAGAAGGATTTGACTCGGCTAAGTTGTTTGCAGACCAATCACGAATGTTCTTCCTTATAGTATCAGAATCCTCATTGGTCCAGCGAAAAGGGGTAGTATCCTCATACATCCTCACAACATGTCGGATATTTGTACAGTATGTTGAATCATAGCAAAGAGTCAACTTTTCCCTCAATTTCTATCTATGGTTTTAACCTGTGTAAACGTGCATGGTGTTGTTCGGGCGGCAGTGTCCCCGGACCTGTGGCTGGGCGGCAAGGTGGAGCGGGGGTCGCTCGTGTGGACGGCCACTGGGGCGGAGATCCCGGACGACGTTGACGACGAGGGGTACCCACCTTGGACNCTCCCCGCCAGAGACCACCGCTGCCTTTCGCTCGCCCGCAGACTGCACGACCAGCCGCAGTTCGTGCGCTTCAGCTGCTGGACGCCCAAGCCCTTCGTCTGCGAGAGGAGTGAGTCATCGCCCCCTTCCCCAACCCAGAGACACACACCACGAGTGTGGTCGATTGCTATGGTACATTCACGGTTACTTCCAGCTTTCTGAAGCACAGCTAAAGTTCTGCTCCCAGTATATTCCTCCGCCTCATGCTAACAAAACTCAACCCAGGTAAGGTTAATTCTACTCAGGTTAGGAACAAGACTAGTATAATTATGGGAGAGTATGGCATAGGGAAAATTTCTGCCGCTAGGTGTGCAGTGTTCCATAGAGGTCACTTAAAAAAAAAAAATTGTAATCTACGTGAATGACGAAAGAGAAAGATTTTACTTTGTTACGAAGTTATTTTATATTTGATTTATGTTAATTGCAATTATCCTGTTTTTTTTTTTTAACGTAGAAAATAGAGAAAATATGCTACTCATGCGACACTAGCGCTTACCTAGTGGCGAAAATGTTTGGTTGCCAAGCTTTTAACATTGATCTTCCCAACCCGAGTAGAAGTGCACTTAACCCAGTCTGGAAAATTACATCAATGAGACAACGCACCGCATTCGTGCGCACTCATTGCAGTACTATACTGCATAGATAGACACCTGAAAATTTCGCGAGTTCAATTACCTGTAGACTATACTCCATTGTCGTATGTAAAAATCATGCAAATTTCACTGTTAATTGGTTGCTTTCTGTATTAGCGGAAGGCGGTGATTCGGTCTGCATTTTATTGTGTGTTTATAATTGGCTCAGAGATGTTCGTGAGGTGTAAACTGACGGGTGGGCCAATAGCATACGTAATACAAACGTAGGAAGTTTTGAATTCTAGCTTGTCCCGAAATGAAACCGCGAATTTTTCAGGTCTCTATGCATATAACTTGTTATTACTATACTTTGCCAACACACTTATCTCTGTTTTTATTCATATTAATTATAAAGAAAATTACGTTTGACGTACTTGGCTGTTTCCCAAATATGCCGTCACGTATTACAAGCGTTTTAGACACGTGTTAAAATTAAAGTTAACTTTTTTTTAGTTAAATTGAAGTTTTATGCTATGATATTTCAACTAAAATTTATATGAGTAAACGCAGGGGAAAAAATAAGGTGTGTTTATAATGCCTAGTAAGAAATAGTTCTTATGCAAATATTACATTGAGTGCGCACGAATCTGGTGCGTTGCCCCTTTGGTTTAATTTTCTGTACTTGGTTAAGATTTGTTTGCATGAGGCGGAGAAATATCCTTGAAGTAGAAATTTAGTAGGACTTCAGAAAAGTTGGAAGTAAGGACCCTTTCACAGGATCAAAGTTCACTTCAAATTTTCTTCAAATTTATTGAATTCAATTCCTTGAATGCCGTGTGACGTCACTCGAGCATCATAATCGAGGCCATTTTGCCTTTCAAGTCATTAAATGACTCAAATTCCTTCAAAGATTTTTCAAGAATCCAGTTTTTCGGCAATCATTCTTAATTTTTTTAACACTCTAAATATAAATTGTTGTGTCTTGAGACAGTAATTTATGCCCGTTTAAGATACAAAAATATTTGCATATACTTATTCCATGGAAAGAAAATGTCGCCTTAAAAAAAGTTTTTTTTTTTTATTTTGACAAATTATTTTCCCATAGTGTATGGTTTGTAGAGGTTTTAAAAGAAAAGTCACTAAACTTATTTATAATTTTCAAAACTGAAACATTTGCGAGAAATTACCAAGTAGTAATTTCAACATTCATTGAATACAGCTGCATGTGTGAAAAGCCTTTCAAAATTTTGAAGTAATAATTCAATTTCTATTGAATTAAATCAATTTAAGTGCATGTGAATATTTTTTTATATTCAATAAGTTGAATTCAATTGGTTGAATTCAATAAAATACTTGATCGTGTGAAATGGCCTTAACACTATTGTGCCCAACGTAGACAAGTGTCTACATGTTTCACAGGAAGGTTATGTTTGACCGGTGCTGTACAACACGAGGCTCAGTGTCCAATGAACTTTCCTGCAGGTAGCTGATTCACAACCGTGCTAATGCTCTACATCGTGATTGGCGCATGCCACTATCGCAGAGCACAAACTATGTTAACCCAAATTCACTATCTCAGACAAATTAAAAAAGGCTTAGCAAATCTTTAATTATTTGCAACATTTTATATTTTTACTTTTATAACCTACTTATTTTTTTTAGACAGATGTCAGTCTTAAAATATATTAAAATTTGTTTAGCATTACAGTACAATGAGAAGTGGATTAACTTATAGCATGTTGATAAAAATACAGCCACGACTTGACGGACCAGCTGATGGCGGAAGGATACGTAGTCAGATGTAAATAGTGGCGCTACTTTCGCCGAGTTGTCAAAAAGTGGCCTTCTTATATGGTACAGAATATATCAGCTTACCCATTTCATTCCCACATTAATTTATTGATTCAGGCGTTCCAAAAAAGAATTTTTTTGATGTGTGGTGTGCTTAAGTTGGTTAAGAACTGTTTATCTCAACCAGAAATCTGTAGGCGTTGTGCTCAGTGGTTAGTGACATGAGCCTGTCTTGACGAGGAGTACTAGCACGGTTTGCGAATCAGTCACTCCCAGGGGAAAAAAATTGGGCACTGAGCTTCGTAGAGTACAGTGCCGGTCAAACATTACCTTCCCGTGCAACACGTAGACAGTTGGCCACAATGTGCATGGAAGGGTTAAGTACAGCACACGTCATATAATGTCTTATTTGCAACACAAGGAATTATGCACTGAAGAGCCAAAAAAACTGGTACACCTGCCTAATATCGTGTAGGGCCCCCGCGAGCTCGCAGAAGTGCCGCAAGACGACGTAGCATGGACTCGGCTAATGTCTGAAGGTATTTGGAGGCATAGAAATCTGCGCCAATTTGAGAAAGGGTTGCAAGTCTGTCACGTTTAATGATTCTCGTCAGTCGTCGTTTGTCCCGTTCGTTCACGATCTTTTTTTCGGCCGCAGCGATGTCGAAGATTTGATGTTTTACCGGATTCCCGATATTCACGTTACACTCGTAAAATGGTCGTACGCGAACATCCAAATGTTATCGCTACCTTGGAGATGCTATGCCCCATCTCTCGTGCGCCGACTATAACGCCGCGTTCAAACTCACTTAAATCTTGATAACCTGCCATTGTAGCAGCAGTAACCGATCTAGCAACTTTGCCAGACACTTGTTGTCTTACATAGGCGCTGCCGACCGCATCGCGTTACTCTGATTGGTTCCATACTTCTGTTATTTGCATACGCACGCCTTTACCAGTTTTTTTGGCTCTTCAGTGTAATTGAACAGCCTTACGGAAGCGGACTGTGGGTATGAGGGCGGCGCCATGTTGTTGTCGGCAGACGCGAGGACGGAGCAGATCGGGGCGCTGCCGGCCAAGTGGCAGGAGGCCGGCGGACAGACGTACGTGCTGTACAACGGACATCTACGGTGGCAGGAGGCGGTGGCCTTCTGTCGGAGGCAGGGGCTCGTGCTAGCCACTGTGCCTAGTCGCAACGCTGCAGAAGTGCTCGGCGAGGCCATGGTTCGCTCCCGGCCAGGTGGGTACCCCTCCCCCCTAACACCTTCCCAACACCATGACCCTAACACGAACCATAAAGCCGCTGGTACAATAGGCGGTTGGTGTTGGTAGCAGTTGAAGTACAGGGTGATATGTGAGAGATGGCACAATAGGCGGTTGGTGGTTGGTTGTTGGTGTTGGTGTTGGTGGTTGGTCCTAAAATCATTTCAACTCGCGGTTGGTGGTTGGCGTTGGTGTTGTTATTGGTTGGTTGGTGTTGTAGCAAGTTGGAATACCTTCAACTTTTACCACCAACTGTTCAATCAGTGAGCATTTTCTAGGTTTTTGAACGAGTGTTGCGTGGAAAAGCTTTAAAATGGCGTAAAATAATCGTGAAAAAAATATATTTATATTAAGATGATAATACATTATTTTACTCAGAAATCAGCACTATTTAATATTAAAAATCCTACGTGTAGGTAATAACACATGAGCTAAAGCAAATCATACTAGTATGTAGTATTTGCAGGCTTTTAGGAAGCGACTGCAGTATTACATACTAATTTGAGTTAGCTATGAGAATTTTTAATTTTTTGTTACAAAATTAGGTGTATTTAATTTTTAGCATAAGGAAATAATTTAATGTTTTAAATATAGCTCATTTGATTGTGCTTTATGTAAAAAAAATTAAATATCAGCAATAAAAGTATTGTTTGCTTGATTATAAAAATTCAGATTCTAGCAACAGCCTATCAAATTGAATGTTACGCCATTCTTAAGAATTTACTGCCATCTGTTGACACAGCCACGAACAATTTGCAACAACACCAACGCTGACTCTTGTGCCATTTAACACATCGCACGTTTGATTAAAAAAGTGCGAAGACACTGCCAATGGACTATATGACACTTCATCAAGCCTTTCTGGAGTCATGCATATGTCGCCATGTTCAGATACTAGAGCACGACACGCCGACACACCTCAACGTAGCGTCTGTGTTCCAGACTTCAAGAACATGTGGATCGGGGGCTTCTATGACGACGGGTGGTCGTGGGTGTCGAGCGGGGAGAAGATACCCGAGAAGTCCGACGACGCCGGCTACCCGCCGTGGCGCTACGGCAGGAGCCAGACAAGCAGCGGCTGCTTGCTGCTGGACCGTCGCATCTGCGACAAGCCCGTCTTCGTCGAGGCCAACTGCAACCGCAGGAGGGGCTTCCTTTGCCAGAAAGGTTGCCCACACTCCTTCCTTCCTAACTAACTACATACTTCTAACAACAGCACTTGGATAGAGAGAATTCACGCACTTATTGCCACATACTGGCTTTTTCAAGGTTAAGTTCTATACAAACTAGGACAAGTATGCCCGTAATTTATACATGAAAAAAGTGCAGTGGCAAATTAAGTCGTTTTCTTTTCATCCTATAAATAAACCATATTCATAATTAAGTATAATGCAATGGAGTGGGTCAGCGTATTTCTACAGCACGTCCAAAGATATTCATAGTAGTAGATAGGTTTGCGGAAGTCTGGCATTATGTATTTTAAATAAGGCAAAAACGGCACTCGCCACCGGAAGGGGAGGGAAACACTCCGCCTCGAAGACAGCCATTCACAATATCCAATAGCATATGTTTAATGCGAGAGTAGCATCTCTTGAGTATTTCAGTTGTTACTCCATCAATTCCTGGAGCTTTACCATTGTTAATTTTATATACAACTGATGTAAGTTCTTCCAAGCTGTACTCAGGAGCTTCCTGTACTTCAGGAATCAAAGCCATTGGCTGTCTTTTAGCGGAGTGATCCTCCCCCTCTTCCTCCATGGAGTCATCAGGAAGGAGCGCGTGGAGCAGAACTTGCATTGATCTCTTCTGATCAGTGATCAGGTTTCCATTTACTTTCATACTTGGAGGAGGCGCCGTTCTTTTAATTTTATTGGCTGTAAGCCGATATACCAATCCAAATGGGTCCTCATTACCAACCTTGGTAACGAAGTCCTCCCATGATTTAGCCTTCTTCTTCCGGACCCTACCGAAGTAAGTCTACTTCTTCATCTTATAGGTGTTGGAGAACTCTTTTCTTTCTTCACCTCGAAGTTTGTGAAGTTGCCTTCTTGCTCTTCTGAGACAGAACAGTGGGAATTTCCTACTGAGGATTCTTCACTCTGATTATGGACTACGGATGATTAAGCTCATTTCTTGTCAGGATAATATGGAGACGCCGAGTCAAACAATGTGTGTTGTCGCGTGTACAGACAGGTTGAAGACTATAGGATCACCTGACTAAATTGAGTTCCAAATCACTACATTGCCAAACCTGTATCTCACAAAACCACGAGTAAAGCTCGGGAGCTGCTCTCAATTCATCAACGTTCAGGTCCTTATAAATGTCGTCTGCTGTGCCATGACTGCATCATCTGACAGTCAGGACCAAACAGAGATCTTCTCGTGACGATCTGCTCCTTCGAGGATCATCTGACGTGTCAAGCTTTGTCATGCACTTCTCCACGTCGTGTGAATCACGCCCTTTGGGAACTTGGGACACCATCACCCGAGTCTGGTCTGCCTCCAGTCACCCGATGAGTCTTCCACGCATAAAATTGTCAACATTGGTGGTTCTTTGAGCAGTTGTTTGTCAGGAGCATATCGATTTCACGTGTGCTGCAGTGATACATACTGTCTGCATTTGCGTTTAAAGTTTGTTGTTGTAGGCTACCTCGGTAAATACCAACTAGTGCAGGTAATCCAAGCGCATAACAGGGTGCTGCTTTATATTGAATTTCAAGATTTTAAGTTGAAATTCTCATATTTACGTAAAGAAAAATGATGAATTATATTTTTTAAAAATAATTCATGATAATTTTATTAAGCTGTGTATCGTCGATAAAATGTCACGAAACAGTTAAATATCCTCAAAATGTAGAAATAATTTGCTCTTGGGCAGTTTTAAAGTAGGCTAGGGGGAAAAGTACGGTTGTGGCATCACTGACCGCGTGTGCTCAGGCTCAGGGGGCAATGAGTCTGCGGACGCCGGCGTCGAGTCGCTGAAGGACGGCAGGTGCGAGTACAGTCTGATGGCGAGGTCGGTCAGCTGGTACGCCGCCTACAACGTCTGCAGGAGCCGCGGAGCGCAGCTGGTCACTCTCAGCAGCGATGGCCAGCTCAACATGCTCGTCAACATGATGGCCGACCACCCCCTGGGTGAGCCTTCGCACTGCGCACGCAAGTAAAGCGGCTTCAGTCGAGCATCGCGCCCAACCGTGCAACACGCACGAGTCCGTTCAAGTTTGTTCAAACACTAACAAATTGCCAGCAAAGTTCGATTCGTGTTGCATACGAGATAAGAAAGTATTGTATTTTGTGAGAATGGAAAATATTTTGCTATAATGTACTTGTTTAAACGTTTTGAAAAAATAAAATTATAAGAGCCTATTTTTAATTAAAATTTAATCGTATTTCCATTTTAGATGCTTCAAAAACACATTGGGAGAGAGTGTTGGGGGGGGGGGAACATAATCAAGCAGAAATAATTATAATTATTACTGTGATTGTAGGTACTACAAAATTAGTTTAAATGTTTAGTATTTTTAATAACTTATCCCTTTCGACAACGAAAATTATCATTTTCATAACTAAAATGATGTCGATAAAATCAATTGTTGAAAATTATTGTTATAGTTCATTGACGATTACTTCACACTTTTCTGAAGCCCTGCTAAAGTTGTAATTCCAGGATACTCTCCCGCCTCGTGCAAATAAAACTGAACTATGTTTAGAAAATTGCACCAAAGGGACAACTCACCGCACTCGTGCGCACTCAGAGTCATAATAATATGGACGAGAACTATTTCTCACTAGGCGTTACCAACACATTACATTTTCTCACTGTTTTATTCATTATAAATGAACTAATATGATTTATAGATAAAATTAAGTAAAATTTTAATTTAACCAAAAATAAGGAAATTTTGTGTTAACAGAAGTATAGAACGCTTGTGACACATGGCATACACGTCATATATATGTTGATTTTTCAAAAGTTTGATTTAAAAAGTGTGAGTAAACTGCGGGCAGACTGTGTCTTTACTACAAATTACTATTTTATTAATAAAATCGGAGTAGGTGTTATGATCGTCTTGCTTGATGAAGGTTTTTTTTTTTTTTTTTGCCAAACGTGCTATCTAACACACCCATAGTGGAAATATGCTTAAATTTTAATTAAATTAGCGTCCCTTTATTTTATTTTTCAACACCTGCAAATAGGTAACTTGTAGAGAATATTTCTCAGAGTCATGAAGCATATGCTTCCCTCTTAATGCCACCTAAATGGTACTTTTCTGACCATTCTGGTAGTGTCTGCACTACTTTTTAATGAACTTTGAGTATTTTACAGTCGGTTGGAGTAATCCATTGGAAGCCAGTATACTTCTACCTTAAGGCGGACAAAACCATAGACTAGAGGCGAGGTAGACCGATCTTGCGAGCTCCGCACACCAATCTCTGTGTCCCAACATCGAACTGCTTTTCTGTCAATACGTCTAGTGAAAACGACATTTGTAAAGCAGCTTGATTAAATTCAAATCGGTAACAGTATTTTATTAACATTATAGTTATTGTCATTAAAAAATTAAGATGTAAACAAGCACGTTAATCACTGTTGACCATGTGACTAAAACAGATGTGTTCATTTCGGGTATGTCGATATTGGGTACGTGCGCAGAAGACGAATAAGCGGTCTGCCTTATCTACAGTATATGCTCACAGCCAACTGTCGTACCCGTCAGTCGCCCGTGTCCGTCCGTCAGTCATCCGTCTGTGCTTTCGGCCGTCAGTTGAAGGCGATTCGCAACAATCCGTCGTCCGTCAATCCTTCAGTACGGCAAAATTTCAGTGTGGCAACTTAACATCGTGATCTTTCTTTAGTTGGAGGTATATTTTGACTGGAAATACATTTTCAAGAAAGAAACATTTTGGGGAGGTAATATTTTACGTGATAAGAATTTAAACTGAATTATTGTTTATATATTTTAATTCCTGAATTTATCACCAAAGATAATATACACAGATCCACCGTCTTGCATTTTATTTCAAAGTGCGTATTCACTTCTACGGAATGTCGTCAGAAGGCGGTGGCCTATCCGTCGGTACGTCGAAAGTTAAAGTTTGAGAAATATTTAACCGATTGACGGCTAGAAAACAAAAGTTGCCCTGCGATTGGTTGAAGATCACGTGACCGCCGGACGGACGGGCGACTGACGGATGCGACGGATGGCTGTGAGCACAGCTTCCAACTGGCGCTTGAACTCTGTTGCAGTGCGTTAGAAACCCAGGATTTCCACGAATGTGGTGAACTGTGAAAAGAACACACACTTCATACTATGCCTTTCGTTTACTTTCAAGTTGCATTGACAGATTTGAGCGGCTCTTAACAACGAGATCTTGAGAGCCGATGAGCGTGAAACGAGGTGATAATGGAGCAGCGCCGGAATGTAAGGGTGGGGGAAACTGGAGATACGCGAGAAAACCCGCTGGCCAGCGCCATCGTCTGGCACGATTCCCACATGTGAAGATCCGGGC
>NQII01001692.1:311132-332088 GCA_002778355.1 Clitarchus hookeri
GGGGGGGGGGGGATCGAACCCGGTTCGCCTTGGTGGGAGGCGAGCAGGCTAGCTGCTCAGCCACCGCGGCCCCAAGACGAAACATTGGTCAAGCTCATGTTTAGCCCGTGTGTTTGCTTTGTTGGCGTGGCGTGGTGCTGGCGCAGAGATCCGCCACGCGTGGCTCGGCGGCCAGCTGGTGAACTCGTCGTGGGTGTGGAACAGCACCGGACGGCGGATACCCACCGGCAGCGGCAAGGACAGCGTCCTCCCGTGGTGCGAGTTCCGCGACCAGCCCGGCATGGACTTCCTCAACCTGGACAGGATGGACAACTCCAAGCCCGTCGTGTATGGCCTGGCGGGCAACGTCACACAACCGTTCTTCTGCAGTGAGTATTGTCTTATTCGCGGCATATTAATACTTTTGGAAGCAAACCTATGAGAAATCACCCAGTGGCGGGTCTAGACATCCATCAAGGAGGAGGCTAACTGAGCTGCATTACGTTAAAGCTACATGTTTACCAATACGTGTTAAGTTTAATGTTACATATAAATGCATGTACTTAGTGGAGAGTCTATCTGATTTTTAAATTTTAATTTTCATCTTTTTATGCTAGGTGTTGCAGTATTACAATGTACTAAATTTCATGAATTATTTTATTTTATCCAGTGTTTAATCATCCTCCAAGTCCCATTAGCCCCCCCCCCCTTCAAATCCCCTCACCCCATGTATGAAGTGTCTGGTTGTTCCATAATCATGTTACGTATCACAAGCGTTTTATATGTCTGTCAACATAATAAATGTATCTTAATATAGCTTAAATTTAAATTTTTTTTTCATATTTTATCTACAAATAACAATATTTAATTTATAGTTAATATGAATAAAAACAGTAAGAAAATATGTTCATTGGTAACGCCTAGTAATAAACAGTTCGGAAGCAAAATATTATTATACACTCAGTGCGCAAGAATGCGGTGCGTTGTCCCTCTGGTGTAATTTTCAAGACTCGGTCAAGCTTTGTTTGCATGAGGCTGAGAAATATTCTGGAAGTACAAATTCAGTAAGGCTTCAGAAAAGTTGGAAGTAACCGTGAATGGACTTCAATACCTCATCTTGTACCATCCCCATTCAGAGGTCACTCGTCACGCAGATATGACCTCATTCCCCCTTCCTCTTCTCTTGTTAAACCTCCTACACGCTTACATTTAATGTTATTCCTCACACTCTAAATTCGAATAAGTGGAAAACCACTTATTCGCAGTAAATTTCAACTACTCGGATCAGTGAAAATGGCTCCACTTAGAATCGATGGAAAACCACTGGTTGTTTCAGTGAAACAATTTCACTGACTGAATAAGTGACAGCTAACTTCATGCGACGAGTTAAATATTGTTTTATTGAATTTAGCTAGATCATTACTTGAAATGAACACATTTCTTTAAACGCTGTTCATATTGTGCAATTTAATGTAGTTTAAAAAAAAGTAAAAAAAAAAAAAACATGCCGATAATTTGAGCCAATAATATCTAGCTTTTAGACTTACGTCATCAATGGAGTTTTCAAACCACGTTGAAAATAAAGGAAAAAAATATTATTTTTCTAAAATATGTAGCTTTAAATTGCATGCCATTTCTTTTAGTTTATAGTTTAGTTGGTAACATTAGTATTGCTAATACAAATAGTACGTATGAATACACTCACTTCGCCACATTTAATGCAGTTTAAACCTTAAATCCGAGCGCAATGATGATTACGTGAAAACTAAATGAACAACTGAATGTCCTGGTTATCTCGTAAAACGGTATTGTAAAAGACAAAAACTATAATTTAAAATAATATACTTTAGGTGTTGTATTAGTTTATGTGTTGTCATTTAATTTGCTAATCCTTGTTTTACTGATCCATCAGTCAAAAAACAAATCACTGAAAATGGCTGATGGATCAGTGGTAAATGTCACTGAATCAATAAGTGAAGGAGAACTGGCATTCTTTCAATAATTCGACAGTTAAATTTACTGAAGTGTCTGTTGGAATAAGTCAGGTGCTCTTAACTGATTCAGTGAAATTCTCACTGATTCAGACGAGTGAGAACTGAGCACACAATGAGTAAAATATCCTCCAAATACATCGCATGGCAAAAAAAAAAAAGACTGCTCCAGCATAAAATAATTGACTGTGCATGGTGAAATACACGCAAGAACCGCCAAAGCTGGAGCTGCGATTGAAGAAGGTCACGCCTTCTGACACAACGAACCATTAACAGGCATGTGTTGGCACTACTGGAGAGTTCTGCGCATGCCCGCAAGAAACTTATCATTTTATTGGTGGAA
Organism: Clitarchus hookeri; assembly: GCA_002778355.1. Taxonomy (NCBI): domain Eukaryota; kingdom Metazoa; phylum Arthropoda; class Insecta; order Phasmatodea; family Phasmatidae; genus Clitarchus; species Clitarchus hookeri. The sequence continues at coordinate 313,446 of NQII01001692.1, forward strand.
AGTCTGCGGCGAGTTTCAATGCAGGGCCCTCGAGCACTTTCACATGTAACTGGACCATGTATTTTGAGTNGGTGGAAAGTCTGCGGCGAGTTTCAATGCAGGGCCCTCGAGCACTTTCACATGTAACTGGACCATGTATTTTGAGACACAGCGCTATGGAAAACCAGTTTTTATAACTCCGAAATGTGTGCGATGTCTTGAAAGTAAACGAAAGGCATAGCACGAAGTGTGCGTTCCTTTTATAGTTCAAAACATTGGGGAGAAAAAAAAAATCCAGTTTTTCAAACACTCTGCAACACAGTTCAAGCGTTAGTTGGGCTGGCACCTTGATGTGGAAGANGGTGGAAAGTCTGCGGCGAGTTTCAATGCAGGGCCCTCGAGCACTTTCACATGTAACTGGACCATGTATTTTGAGTCACAGCGCTATGGAAAACCAGTTTTTATAACTCCGAAATGTGTGCGATGTCTTGAAAGTAAACGAAAGGCATAGCACGAAGTGTGCGTTCCTTTTATAGTTCAAAACATTGGGGAAGAAAAAAAAATCCAGTTTTTCAAACACTCTGCAACACAGTTCAAGCGTTAGTTGGGCTGGCACCTTGATGTGGAAGACATACAATACAACAGACAATAAAATGCTGTTCTCTCCACTAGCGCATGTACACATTTCCCACCTAGCCTGTTAACCCACACGTCACAGACAACTTTACACACTATCCGGACCGGACACTAGGTGTTTCATCTCCAGTGTCTGTAGCAAACCAGTGGTCCAACTTCAAAGATATCTACCGCCCTTGGAATCCACTTTAGACCACAGGTCGTGTGTATGTTTTCACCATCTTTTATCGTGATTAACCTACAGTCGAAGTTTGTTGGTCTAATTTAAATACACTCTGCTTAGTGGTGAGAATTTCCGTTTACGCTCGGTGTTACGCAGATTAAAGAGAGTAAATCCTACTTCACAACTTGGAGACCACATCTAGAAAAAATGTGTATTTTGAATTCTGTGGCCCATAGTTCTTTAAATTAATACATGATTGCTGGCAATGAAACGAAATTTTCAAACTTTATTTACCAACTCACTATTGCCCGTCTTCTGGAAATATCCTTCTGTTTGACTTCATCACGGTTTTGTGGAAGTTCTTTAAATAATTATAAATTTGTTGATCACTGTCTTGTAATTATTTTAGCAGAAGCCAAGTGATACTACATGAAAAATTTAATGTACCTATGTGGTAAATGTGATGCTCTTTGCACAGGTAAATGCCGCGAAGAAGACGCGTATTTTCCTGCCGCTGCGGGAAGTGCAGACATTAGTACCTCAAAGTGGTGGCCATAACAACGGAAAAGCTCGAGACAGCGGACAACAAGGTAAGCAAAAGTGAAGCTGGCAATGCGCCCTGGAAAACCAGTCGTACACGCCCGCAAACGCGACTTGGCGCCCTGGAAAATATCGCGCGAGTTTGGAGTTTGTTGTCCGATCATTGGTCGCGAACGAACTTGCGAGAGGAAATTTTTTTCTGTAAATAAAACCAATAATTTCCGAACATCTCGCCTGTGAAATCCGGGACGGAAATAAGAGAGATCACGAAGTTGAGGAGTGATTTTGACACGGCTCGCAATATTATCAGAAACTCAGCTGTGGAAAGAATTGCGATCGAGGACGACAAGAAGACGAGTGGAAACGAAAAGCCAGTTCAGTCATTTGGCAAAACTAAGACGTCTTTGAGCGGCAGCCATGATGGACGTCGTGGCAGGACTCAGGTTGGCAATTCGCTGACTGACTCAAACGACCCACACAGTAGGAAGAAGTCCACGAGCCGTCGTCGAGTCATGACCCGGCGAAAACTACATCGCCGTCTGGTGAACTCACACTGCGCGTCAGATCTGAAGACTTGGGTAAGGCACCGACGTCACAAAGCCAAGCTGAAGCAAGCACAGGCACTAACACCTTCGCAACTACAACTGTACATGGCGCTTCATTCCCCAAGGAGCCGGCAATTGACACGATTACTGCACTGTCCTAGAGGTAAATAAAATTAAGATACCTCATGCTGTCACCGCCTTCTGTAGTGAAGTTCAAAAGAGAAAATAATCTTCACGCATCTTTGAGGGAGGGAACGTAGGAGAGGCAGAGTAGGGGAGGGCTCTCCCGAGCACTCGCCGCTGGAGGGAGGGGAACCACGTGACACCGCTGGTGCTATACACACCAAGCTGACAATATCGCTCTCTACTACCACGTTGTTAAATACAGTCGACGCGACTTACGTTTTTCTGACAGATAGTATGCACACGCGGACCAGATCTCGCCTAACTTTTCTCGGCCACTGCTATACTATGTACCATATAAGAAGGTCACATTACTGACAGTTGACAATCGCCGCGCCTTTTCGTTTATGTATCCATTCGCCATCAAATGGTGTCTCAAGAATAGGCTTTGATGTGGCGAGTTAGCGCGTCCAGGAGGTGCTGCTACGTGTGGCAATTGGTGAACTGCTTGGGTGACGCTGCATTCGTAAACGGAGCTTGGTGGACGTGTGTAGGGTCGTTCGTAAACGCGGTACACGAAATATATGTTACTTTAAAAATTATACATAGCTCGCGGGAAAATAAAACCATTTGTATATGCGCGTAAATACGTTATTTTAAACAACAAAACTATAATATGTTTCTGGGTGTAGTACGGGTTATGGATAACAGATAGCGTGGAGGTGCATGTTGTAACAAATGGCGCGCCTGTAACTCAAAAGATTGCAGCACATGGTTGGAGAGTCTTGAAACTTTATACTGCTGAATTAAACAAAACTATCCAACCCCTGCGCGCAGCGGCAATCCACACACCCGACTCGCCTGACGCGTTTTGGACTTCTGCTCACTATTTTCTCATTTGAATTTCACTATAGTAATGTCAAAGGTACATAAACTGCTTCCTTATACGAGATGACACTACCACTGGGCTGCTGACAAGGTGAGTAAATGTCGAAGTGTCANATAGCGTGGAGGTGCATGTTGTAACAAATGGCGCGCCTGTAACTCAAAAGATTGCAGCACATGGTTGGAGAGTCTGGAAACTTTATACTGCTGAATTAAACAAAACTATCCAACCCCTGCGCGCAGCGGCAATCCACACACCCGACTCGCCTGACGCGTTTTGGACTTCTGCTCACTATTTTCTCATTTGAATTTCACTATAGTAATGTCAAATGTACATAAACTGCTTCCTTATACGAGATGACACTACCACTGGGCTGCTGACAAGGTGAGTAAATGTCGAAGTGTCANGTACATAAACTGCTTCCTTATACGAGATGACACTACCACTGGGCTGCTGACAAGGTGAGTAAATGTCGAAGTGTCATTCAATACCTAGTCACGTTAATAAATGTTATTGGATGCGAACATTCTTTTTCCTCTTCTTCATTCCCTGAGTGCCCTCTTGATCTCCCTGATTCTGGTCTCTCCCATTGGAGACCCATTCTTCGTCTTCTGGTTATCTTCTCCAGTATCAGTTCAGGTTCCTACTATTCTCCATAAGTAGGGCCAGTGAGTTTTCGCGTCAAAATCGGAGCACACAGTAGACTTCAATACTATATACACACCTCAGCTCTTGTTATACCTCCATTGGCTGCTGGTGNGCACACAGTAGACTTCAATACTATATACACACCTCAGCTCTTGTTATACCTCCATTGGCTGCTGGTGCCGTGTCCATCTTTGACCAAGCTACTCAGGACTAAGTAACCTTCGTGATTCGTGCGCAAACGGTTAACACAGGCCAGAACATTTTTTTTTAGCCAATCAAAGAAGTTGGACGACCCTACAGTGCGTTGGACTGTATCTTGTCTCGAAATCTTTTCGCGAAATATCACTGCCCCTATCCATAAGCTAAGCATTCTATAACAAATTTTCTTTAATAGTCTATTACTCGTATATTCACTAGAATTTTTGCATCCTCTCTTATTCTGATTTCACATTTTCGTTTTTTTTTTGTAGCCACTTTTCTGTAAGAACTTTTATACAGTTTATCTAAGATAATACATCCTTTCAAAATTTGAGCATACCTTATAGTCTGATTTTACTCTTTAACATACGAAAATTTTGTTTCGTCTCTGACATAGTAAAATACATTTATGTACACTACTATTTAATAGCACCTCCTACTTAATTGTGCGAACTGTGTTCATAACATTAAATTAAATTACAATGAAAATAAAAAAATGAATCTTATAAAGGTGTGTCAATTAAATTTTTATTGCGCAGCATAAGGTAACATGTAAAAAAAATCCGACTATCATCGGAGCTGAAAATATTTCTCGATTTCACACATAAATAGCATATATTTGTAGGTTAAATCAATAAATACTAATGACGTATTTTGTCATTATAACTTTAATTGTTTTTAATTAAACGGATAATCATGTTTCAGAATAGTTAAAAATAAGTAGGCTAACTATATATATACATCCTGTTCTCTTTTTTGTAACTCACTTGTTTTTCTGAATTCTGTAACCAAAAAAGTGATTATACATAATTCTGGTAGCCAATAGAAACATACTATCTATAATATATTCACACATGTATATATATATATTTATTTATTTATTTATATATTATATTTATTTATTGTAGTCCAAAAGTCATCTATGTCGAAGAAATACGAAATAAATAATATTTTCTTGCATACATTTTCAATTTAAAAAAAGTAGGCCTATGTTTATTTCGGCAAATCTCGCCAGTAGAGAATCGCGGGAAAAATGGGTGATAGAAAATAACATTATAAATTGTTAATCTTTTATAAGTTAACACATGACTACATCCTCACGTATCAAATATGGGGAGAACAGTGCTTCAAATTAGGTGTGGGAACCGATGTCATTCATGTATTTAACAAATAGGCTATAAAACTTAACAGAAAACTCTCCTGGCGCTCTAATATGCTTAAGTTACCACCTTTCATCCTTAAAAAAAATATGCATTTTGTTATTCGTAGCGAGATTACAATTGTATAAAAAATAAGTTTATAATATTGAACTTGCATTTGTAACAATTATACCATTGCTTTACTTTACAAAGAAAAATGTAATTAAATACTGTACATTCTCTCGTTATGTTTCAGATAACACGGAAACAATTTCTACCACCTTAGATGACGACGCAACTGGACTTAGATTTCGACGACGATTATAATACTGAATCAGAAACTGCAACTCAAAATCCCTCTAAAGGTTTCAAGTAACTCAACATTCTGAAAGATATCTACCTAGATGAAGTGTTATACAAAAATTACTAACTAAACTTTTTCTTGTACTAATTTTTTTGAATTTTGATTTGCATGACTGTGTTTAATCCAAGTAATGGTTAACAACTTCATGGTAATAAATACGTTACTGTGAACTCAGTGATATGTGAACTGTCGTATTTATTTCTAATTTGTGTCTTTGTTAGGGTGCCTCTGTCTACAGAATTAATGATTTGTTAAGGAATGTAAAAATAAAGAAAGGCCTGAAAAGCAGTAAAAAGAGGAAACGTGCTCACACGTCACCTTCCCATTTCTTTGGAACATTTTATAAATGTCAGATGGCGAAATAGTCCCTTTTACACTCGTTGATAGCCTTATACCCTATCTTGTACTACTTTGTGACCTTTGAAAAGCACGCATACAGCTTAACTCACATCCACTTTTAGATAGAGATCGTGGTGAGACCGGATGTAAAAGAGGTAGTCGCGTGCCTTAGAAGTCACGCCATCGACAGAGCTCTCAATGTGCAGAAGTCAGGAACAGGAGCAAGTACTAAGCTACACCAGCAAATAGGACGGAGGCAGTCTGTGTAGTGTAAGTGAATGGTAATAGCATTCACGAATCAAGTTAAAGGCTCAGCTGCCAAGTTGATGTCAAGTATTTCGCATCGAAATATTCTGAACGAACATTTAAGGCCCCCGTCTACCTGGAACTTTTTCCCACGTTTAGGCCGAGAAGCGCGGGAGCGATAAGGGCGACACTGCCACGCGCATCAAGTACGCCATCGCCGCTAAGCGCAAGGCTCTGAACTGGCGTGCAGTGTTCTCGTCGTGCTGCGTGTACCTATGGGACTTTCAGCGGTGACCATATTATTTTATTAGTGGTAAGTCTTTAGGAAGGTTTAGTGCACGCCCCTATAGTAGTTTNTTTTTTTTAGCGGTTTTGGAGTATTCTGAATTGATGTTTCTAACGTACGTAATATTTTGAAAGTACTTAACAGCTCTCGTCTGAAGTGTGTGTTCTTTTCGTAGATCAGCACGTTGGACGCACGTTTAATAGTTTCGTTGAAAAACGTGTATTTGTAACACTCTGCAACGCAGTTCAAGCGCCAGGTAGACGGGCGCCTTAAGCATGTATAAAATTAGAGTGCAGTAGGGGGTTGTAGAAAATTATTTTCCATAAGTGGCAGTATATTGTAAGCGACAGTCACACCACCCCTCGCCAACCTCATTTCACCATTTCAAAAATTCTGTTAGAAGAACACGATGGCTGCTTTGAAGAGATCAACCACCATTTCCACGAGTGGTCTGCTCTCGTACTACTTTTCCCAAGCAGACATCTCTACCTCCAGACACGAGTGAGAAAGGGCTGGCTGTTTTACTTTTTTAACTCGACGATAATGGTGATGTTGTACCATCGATATGGCAATACTAAATTTTGACTGGTAGAGCACCGATACAATGTAAATTAAAGATAATATTNATAGTTTCGTTGAAAAACGTGTATTTGTAACACTCTGCAACGCAGTTCAAGCGCCAGGTAGACGGGCGCCTTAAGCATGTATAAAATTAGAGTGCAGTAGGGGGTTGTAGAAAATTATTTTCCATAAGTGGCAGTATATTGTAAGCGACAGTCACACCACCCCTCGCCAACCTCATCTCACCATTTCAAAAATTCTGTTAGAAGAACACGATGGCTGCTTTGAAGAGATCAACCACCATTTCCACGAGTGGTCTGCTCTCGTACTAANATTCTGTTAGAAGAACACGATGGCTGCTTTGAAGAGATCAACCACCATTTCCACGAGTGGTCTGCTCTCGTACTAATTTTCCCAAGCAGACATCTCTACCTCCAGACACGAGTGAGAAAGGGCTGGCTGTTTTACTTTTTTAACTCGACGATAATGGTGCATGTTGTACCATCGATATGGCAATACTAAATTTTGACTGGTAGAGCACCGATACAATGTAAATTAAAGATAATATTNATGTTGTACCATCGATATGGCAATACTAAATTTTGACTGGTAGAGCACCGATACAATGTAAATTAAAGATAATATTTCGTGGTCTTCTGGTCATTCAAACATACAGCCAGGTTTTAGAGTAGGCTACCAAAGATTAACACTTCGGTCTGACAACCTATATTTAGTGTGGCTACACATAATAAAATAGGCACAAATCAAACTCACACATGTTGAGTTTTTCANGTCTTCTGGTCATTCAAACATACAGCCAGGTTTTAGAGTAGGCTACCAAAGATTAACACTTCGGTCTGACAACCTATATTTAGTGTGGCTACACATAATAAAATAGGCACAAATCAAACTCACACATGTTGAGTTTTTCAGTTAAGATCACTTTGCTGCAATATTTGACCGTCTTCTTCTAGCCACTTTCTTCGCCATATATGTACTTCACTGATGGCTACAGTCGTAGATTTCTCTTGGAGATACTGCTCCAGTAGAGTTTGTATATCACTTCTGGACCCGGGGGGGGGGAGGCTGAGTGGTTAGTCTGCTCCTCTCCCACCAAGGCGAAACGGGTTCAATCCCCAGCTGGGCCACTGCCGGACTTTTGCATGTGGAAATCGTGCCGGACGATGCCTCTGGTCAGCAGGTTTTCACAGGGCTCTCCCGTTTCCTTCGCCCCTTCATTCCGGCGCTGTCCCAAACTCACCTCAATCGCCCTCATCGGCTCTCAAGACCTCACTGTTAAGAGCCACCCATATCTCTTCACTTCACTTTTGAAAGGTCAACACATTTCCTTGGAAGAAGAAATTCTAATGAACAGAATGCATTATAAAGAACCAGGAACCTCTAATCATTTTGTTCAATAAAATAGTCTGGGTAATGATGTAAATTAACTGTCTGCAAAATTCTTTAACATCATTTGTAGCATAGTTTGACCACTGATCTTGTTTTCCAGATATTCCTGGAATTGTGATTTCAAAATTTTTTCATGGTATTTGTACTGCTGCAGTAAAATAGCATTAAACCGTTCAGTCCCGAATTAATTTACGTGTAAAGGTGTTGCAATCGCTCATTATTTCGATGTGCACTATACTTCTGTCGAGCGTGCTTCTTCCAGTCAGTGATCCATGTATTGCGTGTTCGTTGCTGTCAGCATTGAACATTCTCAATTGAGAAGTGCAGAAACTCCAACAAATGAGATGTCTCATAAGGGAGACGATCAAACCACGTCCAATGATTCCTCGTTGTGCACAGTGCCAACCATAAATATCCTTCATGTGCAACATCCCCAGCAGCAGCAGCAACATAGGTTGGGCAAACTGTTGGCATTTGGTTGGAAAGGTTGGCAGAACGTTGGGCTGGAACACGAGTATTAAAACAACATTGGCCCAACCTAATATGCCAACGAGAAATTTCTACCATGGACATTTTGTGGGATTACTTACCACTCTCAAGTGTATTATGTCACTAAATCAGAAAAAGCCAGAACATACTGCAAATGTAATTTTTTTAAACTTGAAAATGATTGGTAACAAGTTGGGAAATATATTGTGTAAAAGGTTAATTAGAAACCAACAGGGTTAAATACAATACAAACCAACATAACACTACATAAACCAATGGAAAACACTGGGACATCAGTATACAACAGAATGAAACGAAACCAACAAAATACAACAGAACAGTTGGGAAAGCCAACTTGATGCGTGGTGTTACCAGAGCTGATGATGTAGGAAATATGTGCCCGGCGCAACAGCTCTGCGGTGAGCTGATGAAATGAGGGTCGTTTCAGTCGTCAGCCCAGGGGACTCTGGTTAACACTCCGTCATATACGATGTCGAGACTGTAGGCCGCCTCGCACGCCTTAATGAAATTACAAATGAAACAATTACAATGCTTGTGGAGTTATTAATTCCTTGCGACTCCTTAATGAACACACACAACTTTAGTACAAAAGTGGCGTTAACTGCCAGGAAATGTCGAACACGTGGCTTTATAATGTGAAACGCGATTGCATTAAAACTTTCCGATGAGAGTAACATTGCTCTCCCCTTGGCGCTATAACAAATAAAATTAATGATCCAGTTCATGAAGTGAAGTCTATTGCAGTGAATATGAGTTCTGCTTAAGATTTCGGCACCAAGGGCCTTTGAGGAGCGAGAGACTTACACGTCTTGATGCAGTCAAGTGCTGAGGAGAACTGGGGAAAAGCATGGGCCGGCTTCCGCTACCTGAGCACAGCCGACGTCAAGCGGCGAAACAATGAAGCACAATATACAGTAAAAAAAAAAAATTATGAGATGGAAGTGACATGAATTAAATTAACCTAAGACAACATAATTTTTCCTTATAGCCAAGTGTACAATGTAAAATGTCCCTGGCTGTGGCTGTGTCGACTGTCTTTCATGATGAAAATTATGATAGTAATTATTTTCACTGATACAATTAATAACACTGAATAAATACCCTAATGCAATTATTAACACTGATGCAATTAATAACACTGAAGCAATTAATAACACCGATGCAATTAATAACACTTATGCAATTAGATACCCTGATTGAATACACTGATGCTATTACGAACACTGCTGCAATTATGAACACCGATGCAATTATGAACTCTCTCACTCGTGCCCACAAGCCTGTCAGAGTGGTGTGTCTGGTGTAGTGANTATGAACACCGATGCAATTATGAACTCTCTCACTCGTGCCCACAAGCCTGTCAGAGTGGTGTGTCTGGTGTAGTGGACACGACTACCACAGTCAGAGTGGGCACATAGGAGCTTGTTAACGTGCAGTTCACGTCAAACTGTATAAATTCTGTCCAGATAGATAAAAATCACAAACGATGTATTTTTTCTGTAAGTTTTAATGTAATTATATTACAGTATTTGAATAATTTTATATTCTAACATATATTATTTTCTGCACAAGTTTGGAAATGAAAATGCCAGTACTTCAAAAATTTATTTTCAAANCGTTTGGAAATGGAAATGCCAGTACTTCAAAAATTTATTTTCAAACTTGTTCCTGAAGCTTAAGTCACCACACAATAGAAACCAACATAAATAATCAGAAGCCAACGAAAATGCTGGTATTGCAACAGAAACCAACAAAGCACCACAGAAGCCTATATAAAACACTAGAATACAACATAAACCAACTGACTACAACTCAATAGAAACCAACAAAACTCAACAGAAACTAATTGGCTACAGCACAATAGAAATCGACCAAATAGAACAAAAACTAATGTGAAAAACTAGAATAGAACAGAAACAACTGGGTTTATTACAACATAAACCAACCAAATACAACAGAAACCAACGAAAATCACTGGAATACAACAGGAACTAACTGGCCACAACACAAAAGAAACCAATGAAAAACACTAGAATACAACAAAGCCCAAAATACTATAGTGTAATAGAACCCACAATAACACAATAAAACCAATGGAAACCATTAGGTTACAATAAAAAACAACATCAGAATCTAATGGAAAGAGGACAAATCCCACATTGAATACAACATAAGTTACAACAGAAACCAACATCTTAGACATTGAAACCAACAAAAAATTTATGTTGTGTTATCCATTGGTTTCTGCTGTAACATATTGGTAGGGTATTGATCAACATAATACGAAATTATATAAATGGTTAGTTGTGCTAATAGCAAATAATCAAAATACTACGAATAACTAATGTAATAACAAAGTTAATTAGTGGTTGGGTTCCTGTCAAATTAGTTTTGCATTTGTTGGGAACTAGCAGAAAGTAATTCGTTGCCTTGCTGTAAAATATATTACTGATTATGATGTTAGGCCAACGTAGTTCTGGGTGTCATTTTGATGTCCAGCCAACGTTTTTTTTCTTCCAATGTTGGTACAACTTTCAAGCAAAGGTTGTATTAACATTGGCCCAACCGAAAAATGCTACATGCGATGTGCTTGATAATAGAAAATGGAACTGTGAAATAGTTAAATTTGACGATAACTTCTTTGCCCAGATCTTGATTTCACACACAAGGGTTTCTACATACTTAAAGCATGAAGCGAGGCTGCACTTCTTAACTTGCAAATATGGTCACAAATTGAATATTTGCAAAATAATTTACAATGTACTCCAAATTAAACTATAAACTTACTCTAGTGCAAAGCAGAATCAAAATTGAATGCTTTTGTGGAAGTTTCTGAGTTATTCCGACAGTAAATAACAATGCCGAATTATGGATGGTAAGGGGTTATAAGAAAATCCGTTCTGAAAAGTTTGATACTAACATTATCCTAGTTTTTTAAAAANATTATGGATGGTAAGGGGTTATAAGAAAATCCGTTCTGAAAAGTTTGATACTAACATTATCCTAGTTTTTTAAAAACAGTTTTTAAGACCAAAATATTTTTTCCTTGTTGGATTTTTTGCTTTTTTCGATTTATCTTATAGCTTTCTCNAAAACAGTTTTTAAGACCAAAATATTTTTTCCTTGTTGGATTTTTTGCTTTTTTCGATTTATCTTATAGCTTTCTCCCTTTATCGGATCCAGTTAAATCTCATATTGTAGAGAATTTAAAAGTGAATCCAACGATGTGTCGAACATTAAAATCGGATGAATGGTTAGCGATAAATGAGGTTATAAATTTCCCTGAAAATTCCCTTCAGGAACTTATTATTAAATTTTCCTTCCTTCTTGTCTTAATTTTGCCAATCTGTGCTATAAAGATAGTATATTCCTATAGATTTGGAGTGCTCTTTCGATTAAAATATGTCTGGTGAGTGTGGTGTTAGTAGTTTCTGGGTTAGGTATGTTATCTACAGTTATTCCGACAGTACATTACAATGCCGAATTATGGACTCTAAAAGACTATAAGAAATTCTGTTCTGAACAGTTTGATACAAACATTGACCTAGTTTTTTTTTTAAGTTTTCTGGACAAAAAAGTGTTTCTGTGGGCACGACCACATGGTTGTTTTTTTTGGCATTTTTTTATTTCTCTTATAACTTTCTCACTTAATAGGATATGTTAAAAACTCATATTGTATAGAATTTAAAGGGGAATCCAACGATATGTAGATAATTAAAATCGTATCAATGGTTCCCGAGGAATGAGAGTTTACAATTCACTGAAAATTCCATCCAGGAATTCGTTATTTAGTTTACCTTTTTTATCGTTCTAATATTGCCAGTCTGTGCAAAAAAAGACAGCATATTCCAGACCAAAACATTTTTTCCCCCATGTTGATTTTTGGCATTTCTTGATTTCNCTGTGCAAAAAAAGACAGCATATTCCAGACCAAAACATTTTTTCCCCCATGTTGATTTTTGGCATTTCTTGATTTCTCTTCTCTTAAAATGTTCTCACTAAATCAGATATGTTTTAAAAAAAATCCATATTGTAGATAATTTAAAGAGGAATCCAACGATACATCTACCATTAATATCGGATAAATAGTTCNAAAAAAAATCCATATTGTAGATAATTTAAAGAGGAATCCAACGATACATCTACCATTAATATCGGATAAATAGTTCGCGAGAAATAAGGGTTTTAATTTCACTGAAGATTCCCTCCAGGAACTAATTATTTAGTTTTCTTTTTTTTCCTCTTAAATTTGTTAGACTGTGCAATAAATATAACATATTCCTATAGTTTTCGGGGATGTTATTTCGATTACCATATGTCTGGTGAGTGTGGTTTTAGCAGTTTCTGAGTTAGGTATTTTATTTAGAGTTATTCCGATAGTAAATTACAGTGCTGAATTATAGTCCATAAGAGGCTATAAGAAATTCCATTCTGCAAATTTTGATACCAACATTGACTTAGTTTTTTGAAATCAGGTTTCCAGATCAAAAAAATGTTTTCTGCTGGGCGACCCTTGGTTGATTTTTGGCATTTATTATTTCTCTTATAACCTTATCACTTAATCTGATCCATTTTAATTTTATATTGTAGATAATTTAAAGGGGAAGCCAACGATATGTCTATCATTAAAAACGGATAAATGGTTCGCGAGAAATGAGTGTTTACATTTCACTGAAAATTCGCTCTAGGAACTCAATTTGTTTTCCTTTTTTCTCGTTTTCATTTTGCCAAGATTGTGCAATAATTACATATTATTAGTATTGTACAAGTAACAATGAATCTACGATGCTTCTACAGTTCCCCAACCCTACGTAGCATCAAATATTGCAGTTGAGCTAAATATGGAGCTGTGAGACCATTTCTCATGCCTGTTAACACTAACACAGTTTATACTGTAAGACTTCACACTGAAAAGAAAAACAAAAAAACCCTGAATGTACCGGTTTTTGGGTCCTGCTCCCTAAGTGCTGTTAAGTGGCTGGAACTGAAATCAAAGAAAACTTGTGAATTGCACTGTTTTATTTTACCTGACACAGTCATTCCTATAAAACCACATAACTTACATAGTTTGAATTGGTTCTGGCACGCAAAACCTGTCGGCAGCTTGCTCAGGAAAAAGAGAGCAAATACTTGGTGTATTTCTGCATTGAAGTTACATTCCTGGGGCGTAAACAANGCAGCTTGCTCAGGAAAAAGAGAGCAAATACTTGGTGTATTTCTGCATTGAAGTTACATTCCTGGGGCGTAAACAGGCCTGCAGGAAGGGGAGAGGCGTCCCTCCCAGGATAAATGAAGTTGAGTAATACTCTGCATAAAAGTAAGAAAAGTCTATTGTTTTGTGTGATTGGAAGATTCATGAAATTGCTGAAAGGTGCTGACCATGTGCACCTTGCTCCTATAAACACCTGCTTAATTTTCAATGGCTTCCAGTGTCTTTCCANCTGAAAGGTGCTGACCATGTGCACCTTGCTCCTATAAACACCTGCTTAATTTTCAATGGCTTCCAGTGTCTTTCCACTTACCAGGGCGGGAAGACACCAGAAGTGTGAAAAAGTGTATGACAAACATTCAGATAAGTGTTCTGGCCCTTTGATGACATGATATGTAAGTGATGAAAATTCCCTTAAGTAAGTGGAGTTATACATGTCCCTTAACCAAAATACCTAACCCTTGATTAAGAAAATACAAAGAAATTGATTGGCGACATAATTTTCTTATGTTAAGTTAAGGGGGTTTAGATTTGCTGTTGAGTGTCTCTCTGTCTGTAAAAAAAATATGTAAATACAAATAACACAATATACTCTTATAAACTACAAATAATCATATCACTAATTACACAAAACGTCCATGGTTTTGTTATATCTTTGGGTCTGGACTTAGGTTGGTATGTGTATGACCCATGACAAATAGGAAGTTGTTGCACTACTCTTTTAATGTCACACTAATTACATTAAAAAATGCTGTGCGCTTGTGGTATTCACGTGGGGCTAAATTGAAATGGATTATTCTCTGCTTTTGGGAGGCATTGGCACACACTACAATTTGGTGTCACATAATGGCTTTGTCTCTTCGTACGTGCCTTGATCAGTCAGGAGTGCTACAATGCCTAGGGTTGCCTTCATTTGTGCTACACCCAGATTGCATAGTTTTGCTTTGGAGCACACGTGCTGATCGATTGGGATCCGAACCACAGGATTGGCCTGGTATCACAAACGAGGCCAAATCAAAGTGGGATTGTCAGCTGACTCACGCGGTGTTGTGCGCAGGGGGTACATTTCCAAAAATCGACGAGGTTTTACTGATGATGGCCACACCTTATGTTCTGGTTATCGACTCGGTGCTCATCCGGGACTACAGGTGTTGACGGCGTAACGAATGGTTACAAAGGTCATGTCAGCTGATAGGTTCTAATGACACCACTGTTTTTAATCGTAGAGTGAATATAGGTAGAGCGATATCGCTGTCTGCTCAGTATTGGTTCCCGTGTTCTAACGTTCAACTGCTTTTCTTCCAATACGAATTTAATAAACGATGTGGATAGGATGTTAGTTACGAACACTATTAATATAAATAAATGATTTGATATGTTTTTATACTCGCTCTGGCTAATTTTTATCGCTATTAGTAAAAATTTGAATTTTTAATAGTATTCGATTCATATAAAAGGACTTGTGTTATGAACAGTAATCTATAAACGCACACGTTCATCACTGTTTACTACGTGACATTGACTGCTGTTTTGCTTTGTGGTTGGTCACAGAAAATCGATCTTCTTGAAGTTATGTACCCGTCAACAGGTCAAATATGTGATCGTAGTTTTACATAGTAATCACTCTGGCCGTATTTATCAATATGGGGGTAGGCCTACTCTTTTAGCGGGATTTATTTCGTCTTTGGAGGGCTGTGCCAGTCGTGACAAGCCAGTGTAGCGTGTTTTTTTTTATGAGGTTAAAGGATTGTGGTGTTTTAGAAGAAATTGGTGATTTGCGCAATGGATCCGTCACAAGATAGGCCGTATATTTCTGAATATTCTAAGAGTGCAAGAGCGTCCTGTAAAGCTTGTAAAAATACGATACAGAAAGAAGTCTTGCGTTTAGGTGTAATGGTGCAGGTGAGCTTCGTTATTATTTTGTATGTTTTTGTGTATATTGGTATACACTTCCCGCCGATTTTACACACAAATGTTAAGCACTCCTTTTTTGGTTGGAAAAATGTTGTGATGGCAATGTGATGTTAACAAATCTTGCAATAAATTGTGTGAGTGATTGATCACACGACAGAGTACTGTTTATTTTTATTTTAGGGAACTGGTATAAAACTAGAGTACTGTGAGCAAGCTAACCAGTAGTTCANACAGAGTACTGTTTATTTTTATTTTAGGGAACTGGTATAAAACTAGAGTACTGTGAGCAAGCTAACCAGTAGTTCAATGATTCACGCCATACGTCCCATTTAAAAAAAAAAATGTTATAGAAATGAGTATATATCGATATGATTTAGAAGCCTTTCCTGGACTTTACTTTTAGTATAGTAGAAATATACCACTTTCCGTGATTTTTCTTTTATTTTCTGAAAAGCCCTTATGGGCTTTTTTTTTTAAATAAAAGAAAAAAATCACGTAAAGTGGTATATTTCTACTCTAATAATTACACAATACACGAATTTACTAGGGGCATTAATGTATTGCCAATTCAAACCACAAATACAATAGTTGGGAGGACTATGAAGAGAAGGGGCTTTTTTTTT
This sequence comes from Clitarchus hookeri, assembly GCA_002778355.1. Taxonomy (NCBI): domain Eukaryota; kingdom Metazoa; phylum Arthropoda; class Insecta; order Phasmatodea; family Phasmatidae; genus Clitarchus; species Clitarchus hookeri. The sequence continues at coordinate 329,765 of NQII01001692.1, forward strand.
TAAATAAAAGAAAAAAATCACGTAAAGTGGTATATTTCTACTCTAATAATTACACAATACACGAATTTACTAGGGGCATTAATGTATTGCCAATTCAAACCACAAATACAATAGTTGGGAGGACTATGAAGAGAAGGGAAATTGTGTTGTAAAATCACTAAAAATACACCCACAAAAATACCTCAATTTAACATTTGTCCACCGAATTTCGTAATATGTTTAGTCACCTAACCTAACTTAACCTTGCCCCACGATGAGCAAATGACAATTTTTTCATTTTAAATCTAACCCAGGATTGTAGGGTTTTAATCTAATGTAGGATTGTAGGGTTTTAATCTAACCTATGATTGTAGAGTGTTGATGGGTGGCGTTAGCACACTTGCATGGCTATTCAACNAGAAATATATCATAATTTTAAATTTTTATTGTGTTTTTCAGAAAAGCCCCTAAACTAGATAATTACCCAATAGTTGGGAGGACTATGAAGAGAAGGGAAATTGTGTTGTAAAATCACTAAAAATACACCCACAAAAATACAAAAACACCTCAATTTAACATTTGTCCACCGAATTTCGTAATATGTTTAGTCACCTAACCTAACTTAACCTTGCCCCACGATGAGCAAATGACAATTTTTTCATTTTAAATCTAACCCAGGATTGTAGGGTTTTAATCTAATGTAGGATTGTAGGGTTTTAATCTAACCTATGATTGTAGAGTGTTGATGGGTGGCGTTAGCACACTTGCATGGCTATTCAACATGGTGCCCGACGTAAACAAAGCGGCCCAACACCTCATACTTTTATTGCGCCCTTCTCAATATTAAAGAGGTAAGCTGTGCAGAACCCATTTATGTTACTTTTGTGGGTCTTTTATGTTTCCTCCAGAAAAGCTCCTATTCTGAATAATTACCGCCATCTGGAAATAGCGTGCATCATGCACTCTTTACTGCAATGTAAGAGTGAGATGCACTATAGAAGACACCATCAAAGAGCGAGTTTTGGGAGCGACTAATGTAGTCCACACCAGCAAGCACCCTTGATCGTCTCTTTTCATCTCTTTAAGCCAAACATTTCTCTACAAAATTTCTTCTGCTGGAGTGGGAGGTTGTTAGGATGCCAAGGGGGGAATAGGCCACCCTGCCTTCCGGAGTTTCTTGTGGTGATTGGTGATGCAAGTTTTCTGCGAGTTTCTAATAGTTTCTGCAGCACTTTAATCTGTCGGGATCATACTGTTTTGTGTCTGCTGTGAAAGTGTGGGAATTGCATAAACGTCAATATATCTCAAGAAAAAAATTATTGATGTTATATACTTTTTATATGGTGCCTTAATTTAATGACTGATCGAGTCGAGCTGAGTTTGTCGTCTGGTATTGTTTCTGTAGTTGATTTGTGATACTAGTGTTCCGTAATATTTTTCAGATGCTATAGTATTGTACAGCCTATCAGTTAGAATATTATCGGAAACTTGTAGTGAAAAAAATAGCACATAATACTTGCCCTCAAAAATTACTCTTGCCGGCATAAGTATGGCACCCGTAATAGTCCAGGCAAATTAGACAAAATATCAGTTTAAAAATTAGCAAAGGTGTTCATCTTGATGTCTTTTTTAACATACTAAAAGTCTCCCGGGGGNTTAAATACACTTTTTTTTCCTTCAGTTAATTATCTCAAAAACTATCAGGTTTAGCAAAAAAAATAATTAAGTGTACTACACTAAATTAAAGTACATAAAATTTCCTACAAGAGTGGTTTTAGTCAATAGTTTAGAACAAGTTAAATTTGAGTCATTGACCAAAAATTGAGAATTTCATTCGTTGTTAATAAGGGAAAAAAAGACATTTCGGGTTAACTTACAACTCTTATACTTACAGATGATTATTCAAGCTTATGCAAGACAAATAACATTAACAATTAACATACAGTTTTGTTCATTGTATATTTTATGTATATAATTATAGTATATGTATTTATTTATATTCAATTTACATTGTCAACTAGTTCATGCTAACACCACCAACTATTCATTTGTTACATTGGTCAATTTATGTATAGTTTTTTTTTTTTTTTTTTTTTTTGCATCACTGCAGCCAACTTGCATAGCTGCAAAGAGATCATAAATAAATTCATATTCAGGAAGCTGTAAATCGCCCCAGAAGCATTATTTTTGGACCTCTAATGCTACCATCTTGTCTACTTATAATTAATTAATTATCCACATTTGGCTCCATCTAGCATCCTAACTATTGACTTTAAGAAAAATACTCGTAAGCCCATTTTTGGAGAAAATTTTATGTACTTTAATTTAGCATATTACACTTTTTT
>NQII01001692.1:339205-400353 GCA_002778355.1 Clitarchus hookeri
CCCAAATATCTCCACTCCCCCCCCTCCCCCCGTACACTCTGCTCAGCCCCTCCAACCCTTTGCCTTCGTAGACACAAGCAAGCAGTCGGAACCTGTGGCTGACGTTTGCCTGTTGTGTTGTCGTGATACTGGCATCCATGTACCGTTGCTGTTTAGTATTTGGAAATAGAATTCGGTGTTTTCTGATTATGATGCCTGTGATATGAATAGGTCATGTTATGCGCGGTAGAAATGTGCACATAGACTTTACTTGTAAAACTTTTTACTGTTAATTCATGTTTTCTGTGTGTGTAGTCCATACATAGGAAATACGCTGATAAAAAAAAATGTTAAAAACAGAATTGAAAAAGGACCGTGTGGCCCCTTGTGACAGTCAGTGTCACTTTCTCTTCACTGAGGAAACAGTTTCTTACACCAGAATTGTGGCTAGATGAAGTTTTACCAATAAAAACTGCTGGTGACTGTAATATTATGTTGCCTGAATTCAACAGAGTTTAATGACACCTACTGTAATGTTACGTTGTCCGCATGCTTTGAAGATATCAGCATACTGTGTTATTATGTTTCTAGCAGTTTTCATGAAGTTTGCTGTAATGAAATGTTAATCTCGCTAGCTGTCTGTGTCAATATGCCTGATAACTTGCAGATATGCGTGACAATCATTGGTGTGTGTGTGCATTGCATTATAAGTTTATGTAGTTTTGCATTTGATCTATACACAATGTAATTTGACCTTCTAAAGAAGTTTTCTTTTTAAATAAGCCTAAATTTTTCAGTCCCTTCAAAAACTTCTTGACGGTTTTACTGTATATCAAGTTCAGTTCTGCTCTGTTTTTATCGGCGTACTTAAAATTTTAATTTTTTTGCTCATCTGTTGTGGCTGTTGTCATAAAAAACCAGTGCCATGTTAAAAAAAAATTATTTTGAATATATTTTTTTTCCTATAGTATATTTACTGTGTGCACCTTTCATACATAAAACCACATGGAAGCAACATGGATGACTTTCTCTGAAATGACAGTGTATTATTGTAAATAATAACTACAAACATCTAACCATTATGGCTACACAGAAATTCTAAGTATTTGTTTGCTGTAGTTTCAGAAAGAGAAGTTTCGTTAGCATGTTCGTAATTGAATGATTTTTGATGTATTTTTTTGCTTGTGCCATTTCAGGGGCTTGTCCGTATTTCAAAGAAGGATTACGAAACTGAATCTGCCTTGAGGTATGGGCCAGTGGATCGATGGCACCACCTTGAATGTTTTGAAAAGAACCGTGACGAGCTGGAATTTTTCGACAGTGGCGAAGATCTGCCTGGCTTCAAGACTCTGTCCGCTGAAGACCAGAAAGCTGTAGCAGATGCTCTCCCCAAAAAAGACAGGTAAGTTCTGTTTTGTAACACAACAGGTCTCTGTTCTGAAATATAATTTGCAATAAATGTTTCAGCGGATTGTGTTTTAAAAAGTTCTAGAGCCCCTGAAGTGTCTACTCTATTAAATTTTTGAGAGTTGACTAATCTTTATTTGGATGTGATTGCCGACAGATACTGCGACGTTACCTGTCCATGCAGGTGTAAGTTTACTTCAAGTGAAACTTAGTGAAATAATTTATATCCATTCAACTAGTCCAAATTTCAGGAATTAAAGGCAGGAAATGGAGTTGAGCATATTTGTGGGACCTGGGAACACGAACGTCTACTTAAAAAATATTAAACATCGGTTTTTATGCCACCATCTTCATATCAGTTCGCTTATTACTATTAAAAGTGGTTCTATTTGGAAAAACAGGACTTATTCTTTTTCTTGATTGGACAGTTTTAACGGTTACAAGTCATATGCGTGTGACCATGAAACACTGATAGTGATCTCAGACAAACCTGGCCAGTAACATATCACTTATTATTTACATTGATAATTATTATTAAGCAAAGTGCATTCAGCATGATTATTTTTCTTCATTATCCTGTGCAGAAATTTAAAAATTCTGTTAGTGCAGTATTATCCATTTAGAGATTCTATTGTTTAGCACTTCTATAAGAGGGTAGCTAATTATTTAAAAACACATTTGGCAACTTAAATAAATTCTCTAATTTTAAACTACATAAACTTAGTTATATTAAATTAAATTTAATTTTGTTTGCAGGAAAGCAAATGATGATGTAGATGGATCACCACCAAAGAAGAAAAAAACTGCACCAGAAAATGAGTCTGAAGTAAATGGTGAAGATGGTGGTGAGCAGAAAAAGGGAAAAAAGGGTGCAGCAAAGTCCCGAGGCAAGAAGGGAAATGATGATAATGTTGCAGAAGAACCTAATGATGCAAATAAGGCATTGGATGCGAAAACAGAAAAGTTGCTGCAACAACAGAACAAGGAATTTTTCAAGTTTCGTGATCTGCTGAAAAATCTTAAGAAGCCAGAGATATCAGAACTGTTGACTTTCAATGACCAGGAAGTACCTCCAGGCATAGACACCGTAAGCAGTTTGTCGCATCTGTTTTTTAGTTTTGATATGTGTTGCGATTTCTTTGTTCTCTTNAGCAAAGTCCCGAGGCAAGAAGGGAAATGATGATAATGTTGCAGAAGAACCTAATGATGCAAATAAGGCATTGGACGCGAAAACAGAAAAGTTGCTGCAACAACAGAACAAGGAATTTTTCAAGTTTCGTGATCTGCTGAAAAATCTTAAGAAGCCAGAGATATCAGAACTGTTGACTTTCAATGACCAGGAAGTACCTGCAGGCATAGACACCGTAAGCAGTTTGTCGCATCTGTTTTTTAGTTTTGATATGTGTTGCGATTTCTTTGTTCTCTTNCAGGCATAGACACCGTAAGCAGTTTGTCGCATCTGTTTTTTAGTTTTGATATGTGTTGCGATTTCTTTGTTCTCTTTACCCACCATTACCCTTTCTCGATTTTTTCAATTTAGGCTTCCAAGTACTCTCACGAGTTCTTTTAAGATTTTTAGCATTATGCAATATCCCAAGTACATTTTGAAAATGTGGAAAGTCCCAGAACCCTGCCTAGACTTCTATCCCAGGATAAGGTAATTTGATCATTAAATCAAAACCAGAAAGTGTGGTAAGTCAACCAAATGGAAGATTGATAGTTAAGTCTATTCATGGTTTCTTCACACTTTATCACCCCATGTATGACGTACTTGATTGTTCCCAAGATGTTGTGTATCGCAAGCTTTTGTACTTGTGTTACCATAAAAGTACAGTTTTTTTGTTAAATTGAACTTTTACTGATATTTTATCTACAAATTATAATATTTCATTTATGATTAATATGCCACTTGCAGAAAATTTAAAAAGGGCAGCTGAAAGATCTTGTTTTAATTAATTTTAAGGTATGAGGGAGAAAATAGATGTGTTGATTAATACCTAGTAAGAAATAGTTCTTATGCAAGATGATATTACACTGAGTGCACACAAATGTGGTGCCCGTTGGCTCTCTGGTGTAATTTCTAAGCTTTGTTTGAATGAGGCAGAGAAATATCGTGGAAGTAAAACTTTAGCAATGCTTCAAAAAAATTGGAAGTCACAGTGAATGGACTGTAACAATTTTTCCATCAGGATGTGAACATTGGCAGGGCGGACTGGATGGAATGGGCCGTTTGAAACAGTAGTGGATCTAGACTTGAATTTACGGTGGGGGGATGTTGGTAGTCTGAGAATATTGGTTATTCTGGGAAAATATTTGCTTTTAAACTGTAATAATGGTTTTTTAAATTTATCCGGGGCTTCTGGAAATATTATGTACTGGTTTAAAATTTAACCGGGCATATAATTTCTTACTCATCACTTTTCTTCTTTGCATCATTCTTATCCCATGGCTTCACTCATGTGGACCGTTACCTTGTGTGTGTGTGTGNTCATCACTTTTCTTCTTTGCATCATTCTTATCCCATGGCTTCACTCATGTGGACCGTTACCTTGTGTGTGTGTGTGTATGTGCACTTGCGTGCTTGTCTATGTATTAATTATGTAGGTCTCTTTTAATTAGGGTTGTGCANTGTGTGTGTGTGTATGTGCACTTGCGTGCTTGTCTATGTATTAATTATGTAGGTCTCTTTTAATTAGGGTTGTGCAAAAGTGATTTTTTTTCTCATGAACCCAAAATGAAAATATGTTTCTTGCGAACTTTCATGTAAGTGAAACAGAAATGAAGAATAATTTCATAAGAGCCGCCTCAGCGAAAGTTTTATGAATTTTGTAACATTTTAACAAGTTATTCATCATAGCAAATTTGTTGCCAAACCAAATAAAAAGAGTAGGGTATGGAGTATTTACCACAGGCGTTCGTGCCTACGTTTAATTTTCTCTTTTGTGCAGCTATTTAAGTTATTAAATTATGAAAACAAATCAGATAATTCACAGACAAAATCTTTCTTTGCTGGTGCACTAGATGAACATTCATTAAGCACCTGAATATTCAGTAGTTCAGTAGCAATTTTTTTTTTTTTTTTTTTTTAGTGTAACCACGTTTTTTATTGTTATGTAACTAAAATAGCTGCATGATTCTGTACACAGACTTATGTCAAGTTTATTTCATAGTTTTCAGCTTTGTATTTGAAAGTACATAATATAACTTGCTAAAGGGCGCTGGTAGGCATGTCCTAAAAGTGTATATTTTCTTGTTACTGTTTTATCATAAAATAATCATCATAAAACAATTATCACTGATACACATGGGTGGGAGGGGGGATTTGAACTAAGAATTAATTTTGTGGGTGTATGTGAAGCTTGGCTGATATCTTGTTTGCTGTGTTATAATATACTCTTCAAAATATATAAAGGGACACAAATTCAAGTACTCAAAGATGGACAACACATTTTTCACGGGGCTGCACGATCGCGACGTTTCGCTGGCTAGGCCAGCTTTATCTGGTGGTGAGTTGTATGACACTGCATTATGGTAGAAGGGGGCCCTTCCACCATACTGCATTATGATAGAAGGGGGCCCTTCCACTATACTGCAGTGACCTACAACTCACCGCCAGATGAAACTGATCTAGCTAGCAAAACGTCGCAATCGTGCAACCGCATTAAAAATGTGTTTTTTTTTTTTGCGCACCTGTCGACAAGTACCAGACTGCGAGTACTTGAATTCGTGTAATTTTATATATTTTTGGGTAACCTGGCGGCCTACTTGTAACGTTAACTCACATGTGTAGATACTGGATCGGCTGGCTGACGTGATGACATTTGGTGCCCTGGCTGAGTGTAAAGAGTGTGATGGCGGACAGTTGGTTTACAGTTCAGGTGTTGGCTACCGGTGTACTGGCAATGTGACAGAGTATACAAAATGCCAGTACTTGACTCAAGATCCTGAAAGAATTAAGTTCAAAATTCCTTCTTCTCTTGCTGAAAAATATGATTTTCTGTAAGTACTAGTTTTTTTTTTTATGTTTGTTCATTTTAAAATTTAGATTGGTTTTTTAACCCACAACCAGAATTGATTTTCTCTTTTATTCCTGAAGTTGGCAACAACATTGTGGTATAAGTTTATCTTGACACTATTTGGCATTCTGTAGTCTATTCATGGTTTCTTTATACTTTTTGAATCAAACCTTTGAAAAAACACTCTATGCACGACTTGTTTGATTGCTTCCTCAATGTTTCATATATCACAAGCATTTTATACTTGCGATTACATATAAGTTCCTTATTTTTGGTTAAATTGAACTGTTATGTATTTTCGTTATATTGTTTATAAATTACAATATTTCAACAAAGACAGGGAGTTAACATTTAATCTTGCACAACAAAGAAAAAATATAATACCCAAACTATAAATAAAAATATTTAATAGGTGTGTTGGTAATGCCTAGTAGTATGTAATAGTTTTTAGAGCAAAATAATATTACACTGAGTGCACACGAATGTGGTGCGCTGGCTCTCTGGTGTAATTTTAAAAGCTTTGTTTGAATGAGACGGAGGAATATCACTGAAGTAGAAGTTCGCAGCTCTTCAGAAAAGTTGGGAATAATCGTGAATGGACTATAATGAGTGAAAAATTTATGTTTCGGTCAGTTCTTGTATTAGGTAATGACTTGACTTGACAAGTGAAATACTACGTTAACACACACAGTTGTTTTATGCTTGTAATTATTTGCTCTAATTTTATCTGTAATACAACTTATTTTTCTCCTCTCCCCAGTTTTTTTGCGATATTATGGAAACCTTTAAAAATCAGTGTTTCCTCAAATTGAAAAAAAAAAAAAAAAAATAGTGGATTTTATGCCAGCACTAGTATTGTTAATGATGAATATTGCTCCTATGTTAGTGTTTAATTTTGCACCTAGAAGAATGCAATTTTTGTGATGTTGGGTAATGAAAGTGATTCATCAAATTATTCCCAATCACTAGTTTCAGATATGATGATCATGTGAACACCATGTATTCTTACATCATTTTTTTATACCATTATTGTGGTTTTTCTAAGTTATGGATATGTTCTACATATATCCTTGAATCCTTGACACCGCTTCTTTCTCAAATCAGTCTTTATAGAGAGGAGAGCGAATACACAAGTACTCACAGGGTGGCTTGTGGACACACACACCAACACACAGAAGTTGGACAAACACATTTTCCGCGCGGATGCAACATTTTGCTGCTTAGGCCAGCTTCATCAAGCGGAAGTTGGCGTAGCCAGCGAAACATCTCAACTGCACATCCGCGTGGAAAATGTGTTTGCCCGACTTAAAGTGTGTCCGTGTGTGCGCGCGCGCGTTTCCCCACAAATATCGGGATGATTTACACTATACTGGGAACTATTGTATTTTTATGTATGCTGAAAGTAATATTGGACATTTAAATTAATTTCAGGGCAAGTTATAAGGTGGCTCCTAAGAAGAGAGCGATGAATGTCTCGGCTGTGCCTAGACCACCATCCGCCACCACAACTGTTGCAAAATTAAATGATAAAAAAAAATCAGCCAGTAAGTAACTGACTTCTTCCACTAAATTGTTAATGTGTATTTGTGCTATGTCTCTTTTTGTTCCTGTGTGTGTGTGCATGTGAATATACGGCACATGTCCCCCCCCCCCCACATTACCCCCTGCTTCTTTGTAATGCTTCCTGCCAGCTACTAGCGAGTGAAGGGGCCATGATGGTCATATGACTAGCTCCTGTGTGGCCTCCCACTAGGGCTATCTGTGTTTGATTTCCCATCGGGGTCATGCGTTATTTTTGCATGTTTAAAATTTGATCATTGCCTTGAAGTTAATCTCTGCCCCACATAACATCCTCCTTATCAGCCCTCAAGATGTGGTGGTTGGGCCGTTCACCAGATCTCTCGGCCATTGTGAGTGGGAGGAACATGGTAGTGTAAGCGGTCACACACGCTCTTTGCTTCATGGTGAACTGAAGTTTGATTTCTGGTGGGGGTGTCACCCAGATATTGTGGTGGGTTTTCTGCTTCACCCACCGTTGCATTTTGTTACTTCTCCAACCCCTGTTCACTTCACTCTTGACCCTACCTCTGTTGTTAAGCACCACCCAGAAATCTTACTCTACACTATCGAGAGGATTATGCAAGAGTGCATCCTGATCTGTGTCCACGTTGCTCATTTGAAAAAGAGTTGTTGACTTTCCAATGTTTTTAAGGTTTTTTTTAAACAGTGAATTAAAGATTTGTGCCAGTAGCAACTTCTGTTTATTGCACTCATTCCCACATGCTGTTCATGATTAAGTGAGCACTCCGCAGTTCTGCATTATTCCTCTGCATGTAAAAATTAACATTGCTGTGGACCCAGTGACTAGCATTCATGTTTGTCACGTGGCATAGCGAAACCCAGTTCAACAGAGATACTTTACTATTGTGACAATTCTGCAAACTGCTTTGTGTACCACCCATAGAAACAAATTTATATTGCCTTCAAATTCTAACATTTCTCTCGAATACGTACAGCCTTTTGTAGTTTGCTGCTGTCTGCATTACTTTAGGCATACAAATCGCTGTTGGCTGTATATGATTGGGAGGAGGGTTTCTTCAAATGTTGGTTTCAGAAATGCTTGCATAACTACGGTCAACCTTTACAAGCGATCCCATCCTTCCACCTAAACTCTTCATGTTCACTGGGGCATTGTAACTATCATTCATTTTTCATGGAACCTACTGGAAAAAACTCAGCATGCTGGAAAACTCAACAGGTGGACCACTCTCTTCCTCAAAAAGTAAAACCTAACCTCAAAAAAAAAAACGTTATTTTCATCTTTAGGTATAATGAGTTGATTGCCTGTAATGAACAGTGGGCATATCTTAAATACTGGATGAAAAAACATATCTCAATCATTCAATATTGTATTATTTTTATAAAATATTGAAATGCATCATAATAATGCTGTGTAAAATATATATATATATTTTTTTCCTCTCTATTTTGGAGGCAAATTTAACACAGTTTTTTGAGTTTGACATGTAAAAATCTGATTTTTTGAAATTATATTTTACTCCGCTAAAAATTCTGTTGCCCGATAAAATGTATATTTGTCCGCTAAGTTGACAACACTCGTCATCTTGTGTGACAGTTGATATCACTGTATTAAGCTTGCTTAAAAAAAGTTACTAGCGTAATTTTATCTTAACAGAATTAGTCCGTGAAAACATACTGTGCCCCTTTAATGCTTGTAATTTACATGGTGATTTACCATACTGACCTAAAAATTATTACGTTTTCTTTGTGGAACCAGAGTAAAGTTCAAATCCGTTCCATTTATTATTAATGTTTAGTTCTGGTCCGTACCACATACATTATACATACGTCTTTATTTGCGCGAATATTCGTTTGCTGACTTGAAAGAAAGAAGTGCGTGCAATTATTATGTTTTACCTTTTTTTTTCGACGTAAGTAATTTAAAATAAATAGTGATTGAATTATCAAAAATAAATTGCGTAGTTAACAATTGCAACATTTCACGACAACTAGTTGTGTACACTAGCATTTGAGGTTAGGGAGTGTCTGTTTACCTGCTCTTGGTGCTACTGAATTTTGGTAGTACCAGTTTTAAGATAGTTATTTCACAGATAAACAATTGTTCCGAATATATTTTGGTTTTCGGACAGAATATCTGTTTGATGGATGTGGGTAAATTAATGATTTAAGGGTTGTAGCATGCTGGTTTTTTTAACATCGTTTATATAGGATATTTGTTGGAACCATCCAAAAAAAATTGACTGGTACAGGAAATCAACATAAACGGGAACTCAACGAGGTTTCACTGTAACTCAAAATGTCACCATGACTGTCTTTCGAATGCCTCACTGCTGTCTTTATATAGACAAGACAGCAAGGTGTTTTTATGAACGACAGTATAATTAAAATGGCAAACGCAATGAGGTTAATTATAGCAAACACACTCCGCAGAGAAAAAATAGATTTTTTAATGTCCTAAAGAGAATAAGTATTATATTCTGTTATATTTACACACAAATTAACAGTGTCTGGAATTTATTTAAGAAGTATACTTAATTTTTTTGCAAGCGTTATTGGTTAACACTTAGCTCTGACGTTGATGACAAGATGACAGACTCTGCCACAGGTTAGTGCTGCTATCTCATGATGCTGATAATGAACTGTACCCATCTGAAATTTTGTATCATAGAAGTAAATTTATTTTGTTAGTGTTATTTGGTAATGTATTAAATAAATTCAATATTGAAAGTTCACACTAATGAAATATGTGGTGCAAGATACTCTGTTTTAGCAGGAAAAATATAATTCAACAAGTATATTATTGATTTCAGAACACATCCTGCAGTATTGCCAAACGTACGTCTTTGCACAAAGATATCAATAAAAATATGGCTTACAGAATACCACATAATGATAGTTGCAAGTAACAACCTTTATGGCTCTCTTTATCACCCAGACAATTTCTGTGACTGTCTTTAAGTCAGCTAAGTTTGAGAGTAGTGTCCCAGATACTTGCACTATTGTTACCAGTGAAAGCACGTGAGAAGTACCAGCCAGACTTCTGTAGTGATTATGGTTAAGCCCATCGTGTTGGCATGTAGGCATCTCTTCACGTCATTCTGGTGTAAAAAAATTACTGGCATTGCTGTACGAGATACAAACACCACAGTGTGCCTGAGAACAGAGCATGTTATCAAATGTATAGGCTTTTTAACGGTAAAGTGAGCACTTTTGATGCCGTAGTTACTTTCTTCGTGTGTCATTTTTTTATTCTTCCACAATTTTTTTCAAATAAACATTGCCATGTAAGTAATAATCACAGTGTATATATTTTGCCGGGCTGGAAAGTTAACGTCTAGGGCAACAATAAAATATAATTATTGACTATTATTTGAAATGAGAGGTCTTCCAAAAATTCTCTCTCTACCATGAATAGCCTATAATTGTCTGAACCAGGCATAATATGGATTTATAAGTACAAATGTCATGGCAGACACAACAGAAATTGGTTAATTTCATAACTTTGTATATCAAAATATTCAGATAATTTTCTGTGGGGACATCAGAATTTGTGCACTAAGGTTAGATTTTAGGAATGAGTGAATTAGCATTTGTTTTATGACAGTAGTACTATTTCACATTTTATTAAAATCAAGCATATCTTCCCACTAATTTTTCCTGTTAGTAGCATATTAATATAGATGAATATGATGGCATTGATAATTTAATAAGAGTTGTAACGCCTTCTTGTGATGGTTTTTCTTGAGAAGGTATGTGCACGTCTTTCTTACGCCACCTCAAACAGAGAATATGAAATTTGTCCTTTTAGTGTTGCACAGTTTGATGGCGGTGATTAAATGAGGAGAGCCTTATAATTTTGAGTACACTCCAGACTAACAATTTTGTTTAATATAAAATTGTATTAAATTTTAAGGTGCTCAATAAAGTTTATTATTGTTCAATATTCTGTGCATTTATTCTCAATGCCAATAAAGACACCGCAGGCTTACACTACACGGTACTAATTTAAATATTTTGTCAGTGAGTGTCTGATGCGTGTCAGTTTCCTTAGTGTCATGATTATGATATACGTAGTATGTTGCTTGCCAATGTACTGCTTTTTGATACTGTGTGGGAGGATTTCCATCTTGTGTGCTGCTTTGGTCTGTATATATGAAACTGCACTCCCACCACAGTTATTTATTACAAAATTCACCGAGCAACATTATTTTCAAATCATAAATACATGGGAGAATGCCTTCTTGATTTATTTTCCACAGTGGTCTCATTCAGCTGATATTTCTCTTGAAAATTCAGCAGTTTGTTAATATGTTGCATGTTCAGACACATTGTAACGTGTTTCACTCACCAAATAAAATTTGTAAATTCAAAACTTTTTTTTTGTTTCTTTCACTTAGTGGTCATTCTGTGTGTTGGAGACCAAGTTAAAGGAAAGCTGTTTTTTTTTGTTTAAATTTTTGAAATTGTGACCCAGCCTTTATATGTTGCACGTACGTATCAAGTCTGTTGTGGGAAATTGTTGGATATTTTACAGTACTTTGACCTCTGTGATTAAAGCATCAACTATTGTATGTGTGTAGTAATATTTTACCTCGGTCACAGTTTTGGTTGGTGAATTTTGCAAATTCTTACAGTGGCAGATTTTTTAAGCCATTACAAATATTTACTGAGAAATGTTGCAATCGTGCTGAACGATGCCGCTGGTTTGCAGGTTTTCTCTGGGATCTCACTTTTCCGCACCCTTGCATTCTGGTACTGCTTCATTCTTACCTTGTTTCACCCTCACCAGCTCTCAAAACCATGCTGTTAAGAGCTGCCCAAATCTCTCCACTCCACTAATGAAATGTAATTTGGTAGGCAGGTGGAAGAGCAACTCTGCAAGTAAAATGACAGTAAACCTGAAAGGAGGTGGCACATTTGTGGATCCAGAGTGTGACTTGGGGGATGTCGCTCACGTGCTTGAACAGGGACGTACCAAGTTTGGCACGGTGCTAAGTCTTACTGACATACAGAAGGGTCTGAATTCCTACTACAGGCTTCAGGTTCTTGAAAGTGACAAAGATCGTGGGTAAGAAATTGGTTATTTAACAACAAAGCATCGTTTTTCAAGCCTAGAAGTATATAGCATAAGTTCTGACCTAATATACTACTGTAGTGTCTATACTTTGCAACTAAAGTTCCTGGCCAAAACTTAAGCCACTGCAGTAAAATCTGAGTATAAAGTAATTCACTTTAAAGTGCTTTTCACTTCAAAGTACATCATTTCAATCCCCCGCAGATGTAATATACAGTATTTTAAATACATTTGAGTTAAGGTTACAAGTAGGCTGCTAGGCCACCAAAAATATTTAAAAGAACAGGAATTCAAGTACTTTTCTGAACTTACATACAGTTTGCTCAAGTTCACCTGGTCACACTCCAAAACACATGCCATATTTCTGGATGTTGAACTGACTCCTTAATTGCACCCCTCGTCCACAAACCGATTCAGCAAGCCATCTCAAATACCGGTAAAGAAAACAGTCAACAACTCTCTGATATACCCCTGATGGTCCCCTATCATGAAGGCATAAGTAAATTCACAACCATTCTCCACTCAGGTTTCAAAATTCTGGCTTCCTCACCACAAACACAAGACCTGCTCTCCAAACCACCCAGATTAGTCTTTAAAAGGCCACCTAACCTCCTAACAAATGCTAACCAGACTATCACCCCCAGAGGATCCCACCCCTGCGATAGCTCACGCTGTGGCTTGTGCCATCCACCAGCCCTTAACTCCTTTCAATAGCAGACTCACTAGCCGTACACACCCCATCCAAGGCAACTACGATGGTGAAACAGAAAAACTGATTTATCAGCTGCAGTGCCAACACTGTAATGCAGAATACATCGGCCTCACCACCAACACGCTCGGGCAGAGAATGAATGGCCACAGAGCAAACACCAAACGAGGCATAACTGGTCACATCAATAACCTACCAGACAAACCAGTTTCAGCTCATGCAGCATCACACAACAAAGATTTTGATTCCTGCTACAGTACCAGTAGCGAGAGCNAGACAAACCAGTTTCAGCTCATGCAGCATCACACAACAAAGATTTTGATTCCTGCTACAGTACCAGTAGCGAGAGCCCTACCACCTTCAAGCAATTGCTCATAACTCAGACACTAGGAATTAGCTCGTCAATTTGTAAAAAAATCCAGGCAGTCACCAGGCCTCAGCATAAGATAATCACAGCTCCAAACCATACTCATCAGGTATATCGGCAAATTTTAAATTTTCCCGGCGCACCCAAGTTTGCCAACTGGCTGCTAGGTTTACTACCAACAGCACCCTGCCACCATATTGCAGTGTCCTACAACTTGCTGCCTGATGAAGCTGGCATAATCAGCTAAACTTAATGATCGTGCAACCGTGTGAAAAATGTGTCTATCCTTTGTGAGTGCGCCTGTTGACAAGTACTAGACTCTGAGTACTTGAATTCCTGTCCCTTTATTTATTTTAATTTATATACAAGTTCAGTTAGTTTTCAGTAATTGATATGACATTTCAAGTCTATTTGTGTTCTTTGTATCAAGGTTTTACTGTAAGAAAGGCCAAGACAATTTTTAGAAATCTAAACTATGCTAATTTAAAAAAAATTATTTTAAAATTTTAATTACAGACCTTTGATACACTAAAACCTTTCATTACAATATTATTATTAAAATGTTGACCAATTTCATTTCNTTTTAATTACAGACCTTTGATACACTAAAACCTTTCATTACAATATTATTATTAAAATGTTGACCAATTTCATTTTACATGGATGTTTTCAAGACATCTGTTTTGTTCACTTTAAAAAAAAGTAAAAATATGGCTGCATTTTTAAAGCTTCTTAAGAACATGTATCAAAGACTTTTCAATTATCGTTATTGACCTGCGTGTTGAAACAATGCTTACTTATTCCCAGTTATGAATTTTTATCACACTTCAAGAGCATTTACAATAGTTGTAGCAATTTTTGCGACCATATAATTTTGTGCTTCCTATTTGCATAATACCTGCTCATCATTCCAGTCGTGTTCGTCGGTACTGGGTGTTCCGAGCGTATGGTCGCATCGGCACCAAAATTGGGAACAAGAAGCTCGAGGAATTTGAAAGTAAAGAAGAAGCTGTGCACAATTTCAAGGAATTGTTTCTTGAGAAGACAGGAAATGCATGGGAAAAGAAAGATCATTTTAACAAGGTCCCTGGTCTTTATGTACCACTGGATATCCAGTATGTTGAGGTAGGTCACTTGTATTTCTTACATATTGTGTTGCGCTTTGTCCTAGATTTTAATTTGTACAATTTGAAGTTGTTTCTTTCCATTACTGATTGGATGTTGTCCATCTCTGCTATAAAAATAGCATAAATGTTGTTTGCGAGTTTTATGGTTTTTCGATTTGTCCCTTAGGCCAGATGCATTGTGCACTGTTGGGTAAATTTTATGAAGTTTTGACTGATTTTTGGAAAATATTCCAAGAAAGTGGAATTTAAATTTTCACCATGTTTGTAACACACAGGCCTAATGAACTCAAATGATGCATATTATTTTTGCTATGGACATCTTAAACGGAGTACAAATGAAATAGAAGAATAGGAACAAAGTATTGCAAGAAAGGTGACTGACATTTCATACGCAGCATGGACGCCACTGTGTGGTAGCTGTTGACATTACCACATACGAGTTAAGTGCTTTCAGCCAGTGATTGCAAGGTTTTAATTATAGCCCACGTGTATGAAATATCCTGTCAAAATAGAAACTGTTACATCCAGCATTTGACTTGACACCTGTCCACTTGGACAGGTAATAAGTGGCAAAAACTGGATGCAGTATTTTCTTGTGTATACCACACATAGTTTCCACTGGAAGATCACTTTATCTTTCACGTTGATTACAAAATTTCCTTCTCACAATAGGAAAACCCAGTGCTACAATACACACACAAGCTAATTGTTGTACCTTGGCACTTGGACTAAACCGTTAGTTTGGGACACAGCCCTCCTGTTCACATTTCTTTTGTGGGCATTACTTTGTGTGCCGTCAACCTGGGTTCACACACGGGTGTTACGAACCAGGCAGGCATTGCAGAGTGTGCCGCACATTAAAACAAAGAAACGTTAGTTCTTTAAAATAAAGAAGGTGCTGTCGGAGTCAAATTTAATATTGTGAGGAGGGGGGGAGTTTAGTTATAGGTTTCGCCAAATCTTCCTGTGGTACTTCTATAAGACTAGCAGCCTCAAGTCTTTTGATGTCCTTCATGACATATCTCATCAGTGTATACCATATTGCAGTATCAAATGTTCAGTTTATTTTAATTTCAGAAACTTGTATTAATGTAAGTCAGTAATTTTTTGTCTCTTTAATTACTGTATTTTTATTTTCTGCTCCAACTTAAGTAACAATAATTACAGTTCATGTGAGTCATCCATCCATTTCCTTTATTCCTTTATTAATTTTTTTCCAGGAGGAGTCGCAGGCATTATTTGAGTCCTGCAAAGTGGAATCTACATTGCCTGTGCCTTTACAGAACTTTATCAAAATGATATTTGACAAAGAAGGAATGAAGAATGTATTGCTTCAGTTTGAGGTCGGTTTAAATGTTGTCACAGTAGCTATTTTTGCTCGGTACTTGTAAGTTTGACTTTGTAATTTCTAAACAATTTGATGGCTGAAAAAAAATTTGGCATGCAATTTTTTAACACAGTATAAACAGGACTTATTTTTATCAGAAGTTACTACCATGTTTTTTCGTGGTTATTTCATGTTAAGTTTTCAGTTGAATTTTAACCTAACGATGAAGTTAACATTTTGGTACACGTGCGTTTGGGTAAAACTTGGGAGAATGAACGTCAAATTTGCCTTTTGCAGGTCATCAACCGATTTATAAAATAATTTAATTTCACTTCTTAGTTGCTGCTGCCATTGAAACAGTGTGCATGTTTCTTCCTTATGCTCAGTATTTTCTATAAAATGCTGTGTCACAAAGTTTTTAAAAATTACTTGTATGGTAATTGTCATTTTGGAGAGCCATCTGATGTTTGCAGAGTGTAAGTGTAAAATATAACATGTGACAATTCATCACGTGCATAATATAGTACTGTATGTAGATTTTGGAAAATGTTATCAAGAGACTGTAGCCTTTGTTCTGTATTACTCTAGAAGTGTAAGGGTCCATCCTAGCAAGTCTAGCACAGTATAGGATATGAAAAAAAAAAGCTGTAATAAATTGTTATATGCAGAGTGAAGTGGAGAGTTTTGGGCATCTCTTAACATCGAGGTCTCGAGTGCCGATGAGAGTGAAGAGAGATGAGTAAGAAGCTCCGGAATGTAGGGGCGGGGTAAATGAAGGTCCCTGAGGAAACCCGCCAACCAATGGCATTGTCCGGCACGATTCCCATGTGTAAAAGTTTGGGAGTGACTCCACCGGGAATCAAACCAGGTTCGCCTTGGTAGGCAAGTAGTGTAGCTACTGTGCCACTGAGGCCCCTTACATGCTAAGTGAGTGGTGACATGTTTTAATCTGTGTTTGTGAATTTGTAGTAAAGCTGTGAACATTGTGCGATTGTGAACTTTTCTCCCAAACAGTTGGACTTGGAAAAAATGCCGCTCGGCAAAATAAGCCGTGATCAGATTAAGAAAGCATATGGCGTCCTGACAGAGCTCCAAGAACTTATGAAGTCAAGTGGGTCAGACATCAAATTTATCGATGCATCAAACAGATTCTACACGCTTGTCCCGCATGATTTCGGTGTCGACAATGCTCTGATCATTCGCTCAGAGGATGTGATAAAGGTAACCTGGAAACTTATTTCTTCTTAATTCACAGTTTCAGTTTTTTTATTTTACATTCAACAGGGTTGTGAGAATGTGACATTTATTTCATGAAACGAAAATAATAAATATATATTTAAATTTTAGGAAACTGAAACAAAAATAAAATATAATTTCATGAGAGATCAGTTTTATTGAATATTTAATGAAAATGTTAAAATTTTATTCATTTTTCCATTATGTGTTGTCTATATGGCCACCGAATTTGACACACATTCCAGAAAGTGTGCCTACATTCTGCAGGTGCGGGTCTACCAGCTGCATAAATGTCAGCTCCATGAAATACATGTGAAACAGCCGGAACACAATTCCACAGTGTTCCAAAAATTAATTGAACCATTAAGTGTTGGCGACACTTTTCTTTCTTTCCCCACAGTTACTATAACCAAAACAGGCGTAAATGATGATAAAAATAATTCGCAAGTAACTCAACAGCCAAAAGTATTATTAAACACAAATTTGTCTCGGTTTAATATGGGGAACCAAAACCAAAAAGATTAGGGGAACTGTGCAAGCCTAATTATAATTTACTCAAATGAGTGCGCAGTCAGAAATTTTCATTGTTTAACTAAAGGAACATTTTATTACTTAAATATTCACTGAAGAAAATTTTTATTTCATTCAGACCTTCAGCTACAATTTTCGGTAGTGAAACAAAAAACAGGGTAGCCACAAACAGGGAAAATGCAGGGAATATAAATTTTCTGTGGAAAATTGGGAAAATACAATGAATCTCTGGCTTCATCCTGGAAATACATTTTGGTCTTGATTAAATTTTCCCCAAGTAGTGACATTTTTAAAATACCTATCAGCATTTACAGATTTTCTGTAACTTTTACTGGAAGCATGCGGGTCTTACTGTTTTGAAGCAGCAACTCTAATTTAACCATGTTTTTTTTTCTTTGTGCCGTCTTTCAATTGCACAATTTTCCGTATTTCGCCAATGAATTGAAGNCTTTGTGCCGTCTTTCAATTGCACAATTTTCCGTATTTCGCCAATGAATTGAAGAGGCAATACGTACCTTATACATAGTTTGCATACCGTAGGGTACTAGGCGGCAGGTAATAAGCTGGCATACTGTGTTTCTGGCCAGTATACCATATTTTTGACTAGCGAGTACTGTATTCTTTGAACATCNGTGCCGAAACCTTTGGTAGCGTGCCTTAGCAGCTGCGAGGCTCCTGGCATCCCTCTTCCGGCACGTCCACCAAACCCTTAATCCTTATTGCTATCGTCCGGCTGCGAGCTCCGCCAGAGCGTGTGTTCTGACGAATAAAATGTAGGGACGCAGAGTGCGTCAAGGTAACTGACATTTCATACGCAGCATGGACGCCACTGTGTGGTAGCTGTTGACATTACCACATACGAGTTAAGTGCTTTCAGCCAGTGATTGCAAGGTTTTAATTATAGCCCACGTGTGCTTCTAAAAGTACCGTATGAAATTTCCTGTCAAAATAGAAACTGTTACATCCGGCATTTTACTCGACACCTGTCCACTTGGACAGGTAATAAGTGGCAAAAACTGGATACAGTATTTTCTTGTGTATACCACTCATAATTTCCACTGGAAGATCACTTATCTTTCACGTTGATTACAAAATTTCCTTCTCACAATAGAAAAACCTATTGCTACAATACACACGCTAGCTAATTGTTGTACCTTGGCACTTGGACTAAACCATTAGTTTGGGACACAGCCCTCCTGTTCATTTCTTTTGTGGGCATCACTTTGTGTGCCGTCAACCTGAGTTCACACACGGGTGTTACGAACCAGGCAGGCATTGCAGAGTGTGCCGCACATTAAAACAAAGAAACGTTAGTTCTTTAAAATAAAGAAGGTGCTGTCGGAGTCAAATTTAATATTGTGAGGAGGGGGGGAGTTTAGTTATAGGTTTCGCCAAATCTTCCTGTGGTACTTCTATAAGACTAGCAGCCTCAAGTCTTTTGATGTCCTTCATGACATATCTCATCAGTGTATACCATATTGCAGTATCAAATGTTCAGTTTATTTTAATTTCAGAAACTTGTATTAATGTAAGTCAGTAATTTTTTGTCTCTTTAATTACTGTATTTTTATTTTCTGCTCCAACTTAAGTAACAATAATTACAGTTCATGTGAGTCATCCATCCATTTCCTTTATTCCTTTATTAATTTTTTTCCAGGAGGAGTCGCAGGCATTATTTGAGTCCTGCAAAGTGGAATCTACATTGCCTGTGCCTTTACAGAACTTTATCAAAATGATATTTGACAAAGAAGGAATGAAGAATGTATTGCTTCAGTTTGAGGTCGGTTTAAATGTTGTCACAGTAGCTATTTTTGCTCGGTACTTGTAAGTTTGACTTTGTAATTTCTAAACAATTTGATGGCTGAAAAAAAATTTGGCATGCAATTTTTTAACACAGTATAAACAGGACTTATTTTTATCAGAAGTTAGTACCATGTTTTTTTCGTGGTTATTGCATGTTAAGTTTTCAGTTGAATTTTAACCTAACGATGAAGTTAACATTTTGGTACACGTGCGTTTGGGTAAAAGTTGGGAGAATGAACGTCAAATTTGCCTTTTGCAGGTCATCAACCGATTTATAAAATAATTTAATTTCACTTCTTAGTTGCTGCTGCCATTGAAACAGTGTGCATGTTTCTTCCTTATGCTCAGTATTTTCTATAAAATGCTGTGTCACAAAGTTTTTAAAAATTACTTGTATGGTAATTGTCATTTTGGAGAGCCATCTGATGTTTGCAGAGTGTAAGTGTAAAATATAACATGTGACAATTCATCACGTGCATAATATAGTACTGTATGTAGATTTTGGAAAATGTTATCAAGAGACTGTAGCCTTTGTTCTGTATTACTCTAGAAGTGTAAGGGTCCATCCTAGCAAGTCTAGCACAGTATAGGATATGAAAAAAAAAAAAGCTGTAATAAATTTTTATATGCCGAGTGAAGTAGAGAATTTTGGGCATCTCTTAACTTTGAGGTCTCGAGTGCCAATGAGAGTGAAGAGAGATGAGTAAGAAGCTCTGGAATGTAGGGGCAGGGTAAATGAAGGTCCCTGAGAAAACCCGCCAACCAATGGCATTGTCTTACACGATTCCTATGTGTAAAAGTTTGGGAGTGACTCCACCGGGAATCAAACCAGGTTCGCCTTGGTAGGCAAGTAGTGTAGCTACTGTGCCACTGAGGCCCCGCCCCGTACATGCTAAGTGAGTGGTGACATGTTTTAATCTGTGTTTGTGAATTTGTAGTAAAGCTGTGAACTTTTCTCCCAAACAGTTGGACTTGGAAAAAATGCCGCTCGGCAAAATAAGCCGTGATCAGATTAAGAAAGCATATGGCGTCCTGACAGAGCTCCAAGAACTTATGAAGTCAAGTGGGTCAGACATCAAATTTATCGATGCATCAAACAGATTCTACACGCTTGTCCCGCATGATTTCGGTGTCGACAATGCTCTGATCATTCGCTCAGAGGATGTGATAAAGGTAACCTGGGAACTTATTTCTTCTTAATTCACAATTTCAGTTTTTTTTTTTTTTTTACATTCAACAGGGTTGTGAGAATGTGACATTTATTTCATGAAACGAAAATAATAAATATATATTTAAATTTTATGAAACTGAAACAAAAGTAAAATATAATTTCATGAGAGATCAGTTTTATTGAATATTTAATGAAAATGTTAAAATTTTATTCATTTTTCCATTATGTGTTGTCTATATGGCCACCGAACTTGACACACATTCCAGAAAGTATGCCTACATTCTGCAGGTGCGGGTCTACCAGCTGCATAAATGTCAGCTCCATGAAATACGTGTGAAACAGCCAGAACACAATTCCACAGTGTTCCAAAAATTAATTGAACCATTAGGTGTTGGCGACACTTTTCTTTCTTTCCCCACAGTTACTATAACCAAAACAGGCATAAATGATAATAAAAATAATTCACAAGTAACTCAACAGCCAAAAGTATTATTAAACACAATTTTGGGTCGGGATTAATATGGGGGACTAAAACCAAAAAGATTAAGGGAACTGTGCAAGCCTAATTATAATTGACTCAAATGAGTGCACAGTCAGAAATTTTCATTGTTTAACTAAAGGAACATTTGATTATTTAAATATTCACTGAAGAAAATTATTTCATTCAGGCCTTCAGCTACAATTTTTGTTAGCGAAACAAAAAACAGGGTGGCCACAAACCGGAAAAATGCAGGGAATATAAATTTTCTGTGGAAAATTGGGAAAATACAATGAATCTCTGGCTTCATCCTGGAAATACATTTTGGTCTTGATTAAATTTTCCCCAAGTAGTGACATTTTTAAAATACCTATCAGCATTTACAGATTTTCTGTAACTTTTACTGGAAGCATGCGGGTCTTACTGTTTTGAAGCAGCAACTCTAATTTAACCATGTTTTTTTTTTCTTTGTGCCGTCTTTCAATTGCACAATTTTCTGTATTTCGCCAATGAATTGAAGAGGCAATACATACCTTATACATAGTTTACATACCGTAAGGTACTAGGCGGCAGGTAATAAGCTGGCATACTGTGTTTCTGGCCAGTATACCATATTTTTGACTAGCGAGTACTGTATTCTTTGAACATCCGACGAAAGTAACCAAGCGTAGCAGAGCCGATAACCGATTGTTGCCAGCAGATGGTGCTGAAGGCGAAATGCAACAACACGGCTGCATCAAAGCGCAAACTGGACGTAACGGACTGAGTGTTCATGTACTGTAGTTATAGAACAATTTTCTTTAAACTCTGTGTGAAGTGAAAGTATAGGACGTTAGTGTAACTGTTATACAAAGTTTTGAAATAAAATGTGTGCTTACAACTCGCGTCATTGCACCATTTCAAAATCACAGAGTATGATAGGCATCATTATTTATTACAAAGTAGACTTTCATTTCGTTATGTCCTTGGGAATTGTTCATACTCATCCCATAGCTATATCAGTTGGGGAGAGAGTAGGCAAGTTGTAGTATAGTTACTAATTTTTCATACTTCGTCAGTAAAGTTTTGCACTGCAGTTAGCACAAGAAATTCTTTCAGGGGAAAACATTCAAATNAATTTTTCATACTTCGTCAGTAAAGTTTTGCACTGCAGTTAGCACAAGAAATTCCTTCAGGGGAAAACATTCAAATTATCTGGAAGACAGGGGAAAAACCAAATTTAATTTTGGAAATTTGTGGCCACCCTGAAAAATAGCTCAGATTTTTTTATAATAATTTTGGTATACAGAATATTTGCACAACCCTACTTTTAATTCACATTTTCAGTTCTCTTTGCATGTCCTTATAAGTTTCTATTACTGGTTTATGTACTTCGAAATACACCTTATTCTTTTTGCAGCAAAAAATTGAAATGCTGGACAGTCTCATGGAAATTGAAATCGCTTACAGCATGATTGGTAAATCAGAAAACGACAGTTCAGGAATGAACATAATTGATGTCCATTACAAGAAGTTGAAAACTGATATGTCTGTCCTGGAAAGGCACACTGAAGAGTTTGTGTTGATAGAACGGTACATAAAGAACACCCATGCAGAAACTCATTCACAGTACACCCTTGAGATTATAGACGTAAGTAATGTTTGAAACTTTTGTTGCTATATTTTTTTGGTGTTTGACAAAGTTATCTGAATGGTGGTGTTATAAAAGACCATCAATTTTACAACTTAACACCATCTTGTCGACCATGAACTACCGTAGTTACTTACGATGTTACAATGTCTGTAGTGTGCTAAACGTTGAGACCTTTACATGGTTTACGTGTTAAAAGATAAAGTTTTTAATATGTGAATTTATAAATAATTAGTTAAATCTATAGTATCTCATTGGATGTCCATTTGGTTGGTGTTGTGATGAGTGTGTGTTTTTCCTATCAGTTCAAGACAAATTTAAAAAAACTGCAACCTGTATTTGAGGTGGTTGATACAGTCTGTACATAATTTTTATTTAGGCGTTCAAGATTGCCCGTGAGGGGGAAGAATCACGGTTCAAGACATTCAAGAAACTGCCAAATCGTCATTTACTGTGGCACGGATCTAGAGTTACGAACTTTGCTGGCATTCTGTCCCAGGTAAGAATAGTGGGAAAAGTAAATAGCTAACTTTTTAATGTGTGTTGCAGTTTGTATAACAGTCCTATTTTTTTGAAGATTCGTAATGTTTTTACCAGGTTCATGATATTTGTAACCATGTATTGTGTGTTGAGCTTCAAGTGGTTTCCTCGTCTGTAATTGTCAATTTTTTTTTCCCCTCAGGGTCTGAGGATTGCCCCTCCTGAAGCTCCGGTGACCGGATACATGTTTGGAAAAGGAATATATTTTGCAGACATGGTGTCAAAGTCTGCAAATTATTGTTTCACCTCAAGAATGAACTCGAAGGGTGTTCTGCTGTTATGTGATGTTGCACTTGGCAATATGTGAGTACCTATCTTTAGTTCTCAGTTGGATTTATTTTCATGTGACCTCTGCCAAGCTGCACTACAGTATTAAGGTAACCGTTGAATTTTCCTGGCGTTTTCTTTGCGGTAGTATTGTAATTTTTATATAATTTGTGTGAAATAGTTTTTTATAAAGTATTGGTATCTGTTGTTTTCTTTTGCTTTGCAGAAACATGTTCAACATAAATTTTATTACATTTCATTAATTTGATTTTGCTTTACGGTAAGAATAAAAATAATAGCGTCTCCGTGCAGACCTACCTGGCATTTTCCTTGTGCTGTGTATGGTAAAATGATTGTTGTTTGTGAACTTTCTCATAGGTGCCACACTTATATCAGTAAGGAGTTGTATAAATAATTCTTATTTGTATGAATCCTTCAAATCTGTTAGAAGGTATCGCTCACAATGAAAACATTAGTTAATGTGAAAATACTGAAATGAAAACACGACTGTGCAGATTACGAAGTAGCGGTACTTAAAGTTTTGTAGTCCCTAAAGGTGGTTTAGTGGAGCCAGGCCTGCTACCCTACTTGAGGAACAGAATCGTCATTTCCGATCAGCCCCGAGAATAGGTAAGGTGAGGCAGGATGCAGACAGGGAGGCAGTGGAATATGGTAATGTGAGTACCCTAAGAAAATACAATTGCAACATCCACCATGTTTCCCCACGAGTCAATTATGGCTTCAATGCACCAGAGATCAAACCCAGATCACCATTGTTTCGACATTTGGTCACAATATCCGAAGGTGTTTGGAATAACTTCATTCCTCGCACAACACTGAGTGTGTTTCAGATGCCATCTCGACTGTGCGTGTTGTGCTGCAGGTACGAGCGTACGAATGCAGACTACATAGAGAAGCTCCCGCCAGGCAAGCACAGTTGCAAGGGAGTAGGGATGACCCACCCCGACCCTGATGGCCACACCATGCTGGGCAATATTCGCATCCCCTGCGGCAAGCCTGTCAAGAACAAAAAGTCGTCAGACTTGCTGTACAATGAGTATCCTTTTCAAAATGCTCCAAATGCATATTTTAGTTTTGGAACAACTAAAAAAAAAATTGAATGTGAATAAACTTTTAAAAAATTTTCTTTGATTAGTGTTGTTGCTATCATTGTATAAACTTTTATTTTCTTTCTCGTAGTCAACCATTACCCATTGGAGCCAAGATTCTATGGTGTTATTGCAACACGTATCTAATCTTAAAAAATTAAGATCTTTGGTGCTACAACAAATGCATTGAGTGTGCTTTAATGTTTAAGTACTTCCAATTTGGTTGCTACTGCAGGCAGTAGTTGCTGTGCTNAACAAATGCATTGAGTGTGCTTTAATGTTTAAGTACTTCCAATTTGGTTGCTACTGCAGGCAGTAGTTGCTGTGCTGGTTACAATGTTATGGTGGTCTGGTGTCTGTGTTATTGGTTTTTGGTAGTGATGGTTGTGGTTTGGAATTAGGCTCCTCACATCCTCAGTATAGTGGTTGTCTGCGCTTGGCGTGGTATCATAACAATTGGTAATGTTTTATTGGTTCCTTAATGAATTGTTCAGATACATTGTTTATGACCCAGCTCAAGTGAACGTGAAGTTCCTTATTGTCGTCGACTTCAAGTACAAATACTGAATACCGGAGCGCCGCTGCAAAGTTCCTGATGCACTTGCGAGTANGTGAAGTTCCTTATTGTCGTCGACTTCAAGTACAAATACTGAATACCGGAGCGCCGCTGCAAAGTTCCTGATGCACTTGCGAGTACATTTGCACTGATGTTTTCAAATTGCAATTTGTTGTTGTTGAGACTGAAGTTTTGTGTTACTCACGACGTTACCCATTTTTTCCAAGTGACTTTAGTCTCTCTCATGTTTCCAGCACTGTGGTTTTTGGAGTTATGGCGTAGTTTTAATAATCCTGTAAAGGCAATAAGCAAAATTGTATGTTTAGTTTACTTGCTCTTGCCAAGTAGTAGAAATTCTTGTTGTACTGTTTTTGTATTCCCAATTCAAGAAACATTGCCAACTATCATAGAAGTTTCTAAAGTAGTCACGAGTGTCACACAAGAGTAAAAGTAGAGAATGCATTTCATAAGCAGCTGANTATCATAGAAGTTTCTAAAGTAGTCACGAGTGTCACACAAGAGTAAAAGTAGAGAATGCATTTCATAAGCAGCTGAATGTTATTATGTTCCTCATTTACTCAATCTGTCAGAAGTTAAATTCTTGAAAAGGTTTTTATGTATGTGCGTGTTTAATTTGTGGTCACGAGGTTTTGGCAGCACATTGTGGAGCAAATTATGTTACTGAAATACTAACTTCAGTACAATATTTTGTTTTACTAGTTAATATTTAAAAAAAGTTTTTAATCTTATGTGTTTTACGCAAAGGATTTTATTCTTTTTTGTGATGCAGCTGCATGTACAAATGGCTGGAGAAAGGTAAAGTTACAACTTCCCTTTAAAATGGTGAAATTAAAACATTTTCAATTTTATCAGGAAAATGTGGTTGTAATTGTATTATACATATATGTATGTATTAAAGTGTGTTGTAATTATGTTAAAGAATAGTTGAGGTAGTGTTATTTTTAGTCCATTTCCATATTGAGAATTCTCCGATTGGATGCTGTTTCTATAGAACATCACATAGAGTAAGCCATTCTATAATAGTACAGCTAAGTTTCAAGTGAAATTATTGCCTTTCATGGAAAACAAAATGCTAGAAATTTAGTGAAGTGTATGAAATGTCTAGAAAATAACTGAATTGGAGTGTAATACGAAGTTGTTCACTTAGAGAGTACTGTTGCTGCCTTGAAGTGAGTTTGTTGTAGTTTTGTTATGCATACATAAAAGTGTAACATTGTGCTGAAATACAGATTTTTGTAAGAATCATTGTTCTTTTTGACCGGATCCATTTTTTTTTTNAAAAGTGTAACATTGTGCTGAAATACAGATTTTTGTAAGAATCATTGTTCTTTTTGACCGGATCCATTTTTTTTTAAATTTTTCACCAGCCCATGTTTTGCATACTTGGAGCAAGCTTGCCTCTTTTTTAAATGAATATTTTCATTTACGTACTAGTTTTTGGGGGTGCAATTCTCATTAACTTTTCTGTTGATCAGGGGCTGATTTTCGTTGTGGAAACAAGCGGGGTGGCAGTTGCCATGGCATACCGTGTAGTAGGTACTCACCTGCGTATCAGAATATTGTAATCTCCGCTATGACCGGCTGTAGATGCTCATGTAATTGAGCTCTAGATAAACAGAAAAACGAACAAGAACTGTCCTAGGCTGGCATGAATCGCGGTTCTTTCTTTCATTGGTTGCCAAGCAGATTGTTTAGTCGTATGTAAATCTGCAAAGTTGCATGTAAACAGACATTTGCTACAGATGTGCCTGATATATATTTTGATTGCATGTACTATGTTCCTGTGTAGTCAAATTTATCCTAGCATTACTTTAACAGCCAGTAAATAAAAGAATTTAACAAAATGTTCCTTTTCACTAGTAGACAGTGTACAGTAAAACTTCCATCACAGCAAACTTAGGTGATGAAAACTGCCACTTAAGTTTTGTGTTTGGGCAACGTTCTTTTTTGATTTTTTTTAAGGTTGTGTTACATTAATGAACCAAATATCCTCACAATTTTTAATTTGTGAAGCCACCCATAAAAAAAGCCTGAAAGTCTTCAGTTCCTTATTAAGGGCTTATAGTGGCTTTTCTAGCAAATAAGGACTGCAGGGGTTAAAAATTCATAACTAATAATATGTACTTTAGGCCTACTTTGCGTAAGTTTGCAATGTGAGGTAACTTGTACACTGCATTAAGTGTATCTACTGTTCACAGTAAAGTGAGCACTTTTTAAGGTCATGCTTAAAAAGGTTCCTTTCAGCTTATTTGTATTATTTCAACAATTGTTAATCTAAAAACTGTCATATGAATAAAAACAGTGTATACATTTTATGGTTGTGGTTTTAAAGTCTGAAGCCACAAATATAATTTTTTTGTTATTAAGTTTGCTGGAAGAGCCTTACAAGTGCTCACTTTACAGCAAAGCAACAATCTTGAGCACAGAAATACCCTGCAGGAAAATACAAATAGCGCACACAGGATGCATCGGATGATACTAAAACTTTATAGAGGCAATGAAGCAAATGAGTAATACG
This sequence comes from Clitarchus hookeri, assembly GCA_002778355.1. Classification (NCBI taxonomy): domain Eukaryota; kingdom Metazoa; phylum Arthropoda; class Insecta; order Phasmatodea; family Phasmatidae; genus Clitarchus; species Clitarchus hookeri. Next base: position 366,614 of record NQII01001692.1, read on the forward strand.
CACGATTACAAAAATCAGAGCAGCAGGATAATTACATATGGATGTGTGGCACGCCGTCCAGTCGTCTTCAATAGTGCATTTTGCCCACTCGCACCGCGATGCACACTGCAGCACTGTTTGCCGTAGAATCCAGCATACTCGACCCATTCCTGCTTGATATAGGCTGTTCACGGTAAAGTGAGCACTTTTGAGGACCTAGTTACTTTTTTCCTATCAACCATTTTTTATCCTTCTGCCATTTTTTAAAATCAATATTGCCATGTAAGTAATAACCACAACACATATATATTTAACTGGACTCACAATTTAATGTCTAAGTCTACAAAAAAAAATATATTTATTTACTTATTATTCAAAATGAGAGAACTTAAAAAAAAAATGCTCATTTTATCGTGAATAATAGCTTATACCCTTGAGCATCACATTCTTTTTAAAAATAATGTAAATTGGCAGTTCCGCTGTAACTGCCAGCATCAAGGTGTTGCATATCCTTTTCATTGCCAGTTGTGTGAACTGCNAAAAGTGTAACATTGTGCTGAAATACAGATTTTTGTAAGAATCATTGTTCTTTTTGACCGGATCCATTTTTTTTTTAATTTTTCACCAGCCCATGTTTTGCATACTTGGGGCAAGCTTGCCTCTTTTTTAAATGAATATTTTCATTTACGTACTAGTTTTTGGGGGTGCAATTCTCATTAACTTTTCTGTTGATCAGGGGCTGATTTTCGTTGTGGAAACAAGCGGAGTGGCAGTTGCCATGGCATACCGTGTAGTAGGTACTCACCTGCGTATCAGAATATTGTAATCTCCGCTATGACCGGCTGTAGATGCTCATGTAATTGNCGTGTAGTAGGTACTCACCTGCGTATCAGAATATTGTAATCTCCGCTATGACCGGCTGTAGATGCTCATGTAATTGAGCTCTAGATAAACAGAAAAACGAACAAGAACTGTCCTAGGCTGGCATGAATCGCGGTTCTTTCTTTCATTGGTTGCCAAGCAGATTGTTTAGTCGTATGTAAATCTGCAAAGTTGCATGTAAACAGACATTTGCTACAGATGTGCCTGATATATATTTTGATTGCATGTACTATGTTCCTGTGTAGTCAAATTTATCCTAGCATTACTTTAACAGCCAGTAAATAAAAGAATTTAACAAAATGTTCCTTTTCACTAGTAGACAGTGTACAGTAAAACTTCCATCACAGCAAACTTAGGTGATGAAAACTGCCACTTAAGTTTTGTGTTTGGGCAACANCAGTGTACAGTAAAACTTCCATCACAGCAAACTTAGGTGATGAAAACTGCCACTTAAGTTTTGTGTTTGGGCAACATTCTTTTTTGATTTTTTTTAAGGTTGTGTTACATTAATGAACCAAATATCCTCACAATTTTTAATTTGTGAAGCCACCCATAAAAAAAGCCTGAAAGTCTTCAGTTCCTTATTAAGGGCTTATAGTGCCTTTTCTAGCAAATAAGGACTGCAGGGGTTAATAAATTCAAAACTAATAATATGTACTTTAGGCCTACTTTACGTAAGTTTGCAATGTGAGGTAACTTGTACACTGCATTAAGTGTATCTACTGTTCACAGTATAGTGAGCACTTTTTAAGGTCATGCTTAAAAAGGTTCCTTTCCGCTTATTTGTATTCTTTCAACAATTGTTAATCTAAAAACTGTCATATGAATAAAAACAGTGTATACATTTTATGGTTCTGGTTTTAAAGTCTGAAGCCACAAATATAATTTTTTTTGTTATTAAGTTTGCTGGAAGAGCCTTACAGGTGCTCACTTTACAGCAAAGAAACAATCTTGAGCACAGAAATACCCTGCAGGAAAATACAAATAGCGCATACAGGATGCATCGGATGATACTAAAACTTTATAGAGGCAATGAAGCAAATGAGTAATTCGCATGATTGCAAAAATCAGAGCAGCAGGATAGTTACATATGGATGTGTGGCACGCCGTCCAGTCGTCTTCAATAGTGCATTTTGCCCACTCGCACCGCGATGCACACTGCAACACTGTTTGCCGTAGAATCCAGCATACTCGACCCATTCCTGCTTGATGTAGGCTGTTCACTGTAAAGTGAGCACTTTTAAGGACCTAGTTACTTTTTTCCTATCAACCATTTTTTATCCTTCCGCCATTTTTTAAAATCAATATTGCCATGTAAGTAATAACTACAGTACATATATATTTAACTGGACTCACAATTTAATGTCTAAGTCTACAAAAAAAAATATATTAATTTACTTATTATTCAAAATGAGAGAACTTAAAAAAAAAATGCTCATTTTATTGTGAATAATAGCTTATACCCTTGAGCATCACATTCTTTTTAAAAATAACGTAAATTGGCAGTTCCGCTGTAACTGCCAGCATCAAGGTGTTGCATATCCTTTTCATTGCCAGTTGTGTGAACTGCAGCATATCAAAATGCATTAGGGTTTGATCCGTGAAAGAAGGTACAGTATTTTTATTTTCTGCGTTCATGTGATGAACTGCTGAAAGTCCATTAACTTGCCACTAGTCCTGTATCAACTAGATAAAGACAGAGAAAGAGTTTCTATGGTGGATAGGAAAAATCTCCCACTGTGTGTGAACCTTTTAGCCTATCTATTCACTGGCTTTAAACTGTGTGTGTGTGGGATATCCTGCAAACATTCAATTTCCACAGTCTTGCATTGAATCATTTCAAGTGAGATACAACGCCCTAATAAACTAAACTCTATACTACCTGCTTTAGGCCATGAAAATAATATAACCGTGCATCATTCAAGGTCAAAGCTGTCGCAATCAAGTTGCCACATCTTTTAGCTTTGCATGACTAGGCAAAATCTGAACCATGCACCCCAGACTGTTCCCATTATGTACTTCACTATGCCCATGCAAATGATGGATGTATCCACACCTGTCCCCATGTGATCCATTCCTCTACATGTTTTATGATTTTACAAAAAAAAAAAAATTGCTTTGTTTAATTTTGAAAGTATTATTTTGTTAGCTGTTGGCTCATTTGAAGCAGCATACAAATTATAGCATAAGTATTTGTTGGCTGTATCATATGTGAACAAACAAGGGGGCTGACATTTACTGTACACGGTGACGCATTACGCTACCTACTCATTATTGCTATCGGCTCTGAGGGAATCTAACCCCGGCTGGCTGCCTGCAAGGCCAGCACCCACGTAGTGACAATCACGTTGTCGTCGCCACTTGTAAACCCGTTTAGAAGCAGCCACTGGCATGCTTTAGAGATAATGTTTCTGACAGCGAATATCCATGTGATAATGCTCAAAGAAATAGATTCAAGCAGCTGGAGTACAAAACCTGATTCTCATAGAAATATGGACAGTACAATGATCAGATGGGGGAAATTGCAAACAAAAAATACAATAAGGAACCTATTGTGTCTCAATACCTGTCAAAAGGAATAGACCTACCTATGTACTAGTATTGTCGGCAATCAACATTGGAGAAAGTACATTCGTAATTCTAAATGTGTATGAGAGTGCTAGTTAGTGCTACTACATATTTCATAGTTAAAATGTAGAATACCTAAGAAGGAAGGGTAAAAGCTTGTGGAGCACAATGTACAAATATTCTGACACTATAAAATATGTGTTGGGGTAAACCTGACATTCTAAAATGTGGCATTTGACTTAACGTAGCAGAAATTCAAGTCTTTTCACTTTGTTGACAGTGTTTATACTTTCTGAATCATTTGTTCTACCACAAATCCTTTATTTTCAAGGCACATGTTCTCTAGATAATTTTTGGTTATTTACACATGATCATGATGATTAAATGCGAGGATTTTTATGTTCATTTGCACATAATTCCATTGTGATACATCACTAATACCAACATTTCTATACTATTTAGTGGCACTGATCAAAGTATCCCCATAAAGCTAAATTAAGGAAATTTCATGCTTTTCATTTTATCTGTAAAATGTAGACAATTTTTGTAAAAAATAAATGTGTTCCAATTACTACATAGTCTGTTATACTGGCAAATGTGTGTCTCTTGCTGGTCGAAGTAAAACGTTATTTTTAACCACACCCATTTTTGCTCAAAGTAAAATCTTTCAAAGGAATCTGGCATATATCTTTGTAATCCTCGATCATCTGCAAACCCCCACAATGAAAAATAACATTTTACAAAAAAATCTGACATTGAGATTTTAAGCAAGATTAAACATAAAAATTGGTTAAAGTATACCCATTGTACAGAAGTTATTTAATTGATACATATTCAAAATTGTACATGAATATGTGATTGAATATGCAGTTTTGTTTAACTACATAGAGCACTTACAAAATAAAAACTACACAGAAATCTTAAATTTTTAAAATGAAATATAACCATAACATCTTGTTCCTAGCAATAAGTTGTTATCGAAGTCGGGTGGTGAGGAGATAGTTGGAAGCGGAGTTGTAGTTATAGTCCCAGGGTGCCGGGCTGTGAGCAGAAAAACTTACCAGGGTCGTGACGTCGCCACGTGGCTGATCAATTGATACCAATGACGCATCCGGAATCTTCTGCTCTGCTGTTGGCCACTGAGTATGCCGAATGCAAGTAGAGGGTGGATGGGTTACTTAAGCGTATGAATTAAGGGTGACCACGTGCATGTATAAATACAAAGCCATCTAGCATTTAATACATGACAAACCACTGCAAAGTATGCAGGGTACTACATGAACCAAGGAAGTTGCTGAATAGTGTGGAGATGTTTGAGTGGTTCTTAACAGTGAGGTCCTGAGAGTCAATGAAGGTGAAGCTAGGAGAATATGGAGCAGTGCCAGAATTCAACGGTGAGAGAAGTGGGTGGTCCCCGAGATAACCAGCTGACCAGCGACATCGTCTGGCATGATTCTCACTTGTGAAAATCTGAGCGTGACCCTGCTAGGGGTCGAACCCGATTTGCCACTGTGGGATGCGAGTACCCTACCTGCTCCACCGCAGCCCCTTTTGAGAATAGTGTCAATAGTATACATTCAAGAAAAATAATTATGTAATGAATGGAAATGATAAGTTAATGTTTCCATGTTGAGGTAATTTGTCTCATATTTTACCATGCTGGCAATTTGCAGTAAAATATGGTTGCAAACCTCTGAATTGACCTAATTATTTTCCCTGGACTCGTGGAATTCAAGTGTTTCTATTACTTTACATTTGCTTTAAAATTAACTCAAGCACTCTTTATTGTAATTATTGATTTTCTACTAAAATATTGTCTGTAAAATCAGTGTTTGCACATAAACATGTATCTCGGCAAATAAATGTTCTGGGAATGCTATTTTTTCCAGAGGAGATAAACTATTATCTACAGCCAGCACTTTTTACTTTCATCCTGTTAAGTATGTTCAAAAATATAAATAAAGTATGGAAAACGGCCAAAAACAGCATTTTTAGGGCTTTCCTGTGCGGTTACCATTAGGGAAAGGAAAAAAAAGTACAAAGAGACATTTGTTACTTAATCCAGTGCATTTCATTTCATGTATTAATAATGGTACATATCTAACTTTTGAGAAATTCAGCTACCCAAGAATGTATAAGCAGCCTTGGGAGGACCCGTCACAATGCTTATTTATGGCCAGAAGTGATCGTAAGGCATTTTACTACGGATTTCCCTTAAATATACTATAGTATATTCACTGTTTCTTCACACTTTTTGAATCTAACCTCTGAAAAATCACCCCACGTATGACGTGGCTGGTTATTTCCTAAATATGCATTCTAACAGAAGAGTTTTATACTTCTGTCAACATAAAATATCTTATTAAACTGAGTGTGGACGAATGCAGTGCGCAGTCTCTTTAGTATAATTTTCTATATTTGGTTAGGCTTAGTTTGAACGAGGCGGAGGAATATCATGAAAGTAATGACCTTGGTCAGAATCACTTTAACATTTAACTTGAAAAAAAAAAGTTCATATCAACCCACTGGGGGTGTGGTGGTGGCGTAAAATTCAAGACTACTCGCCTGCCACCAACGTGAACCGGGTTCGATTCCCGGCGAGGTCACCCATTTTTTTTTCATCTGGGAAACGTGTGGACATTATCAGCAAAAACCTGACAGTGGGTTGTCCCCGCATAGACACACAGGCGTCGATACAGGTAGGGGAGGGGAAGGGTGGCATCGCCACACATGTGGGGGCAAGCAGGGGAAAGTTCTTCATTAGTTTTAAATGAATAGGCGAGACTATAAACTGAATTTGGGTCAGTTTCGTACAGCCTGTAACTATAGGCTGTTCATGGTAAAGTAGGTACTTCTGGAATCAACCTTTGAAAAATGCCACTGCCTCTACCTGCACATATTTTAATTGACAGACTGGCGTGCGCCTGGTAAAGTTAGTATTGATGGAGGGAAAGTAGTTCCGTGTATTAATGTTAAATTAAAAGTGTCAAGTAAACATTTGTGAATACTGAAATTATTTCTTTTATTTGTATTTTTATAATGCATACAAGTGTAAAAATGAACCTATTTGTAAAATATTTTCTTAAAAAGTTTTAGTTGACCAATGCATGAATAAAGAGATCAGGCCCATGCAACATAAAACTACAGATCTCAACAAATCACAACAGAACACAATAGAAACTAACAGAACAATATTGAAAACAATCAAGGCCACTAAAGCACATCAGCAACCAACAAGACACAACATATATAATAGAAACCACTAAAATACAAAAAACTGCACATTAGAAACAAAACACAACAGAAACCAACTTAGTTTACAACAATAAAAACCAACAAAACACAATAAAAACCAACAAAACACAATAGAAACCAATAAAACACAATGGAATCCAATAAAACACAATAAAAACCAACAAAACACAATGGAATCCAATTTAAGCCAACAGAATACGACAGGAATCAACTGGCGACAGCAGAACATAAACCAACAAAATGAAACCGGAACCAATGTAAACCACTATAATACAACAGAAGCCAATGAAAACCACTCGAATACAACAGAATAAAATTACTGAGACTGCATCAGAATACAAATGAAATGAGACAGAAACTAACAAAATACAACAGAAACCAATATAAATTACTGGGACTGCATCAGAATACAACAGAAATCAATGGAAACCACAAATCACAACAGAAACCAATGTAAATTACTGGGGCTACATCAGAATACAACATAATGAAATGAGACAGGGACCAACAAAATACAGCAGAAACCAACGGAAACCACTAGGAATACAATAGAAAACCACAAAACACAATAGCAACCAATATAAATTACAGGGACTACATCAGAATACAATATAACAAAATGAAACCAATGTCCGCTACCAGTTCCAAAACTCTCCACTAGGAGTCACTCTAAAAAAATTATTTTAATGGAGTAATTAAATGTATAATTTCTGTCCAGGTAAATAAAAATCACTATTATAACAATTAATTTTTTCTGTTACACAGAATATTTCTGTTGTGTTTTCTGTTGGTTTTTCTTGTAGATTTTTGGTAGGGTAGGATTGCCAAATGTACAGATTTACCCATAACAATTACAATTTTGTTCTGCATACTGTTCTTGTCTGCAACAGTGCACTTAAAAGTTCCAATTTTTAAGATCAACTGCAAAACCTAGCAAAAATGAATGTGATTAAAAATTAGTTATCCTATCATCCTTTGAAGAAATGTATACAATTTTCAAAGTACACTCTTGGCATTCAAATAATTATATTTTCACAGTCCCAAAGGATAGAACAGAAAACACATTTTCATGAACAAATACATAACATAATTAGAGACCCGGAAATTTCGCTGATTCAGTTGGCAGGCAGCACAATCCTTAGTGCATTCGATCATCAGCCATTTATTCATTGGCTGTTGCTCCATTTTAACCTCAGACCAAGTGGCACGGAATGCGGCATTGTTTTTCTTGCAGGTTCATTATTGGTCGAACGTGGTCCGGGGCGTGTCTAACAAATTGTGGTCCAATAGAAGCAGGAACTAAAATGTACACGTGGTTGAAGTTTAACTTGTTCTCAAATGAATTCGCGAAATTTCCGGGCCCCTAAACATAATCTACAAGTATTTTCAAAATTAAATGTGTGTGGAATTTCAATTTGGTTATTTTTAATACACGTATTAGCACGAATGTTTGGTTTATTAAATGTGCCTCTGTTGGACGTGTATAAGACCTTTATGGATTTAGGATGAGTCGAAGAAGTAATGTCGCCAATAAATGTAGTTATTTGCCTTTCCGAATATCTGGTAACCCTTGGCGTACACCTTCTCAGAAAGTTTTGAAGTTTGCGCATGCGCACAGCTAGAACGTCGCAGTGGATCGTAATCTGTTTTTTTTACGCCGCGAAACCTAGAATAGTTTGACGTGCCGAACAACATACATGCGCGCCTACTTTCTACCGCGTCACTGCCCAACCGTCCCGCAGAAGCGCCAACAGCACAGGTAAGGCGGGGAAACTCAAGTGTCGCGATCTTTGGAATGTCATTCGTTACGCCCGTCCGAACACCGACGTAGAGCCTCGTCATGGCTAGGCGGAGAGATTTCCAAATTTCGGCATTCGTCTCGGAACGCCCAGAAACAGTGTTTAAGGAGAGAAACATCGCCCGCGATTTTGAAACACGAAATTTTCGATAGTACGTCTTTAGCGCTTGAACTGCGATGCAGCGTTTTTGAAAGACACGTTTTCCCACGAAACTATTAAATGCGCGTCCAATGTGCTGTTCTGAGCTACGAAAAGAACACACCCTTCAGACTAGTCGTGTACAGTACTTTCAAGACTCCGCGCACATTAGGAATATCATTTTAATGCCCTCCAACGTGACTGAGAACGGCTTTTCTTCTTCTTTTTTTTTTTTCAGACTGCTGTTTCTCAAAATATACGAACCGGATTCATACGAAACTACGATAGAGAAGCGCACTGGACTTCGCTGCAGTGCGGCGTCCGTAGTTCGTGCGCAACTTTGCTCTTAGAAGCGATATCGCTTTGCATACGCTGGCCGGCGTCACCCGTAGCGTTTCATCGGTTTTTGCCTTACACACACAAACACACCCCTCACTACAGGTGGCAACCCTGGGTAGGCCGCCGAACGGTGCGCAGAGCTCCAGCAGAACACGTTTTAATTAAGAAACCGTCCAACGTGTACGAGCGAGGTCTGCTTGCGAATAGCACAGCGGGTCTCCACAGAACCATCGAGGTTGGACTCGTGCTGGCAGTGGTTGAAACGCCGCATCCTGGAGAACTTGCTGGGGCGAGACTACATGTCAAGGAACTAGCAGAACGTTCCCCTTGCTGGCGATAGGAAAGCGACGGCCGTATCCTCGCCACTGTCAGTGCACTTAGCAGTTTAGATAACGACTTGTCAGCGGTGGCATATATCTATCTATAACAGAGAAATACTGATAAGCGTTTTTACCAACGTCCCTTGACCACGCTACATTCACGAGAGAACACAAGACGCGGTGGTTTACGTCCGTAATTACGGCACGTCAGATCATCAACAAATGACTTCATGCAAAATATTAGATTGTAAAAAAAAAGTATGTTTAAATGTAAAATATTTGTCTAACGATTATTTATCTCATAATTAACACTAAGTAAAATTCAACTTTATTTTTAAAAAATTCAAACAATAATTCTGTAGCCCACGAGAGCGGAGCCGCGGGCGAAACTGGTTCTTCATAAAATACAAATTACTTCTAACATCTTTCTGCGATGTTTGTGCAAATTTTAAACCACAAAAGTCTTCCGTTGCATTAAAATGTGGCCATTTGCCTTTCTTTGACTTTACCGTTCACAAGTGCTTTATTTATTTACATATGTGTTTGCGAGGTTGTGTTCCGGTGCACATCCACCAGATCCACCGACGTTTCAGAGCGGTTGAACCGGTAGATACATCGGTTCAACGCAACTCGACCAAAACATCTGAAACGTCCGGCGTACATCGGTGAATGCAATGGTGGGTTTCCGAAAACGCGGAGAGCCGGAACTCGTCGTTACAACTGAATCTCCTGTTTCCCCGTCACGTTGGACAAAGGTAAGATTTACAGCCAACGGAAACAGCTTAAAGATAATGCAAATGTTTGCTTGCCTTATAGTTGTCGAGGCTCGGCTTCGCCTATTATGCATAGATCCTTCATTTTCGTGACATAATTTCGTTTTCAGAGGTATTATTGGAAACGTTTGGTTATAGGAAATGTACAGTTTACTAGTTGTTTAATACTTTTGTATCTAACTTTCACTGTGTGTTATTTCCTGCTTGCAAAAATACAGTAAGTAACTTATTGATGAAATATATATTTTTTTCCTGACTTTTCACAACAAGCAGATAACGCGCAATTAAAATTACGCACAAAAATATTAAAAAAATTCGTAAAATGTAGATTTTCTATAATCGTACTTTGTCGGTAATTACTACGAATCCGAAATTATGAGGCAAAAACGAAGAATTTCTGCAGAAGGGGTAGTTTCCTCTGTTGTACCGGCCCATTCATTGTGTATGCCATATGTTGCTAACTCTCACTCTAATATGCATGAAATAATTAATAAATCGATTTCGGCATTCACCAATGTAGATAATACACTTTTAGTACGACACTGAGATATAGAACTTTATTGTAAAGTTCTCTGCCAAATTGTTAGACTTGTCACTCAATGCTCGCGTTAAACTGTATGCATTTATGTGCGAGAATTGTTATTCTGGAGGTTGATATCAAAATTGCTTACTTGACCATGGACCAGTTATTAGGGCTTTTATAAACTCTTTAATTACAGAATGTAAGTTTATTGCACGTAGCGATTCAAAAAATATAATACATATGACTGAATCTGTGATGTTCCACGTTAAATATTTTCTTACATTTTAACTTCCGTTGGCAGTTATTGTTAGATTTTTTAAAAAATATTTTTATTCCAAATTAAATTTTAATGGCACTGAAATTTGTTTTGTAAAAAGGAACCAAATCACGTAAACCATCCTTGCAAAATTTGAATATGGATGGGAGTTGGGTCAACAGCCATATTTCACCTCGGGAAGTTTGGGTTGGTTCTCTTACTTAAAACCGTCTTTTACCAACTACCTGACGAGCAATGTGTAGGATTCGGTCACAGACGTATCTCTCGGTTGAATGCCGAAGTTCCAAGACTAGCATTGACGGGTGGACATGGCGCTGTAATATTACAGTCCAGCAAATAAAAAAACTGAACAAATCCAACGTTCGTTCAGGAAAAATTAATTATATAAGTGGAATTTCAACTTTATAAGTATTTTTGTAATATTTACATATTTATTATTAATTACACGTGTTGAATAAAATTCAAATAATTTATTATAATGGTTTATATGATTTTTGACAAAAAAAAGGGGGGGGGGGCTTATTAAAAAAAACGAAATTTGTACCAAAATAATTTGCGTGCTTTGTTAGTGCTAGATTTATTTACTATGGGATAAAATAACAACATGGTATTTAGGGAATTACGCATAATAAATGAGTTTATTTGTAAGAATTAAATTTACTTAACATATATTTTTTTTTCAATCGCCCCTGAGATGTGTTGTTCCGGATGCTGAATAAGCAGATTGCCGATAGCACTCAAACGGAAACCAACGAAATCGCAGATCACTAAATAACGAAGTAATCAAATGAAACACGGTCTGAGGTTACCAGATTACTGTTAACACACCACGACATTCGCCACCCGACATGCCGTGTCTTACCACTCTGCAAGTTATTTGGAGTAATGTTAAGAAGTTGCTAAACCGTATTAAAAGTTGCTTTTGAACGGTTTGTGTACGTAATTTAAAACCTTTATTTCAGATTAAATCTTGCTGTTCTCTCAGTATCTGAAATTGTTTTATATAAAACATGTATGTACGTATATGTGCTACAAGTATTTAGTAAACTCTTTTAGTAACTGCATCATGTACCTATAAATTTGCGGAAAATGTTCTGTTTCTTCGCAGTGAAACAGTGTTGCCAACATTTCATGCTTCACGTTCACGAGGTTCCAAAGTGTTCTGTTGCTTACTGATCCTGAGTTTGTTTCGCAGATGACCCCTCTTTAATAATTCTTAGTCAATGACCCTTGTGAAAAACGTGGATTGTGGCTTCCAAATAAAACGCCCTTGTCTCGCTCCCCTTCCTCTTTTACAACCCATGTTAACTCATTATATTCAGCTTTTGTCCTATTTGACTTTCCCGCATTTTTTAAAAAAGTTACTGCCATGCTGCCGATATAGTAATATATCTCCAGAAACTCTTATTTATTCCTTCTCTCCAAGCATTTCCTATTGCTCTTTCCTAATAAAAGTTTTGTAGTAATAGATAATAACTTATTAGTGTTTACTGTAAACTACAGAACATTTTAACCACTGACATGCAATTTTTAACTTTTATTAGTCACGTAAATATTGTAGAAAATATTTTTCTTGCAAAAATAATTTATGGTATTGAAGCCGTTCCGTCGCTCTTCCAGGACATTAAGTAATCTGCAGTAAATCCATTTAATTCACAACTAGTTTCGTTATGGCTCTAGCAATAAAACTAATACACATAAATAAATGATCTCCATATTTGATTAAGGATGCAGTTGCTTGGGGATCACACATAAGGGATTGTTTCATTATACAATTCTAAATACCCTTATGATTCAAGTTTGCAAAAGAGCCATACCTTGGCCCATTCCTGATTTCGGAGAACACATCTGAAACAACACCGATTGCACCTCTCATAAAACAGTAAGATAATTTCTAGCCTTGATAAAAATTGGGTTATTGTGGGTTGCTCAGTGCCCCGGAAGTGATGGAATGGTCTCTTAAGGCGCTCATCTGCCTTCAACATGGCAAAAAGAAAAACTTAAGTGAATATACGCAAAACCTCTACAATGCCCTGTTCTGAACGTTGTGAGAACCTTCCGCCTATAAAATGATGCGATCACAATGAAATTACTGCATGCCAGTTCAGTGCATTGCGCTTAGAGGCGATGGGGAACTTTATGCGCGTGCCTAGGTCACCCTTATAGCTGCCTTGCTTCTGTGGCTCAAGCGCGTAAAATAACTACACGTAGCGGGCGCCTTAAAAAACACTTAACTTTTCACACGACACGGGATTACGAATACCGTCTTAAAAATAGATACTTTAAAAAATTTCAATAGGGAAATCATTTCATTTAAATAACTTAAAACGTAGTATTTAGTACAAATTTTTATACAGAATTCAGTTTCATGACTTAAATAAAACGGTTTATTTACAGTATTTTCTCTGAAGCGCCGAAGTTGTTAGTATTTCGTCACGACGTGTATTCAATGTAAAATAACGATAGCCAATTTGGTGGGATTTCGAATTCCTCACTAACTTTTATTATTCGTGAAACGCCAGTCAGTTATTCAGCAAGAATAAAAAAAAACCAGTGATCATGACAATCTTACAAACTTATCGGCACACCAAAACATATTTTACGATAGTTCACAAAATTCAAAGAATTGTACCATCTGCCTTATACCAGAAGACATAAAAAAAATGGCTATTGAAATATTTACGGTTGTCATGCAATACAGAACTATAGGACTTTGTGTACATTTAGTTTACAGTATTTTACTTTTTAAAGTCCGTTGTATTGAGTTGGGTTGTGACAACGGTCTTCCAACATCATCTGTAAAATTGTAAACACTCCACTACTGTTTCACATTGCAAATGAAATACATAAAAATAAAACAATTAACTTGTTTAACAGAATACGAAAATTCCCGTAACACATACAACTTGGCATTGGTGTAAATATTATTCATAGTATCCCTTTGTTTGGAGGTGAGAGAGCGTCCGGAGGAAACAGAGAAATTATGATCGTTTGTTGACTGTATACCACATTTTATGTCGTTTTCTTCTCAGGAAGAACGGACAATGAGCAAGTCTACCGCAATGGATCCCTGCAGTGCGGAGAAGAGCTTGAAATGGCCTCAGTACCTGGGGTCCACATTAGGTACGTGTCTGGGAGTGTGGTTGATGTTGATAAATATAAACATTAATTTTCCAGTGACACGAAGATACAACTAAATCATGACCTTAAACTTTACCAGCCTCGTCGATGTTTGCTTCTCTTTCAATAGCCAACCAATTGTGAAGTAAATTTTAAAATAATCACACAGATATTACAATTTAAAAAAATTTAAAGTCACTTCACTCTGAGATTGGGTTATCGCGACGGCCAAGCATTTGTAAACACTCGGCTAAGAATTCAATCGTCACCAAATGTGTTACACGGAGAACCTGTTTAACTGAACGAGAAATACGCGGTGGAGCCCTATCTTGCATGAAAACAGCTGTGTCCAACGCATCTCTCTCCTGCAGGGAGGGTATCACATGTTGTCGAATCACATCGCAGTAACGCTGCCCAGTCACACTGCACGTCTTTGGACATGCGGCGCCAACCTCCTCAAAGAACAACGGACCAATGATTACATTGGCCGCGAAGCCACGCCACGTGGTGACACATTCGCTACGGAGGGGAACTCCAATGCACATTGACTGTAGGTGAAGATCCCCACACTCGAAAATTCTGTGCGTTCACCGCACACGTAAGGGGAAAAATGTGCTTCGTCACTCCATTGGATGTTCCACGGCCAGGTCTCATCAACTTCAATCCTTGCGAGGAAGCGGAGAGCGAAGTCAACACGTTGTTGTGTATCCTGTTGTGTCAGCTGCTGTGCGATGCGACGTTTGTACGGATACCATTTCAGAATGGTTCGCATCACCTTCCGAGTCGTGGAACATGGCATGTTCAGTTTCCGTGACATAGCTCGCGCACTGCTTGACGATCGGTCGTGTCGTGCGGCATTGTCCACCGTGGGAACAGCGATGTCGTCAACCACCTCTGGCCTCTTCCCGGAGCGACAGCATTCTCTCCAGTTGCTTCACACATGTTCCGCAAAGCAGGTGCGGAAAGAGGTCCGTTCCGTAGTCCTTTCACCCGGCGATGTTCTGTAAGTGCAGCCGCAGCGTTGCTGTTCCTTTGATTAATAGCACTTCACCCATAACGCGCTGTTCTTCTTGTCTAAGCCCATGTTGACTCTTCAACGACTGCACTCCTACTGGTCCGTGAGGCTATCAACATTAGTAAACGATAATGCCACCTGGCGGTATATGGTTGTACTAATGGGAGCGGCGAACCATTGCAATCTTGTGATCCATAGTATAGACATTATTCCTACCGAGCTTGGTACATGTACTATAGTTTCCTGTTTAGAGTGGGTTAAGTAGGGAACATTTAATTATAACCACAGGGTATTTATATCTGCGCTTATCCTTTCTGGATATTCTGTACTCACGCACGTCTAGGGTTAGTCATGACTAGGGTTGAGCTGTAAATCGAGAGATAAAAGTCATGTGCGTCACATCTTCCCCTGCAGAACTGTCTTGTTCTGCCGCATGAATGCTAACACTGTACTCAGTCGACCGGCTGTTTGNGGGGGGAGAAAGCTTCAAAGTCCCACAGTAATATAGTCGGCTCTGTACAAAACAAGACTTAGTGCCCAATGCTGTCAGTTTCCCAACCTTGAATGATCTGATTTGTGGACCCTTGACTTTGGCTCTTGTTTATATCCGGTTCATACCATTGTCGTCTAGCACCAAGCACGCTTTTCATTGGGTGTGATAACTAAACAAGCTCATCTAAAAACATCTAAATACAGTACCGATTAAAATTGTTCTTGTTTGTGACAGTTGGAACTATAAATTAATGTGGGTCTGAAAGAGATAAGAAATTTATGGTGAAATATGAAATGTGGATCAACAGCACTATGAAATGTCTGATTTCCTGTATTTATTATAGAGAACTTTTCGTGTATCGGGTTGGCAATTTGACTTAATAAAAACTTCATTAATTGGTTTGCACTTGTATCTCGGGAAGCTTCTGAGAATGCTGATGCAGCTAATCGCTTTCTAGCAGACCAACATACAGGATGAGTATAAAAGAATACTCCAACTTTGAAGGTCTATAATATCAAAACCAAACACCCTACAACCTTGATTGACAAATCAAATGAACCGTGAAACCGTGAAGTTTGTTTACCATACATTCATAAATGTTCAATGAGACCACCATGAGCGGCCCGAACGACACCTACGCGATAGTAAAACTCGTTCCACGCTCTTGTCAGCATGTCCAGTGTTACGGTTTGGATGGCGTTCGTAACTCTCGGTTTGAGGTGGTGAGAGGGAAGCGAGCGCGCATTCGACACGTCAATGTGAAGGGGATGGTCTGATGTTTCCTTTACGTGCAGAGAGATGACACTGAGAGCGTCTGTAGTCGCACTATGAGCGTGTGTTGTGTTAGTCCGCATCATGATGTCGACGGAACAACATAAGGCGTTCTGGTGTTATTCAGTTTGCTAAATGTGAATCGGTTACGACCGTTCAACATGAATTCCGTCGCAAATACGGACGTCGTCCTCCCTATAGGTGGAGTATCGTACGTTGGTTTCGTCAGTTCCGTGACACATGGTGTCTGCAAAAGCAAAAGTTCCGGACGGCCGAGTGTGTCCGAGGAGAATGTGCAACGGATTCAACAAGCGTTCGACAAGCTAGTCGGGAAATACAAATCCCTCAATCGACAGCATGGACAGTGTTGCGAAAGCGATTGCTGTACAAACCATGCAGGTTACAGCTTGTACAGGCTCTTACCGAAAGGGATAACGAACTTAGACGTAATTTCTGCGCGTTCATTCTTGCCCAGAACGAGGTAGACGATGCCTCCATGTCTAAGCTGGTTTTTATCAATGAAGCGACGATCCATACAAATGGTAAGGTGAACCGGCACAATGTGCGGATATGGTGTCAGGAGCCTTCACATGAAACCACCGAACACGAGAGCGCTTCCCCCAAAGTGAATGTGTTTTGCGCTGTCTCCAAAGACACTGTTTTCGGCCCTTTCTTTTTCACGAACCTGCTGTTACTGGAATCCCTTATTTGGACATGCTTACAGAGTTGTTTCCTCAGTTAGAAGAGGTGGCGAGGGACTTAATTTTCCAGCACGATGGTGCGCCACCCCATTGGCACCTAGCTGTTCGCGGATACCTGAGCGAGACATTGCCGCAACGCTGGATTGGTCGTTGAGCAGCTGGTGACCAGGCTCTTCATCACTGGCCCCCAAGAAACCCAGATCTTACACCGTGCGATTTTTTCTATGGGGGTACATAAAGGATCAAGTGTTTCGTCCACCATTGCCGGCTAACATTGACGACCTCAAAATGAGAATTAAGAATGCCATCCAAACCGTAACACCGGACATACTGACAAGCGTGTGGAACGAGTGTGATTATCGCGTAGATGTCGTTCGGGCCGCTCGTGGTGGTCACATTGAACATTTACGAATATATGGTAAACAAACTTCACAGCTACACAGTTCATTTGATTGTAGGTTGTTTGGTTTTGATATTATAGACCTTGAAAGTTGAGGTATTCTTTTATACTCATCCTATATACCAATGGCGACTGCCATCTGCAGGGATCAGAAACTGTGTCAACTGACAGATATCAGAGGAATTCGCAAAGTTAAACACGCAGGCATCTAAATTTTAAGTTTTAAATGTGTTGCTGCCAATCCAGAAAAGAACACATGTGGAATAAGTCATGAAATGCTCTTCAGTCACATGTCTCTTGAACAGGTCATCACGACGAGCGCCTTCATCTTTTCAGCAAGCACAGGCACAGCGATAGGACAGCCTGAATTTGAACCACGATAGCAATTTTCCTGGTGGTCACTTCATCAGTGTGTCGCAAGCCCTAGTTGCAATGCTTATCGATTAATCGTAGTTCACAAGGGAGGTTATTTTAACTCTTGCAGCACCCATTTGTGGTCTTCTCAGTATTCGCGAACCAACATTCAGAGATGTAACCAAGTGAGATTCGCAGTAAATTTTGGGCCGGAATTCTTAGAGACCACCTTATTGCTCCACACAACTTGACATAGCTTTTGACTGGTGCATTTTAACGTAACTTCTTGAGAACACCTTGCCATAATTCCCAAAGAATATTCCTCTGCAATTTCGTGCTAGTGTTGGGTATAAACCCGACGGTGCTCGAGCGCACTTACAACGTCGGGCTCGCGGCATCACAAATGTCTCCTGGCAATGAGTGATTGAAAGGCGCACCCAGTTCCTTAGCCTTTTTGCTCCGCTATCTTGATTCCTATCGTCTTTTATTCTCCTATGGGGGACATGTATGTACAATGGTATAGACAGTGGATGCACTTATTGAACGCATATTCAAAGTATTTGATAACATCGGGGTAAGGGATGGAATCTTCCCATCGGATAATACATAACATGGTTCATTACAGTGTGCCTTGTAAGAAAGTCAGTACACTCTCTGTATATCAAACTTTTATTTTCGTGACGAACCTGCATCAGTACTTAGTCGGTGTAACAGCTGCTTTGTCAAATTTTTGAAGTGTATTATAAAAGTCGAGACAATATTACTGTACCATTTAAGTTTGGGTTGTTATTTTGCAAGTGGTGTACATGTTTTCCGGAACATGCCCGGCTCTCCGCACCTCCTCCCCTCCTGCACCTGATCCGCCAAGGTATCACAGGAGACAACTTTCAGAGCCTAGTTTCTGGACAGTCCGGTATTACTACCTTGAGCCTCTAGGAAAACATGCCCCTCCACTTGATTGTCACTACAGTCAAGCTTCATAGGTCTGAACGACTTCCACTCTAACATGGAAGTCGGTTGACCTTACAGTGATATCAGTCTCATTTGTTACCATGTCCCGTCAGTCTCGAGCGATTCACCGAGCAGAGCCTTGGAGCTACATGCAGGTGCTCACTACGTGGCCACACACATAACCTTGCTGTCTCCCTAGGATTGCTCCTAAGTGGCAGCTTACGGAGTTTACTCCCGGGCGCTTTCTTCCTTAGGCGTCGAACGACTTACTCACAAGAGACCGCTTACTAGTGTTCATGTTGAAATAAGCGATACTGGGTTGTGACACAGCGGCGCTACCCACCTTCTTCATGGGCACCGTGGAGGGTTGGACGTCGCCCGCCATCGCACACCTGCAGCAGGCCAGCAACAGCACAGCCGCACTCAGCGACGACGACATCTCCCTGGTCGCCTCCATGATGTCGCTGGGCGCCCTGGCGGCGGCTCTACCTGCCGGCTGCCTCGCCAACCTCATTGGCCGGAGGACCTTGCTGCTGGCGCTCGCTGGACCCTACCTCCTCGGCTGGACTCTCATCATCTACGCCGAGCGATCGGTCAGTTACTACCCTACCTCCACCCCCTCAACGCCTACAGTTCATGTCACTCTACTTTAGAACATTTACTTGTTTTGTTTACTTTCCTAGGGGGGAGGGAGGAATAATTGTTAGCTTACCTTATTCTGTCTCTCTCGTCTTTAGCACTATATTATCTGCTCTCTTTCTCACTCTTTTTTTCTTTATTTTTGTGTGCCGCTCTCTGAGCCTATCACTCTGTCTCCCCCCCTCCTTCTCTGTGCATTTGTCTCTGTTTTCTTTTCTGCATCTTTCTCTCTGTCAATTTCGCTCTCTCTCTCTCTCTCTCTGTGCATCTCTATCCCCGTATCTCTGTCACTGTGTAGGTCTCTGCCTCTCTCTCTATGTCCGTATGCGTCTCTTTTTTTCAATCGATGTCCCTCTGTGTCTTTTCCTGATTTTCTTTATGAATTTATTTGAGAATCTCTATGTCATCTGTTTATCCCTGTGTCTTGCTCTGTGTTTCTCTCTGTGCTTTTCTCTGCAGGTATCTTTTTCCCTTCCTCTGTCCCTTTGTGTACTCGTTTCTCCCTTTCTGTGCCTGTCTATCTTTGTATGCGTATCTCAGTCTGTGCTCATTTCGCTCTAAAAAAATGCTTTACCCTTGATCAGAAAGGACACCCGACTTTTCGAGGTTTTCAGCAAATTTAATGCTTATTTTCAAAGAGGTGGCTTTTAATTTTTAGGTGTTGTGCGTTTTCTCAGGAACAGCACGACCGCTTTAGACCAAACCTGGTATGATAGCAGTATGATATGAGCATTAACCTAATTAGTTCATAGCCTCTTTTTATCTGCTAATACGAGAAGATACATTTACCTGAGAAACTGAGGTTACGAATCATATCTCAGAAGCTACTCCACATATAATGACAGCATTAAACATTTATATAGTGCTAGGTTAGACATTTTATACTTCCGTTTTTTTTTACTATATCACATATTTTAAAAGTGGTAGCTTTATAGAACCATATGTCATATCTAAAGATCAATTCAACCGATAGTAGTAATTAATTAGATAATTAAATTCGCATATTGTTAATCTATCACCACCAGTTATGTATGGTAAAGAAAGCTTCACTATGATTGTGTGAATCAGGTATAGGAAAAATGGTAAAAAACAATAGAATGTGTTTAGAGACAGTGTTGCCAACCAGTGTACTACACCAAGTGAAGCTTAGCGTGTTGCGCTGCCGGCGGTAAATTTAAATGTTAGAACATTAACGGCGTATCATAAAAAGTTTGATGCTATTTCTAAATAATGAGGTAGTTGAGCTGTATCGATAATAATGGCGTGTGGGGAGTGCACCCAGGGCAAGGCAACACCCTCCGAGTGACGATCTTTCCAGCTGGGACCCGTAGGTGGCCGTCATCCCCGGGCATGACAGAAATGAGACCCTAGAATGGAGCGGCGCTGGAATGCAAGGGCGGGGAAAACGGGAGTACCCCGAGAAAACCCGCCGGCAAGCGGCATCGTCCAGCACGATTCCCACATGCGAAAATCCGGGAGTGAAACCGGCGGGGATCGAACCCGGATCGCCGTGGTGGGAGAACATTTACAGAACAGTTGTGTAATCGGATTTCGGGATAGTGACAACCAACTTCATTGCTAGCATCGGGAAGTTTTGTTAGTTCTTCACTTCTTGCAGGAACACTATAAATATTGCTAAAGTTATTTAAGGACAGAGTTTTCTGCTGTATGAATGATATTTATAGCAGCAAACAGTCCCGTAGCCTATACTAGACCACGACAGACAGTTCTGTTGGTGTTGGACTATGGAAAGGCCTCGTGGTGAGCTAATCATCGAATCATAAAATCAAGAACAGAATTGAACCACTTAATATATTTTAATTGAAGTTGTTTAAGTGTCTATATATTTTAATCGACAAAATCGTCGCGTACGGCAATAGCTCATACAATGCATATTTTTCGAATAAAATATTGTTTACTGTTTTTTGAGTAATAATGCACAGAAACCACAAAATCAGTACATATGCAAACATAACTGTTTTAAAATTTATTAAGTTCTTTAATGTAGAATTATATGATAACGAAGTAAAAGAAAAAAGAAATATTTCTTAATTTTAAAAGAATTTCATCTTCTTAAAAAGGCATGTTAGAAAATTTTGTTAAAGAATAAAGTATATTTTCTTATAGCTATACACATTTCAATATAATTTATTTGCCAGTAATAATATTTTGTTAACTTTAAGACAATCATTTTGGTATGTTTACTGATTTTGTGACTTTACCTTAAAATTTTCACTAAATGTTCGCTATTTTGAAATCGAAAAGTATATATAGACTGTATCAACTATTGCTGTATATGATAGATACCAGCATTCAAATTACTTCTCAATATATTTAACCTCATAAAATATATTAAGAATATACCATTCATGGTTGCTTCCAACTTTTCTGAAGATCTGCTAAAGTTCTACTTCCAGGATATTCCTCCGCCTCATGCAAACAAAGCAAGAAAATTATAGCAAAGGGACAACGCACCGTATCCGTGCGCACTCAGTGTAATATTATTTTCGATAAGAACTATTTCTTACCAGGCATTACCAACCCTCACATTTGCTCCCTGTTTTTATTCATATGAATTATAAATGAAATATTGTAATTTATAGATAGAATATAAATAAAAGTTATATTAAACTAACAATAAAGTACTTTTATGTCAAAACAAGTATAAAACGCTTGTAATATGTGACATATTTAGGAAACAACTAAACACGTCATACATGGGGAGATTTTTCACATGTTTGGTTGAAAAAATGTGAAGTAACCGAGAATATATTATAGTTAAAATTCTGTTCTTTATTTTATGTTTTGGGAATATGCACACTGTGGGACTCTTCCATAGCCTTTATGGGGAAGCCTTCCCCGCCATGTTGGATTCTTGGTTTAATAGCTTGTTGGTATTTTTAAAAAAGAAAATTCCAAAAGTACTCCTATACCAAACTAGTTATTGACCTTACATATCATTACAGACATTACTACTGAACTGCGAACTCGTATCTGCAGACTTTAATTAACGGGTTTAGAGTTAACTCATGTTCCATGCACTCGGCAGATTTGTGTAACTTGTTGTACCGATCAAACTACTAACGATATACTCAATCAAATTGTAGGTCAGTTTGTTGTGCGTCGGCCGCTTTGTCGCCGGCTTGTCCGTCGGAGCGGCTCAGATCGTCGTCCCGATCTACAACGAAGAGATCTCGGACGTGAGTGTCCGCGGGGCTCTGGGCTGCATCTTTGACTTCATGATAAGCGCCGGTATCCTGTGGTGCTACCTGCTCAGCATGTTCCTCGACTACTGCTGGATGACCATCTCCTGCTTCGTCTTGCCCACGATATTCCTGCTCACCTTCGTCTGGATGCCGGAGTCGCCGGTGTACCTCCTGATGAAGGGCCGCGACGACGAGGCGGACAAGTCCCTGAGGTTCTTCCGCGGCGCGAGGTTCCTCGACGACTACGACACGTCTCCGGAGATGCAGAACATCAAGGACTACCTCTCGAAGGAGTGCGCCTCGTCGCACGCGGACACCTGGAGGACGAGGCTGGGCCACCTCAGGGAGTGCTTCTTCCAGCTCGGCCCGGTGTCCAACACCGCCAAGGCCATGAGGATCGCCTTCACCTTCGCGCTGCTTGTCGAGTTCGTCGGCATCAACCCCATAACGTACTACTCCATCGATATATTCGTCAAGGGGATGAGCTCCGTGGCGCCCGACGTGGGGAACACCACGGCGGCCGTTTTCCAGATAGTCGCGGCCGTCGTCTCTCTCCTGCTGGTCGACCGGCTGGGCAGGAAGTTGCTGCTGTTCTGGTCGGGGTTCGGCATGGCTTTGTCGACCGCCCTCCTGGCCTTCCACTTCCTCCTGGTGGACCACGCGAGGTACGTCGAGCACTTCGGCTGGGTGCCGTGCTTCGCCGTCACGCTGTACATAGGCTCGTACGCCTTGGGCTTCGGGCCCGTGCCCTGGCTCATGATCGTGGAGATCATCCCGACAGGGGCGAAGGAGTGGGTGGGCTCGGGTTACGTGCTGCTGACCATCCTGGCGCAGTTCATCACCAGCGAGCCGTACGCCGCCATGCTGCGCGTCTTCGGCGAGGTCGCCAACTTCAGCCTCTTCTGCGGCGTCTGCGTCCTCGGCACGCTCTTCGTCATGTTCTTCGTGCCGGAGACCAAGCGAAAGTCGCGACAAGTGATTCAGGCTGAGCTCGAAGGCAATTGGAATTAACTTGAAAGAGATTAGTTTGTAATTTACCACGACCTCCAATTTTTTTTTTTTTTTTTAATACTAGTTAAGTGATTAAAGTGCTGGCCGAGGCCAATTACTCTTCTTGGTAATTTATCCATATTTACTTGAGAAGGTACATATTAAGGTCGAAGGAGAGTGGCCTTCCACAGGAGCATTGCACCGGACTTTACAACATGCATTGTGAGAAAAATGCATATGTTTTGTAATACTATAAAATATTTTTTTCTATAATGGTTTTATGTTAATAATTTTATTACATATCAAACTATTTAAATACTTAAATATTAAGTATTTTAAATATTATTTATTTAAATATTTAAATACTTTAAATAACGTATTTACTTAAATATTTTTAAAATATTAATATTATTGTACCTTTAATTAAAATTAAGCTTATTTTCATTTTGGATGCTTTAGAAAGCAACTATAAGCTGTTCACGGTAAAGTGTGCACTTTTGAAGCCCTGGTTACTTTTTATTTTCAGCCGTTCTTCATCCATAGCCATGTAAGTAACAAACACAGTGTGTATACTCCACCGCACTCGGAAGTTAACATATAATGCTAAAATAAAAACTATTTATTGACTATTAGTTCAAATGAGAGAGCTTTCAAAAGTGCTCACTTTACCGTGAATAGCCTATGTCAAGCAAGTCCATTATAATAATCACTTTTGTTGTGTGTATTGAAAAGTTAGTCATCATTTTCACAAATACATATATTTAATAACTGAATTTTTGAGCATCCATTTCAGCCACGCAAGTTATCATTTTTAATCATTAAAATTAATTTACATAAAATTAATATTTTTTTAACATTAATACCAATATTTTCTTACATACAACTATAGTAATAATTATAATTGTCCTTGATGAAGATTTTCTTTCAAAATGCGCTTTTAGAGCCATCCAAAATAGAAATACGCTTACATTTTGATTATAAATATGCTAATTATTTAAAAAATTGCACGTGCATGTGTAGGTAACACTGGAATGGAAAAAATACTGTTGACAGCTCTGCTTAATTTGCTGCTCGTGTCTTAATTTGTAGATATATAATACATTATACCGTTCATCTTAACATATATTTCTTGTACAATAACAATTTCAATAAAAACAAACTTCCGTTTATATGGCACCAAACTCTTCAAACACTAGTCAAATTCACTGCTTTTGTAGCCATTTTCATCGTCACATGAATTCGGTGGTATCTATGTTCTGATTGGCCACGCCCTACTTTCTGTGCGCTTCCCCTGTGCTATTTTTCTGTGCGTTTGCTGTGCGTGATTGTAGCGAGTGTCATGCTAATACATGTATTCTAATTTCTGTGCCTGTGCTATTTTCTGTGCTAAATTAATTCTAGCGCGGCCTTAACGCGCAGTTGGCAAGACTGGGTAAAGTCCATTCGCGGTTACTTCACACTTTTCTGAAGCCCTGCTTAAATTCTTCTTCCAGGATATTCCCCAGTCTCATGCAAACTAAGCTTAACCGAGTCTAGAAAATTACACCAGAAAGACATCGCACCGGATTCGTGTGCACTCAGTGTAATAATATTTTGAATAAAACTAGTTCTTACTATGCATTGCCAACACACTTATTTTTTTCACTGTTTTTATTCATATTAATTATAAGTCTAATATTATAATTAATGAATAAAATGTAAATGAAATTTCAATTTAGCAGAGTATATACTTTTAAGTTACCGCGAGTATAAAACGCTTATGATACATGTCATATTTAGGAAATAACCAAACACGTCATACATAGGGTGATTTTTCAGAGGTTTGATTAGAAAAATGGCGACGGAACCGTCCGGAGTAGACTGTACACGATAGTTTTAATAAGTCGCACTCCTCAATGGCCTCATAACGAAACTTGCGCAAGGTATTGTATCTGTTGTTAGGTAACAGTGTGCGGGAACATGCCTTGACTTGTCCCACATATGGCAAACAGTTACGTAAGACTACGTAAATCCCCAGCGGCGGCCCAGTTCGACGACGCGATGGCGCGCGGTGGGTCGGCGCTGAGGCTGTTGCCTCCTGTTAAAGACGAATATACAGGATGATTCTAAAATCACGGGACAAACATTGAGGGGTGGTAGAGCTCACTAAAACAAACAATTATTGTATAGGAATATATGGGAGGGAGTGACGCGTTGAGGCACAAACACAAAAACATTAACACATCCACGGAAACATAAAATGTTCATTAGCATCATACTTAACGAGTGATTCCGTACAGAAAATGTTAAAAACAGTTGCTGGAAATGCATCCACCAACAGTCACGCATGCTTGGCGACCTCTACATATGGCGTGATTGGCTGACAATGGTGGCGTGCGTGAAACACCCGGCGTATTTGAATCTGTTCGCCAATCACTCCACCGACGTTACCAAGCTTGCATTACTGTCGGTGGTAGCAACTTTGAGCAATTATTATAAACGTTGCTGTAAAAAGGCGTTTAGCGGCGACGTTGTAAATAAACAATGTGTTGCATTTAATGTGCTATTTTTGTGTTTCTGCCTCAACGCGTCACTCCCGCCCATATATTCCTATATAATAATTGTTTGTTTTAGTGATCTATACCATCCCTCAATGTTTGTCGCATGATTTTAGAATCACCCTGTATACAACCAGGGACATTTTTGGGCAGAAAAATACGCGCTTCTTTGATATCAAAGCCTTTTGCATCATTAACGTATAGCATGCGTCCTGGAAGGATCAGAAAACTTAATTACATAAAAAGTTAGTGAAAAACAAATTGCTATATTCGCATCGATACAGAGCTTGAGAGTATCATTTCTCACACTTACGTTTATGTTACATGTTTATATCTTTAAAATTGGCTTCAAAAAACCGGATTTCGCTATACCAAATTCTCTCTGCTTTCAAACCAGGCAACAACATTGAGGCCATGCTACAATCAACACCATGACGTGGGCTTGTCTAGGCCCCACAGTTGTGGCGCCAAATTAACTTGACGTATGTAAGCCCCACTGTAAAAGACAAGGCGGCTTATACGGTCAAAGTTAATGTCCCCCAGGCCCCGACTATTAGGTGCGTGGGGGGGGGGGGTTGCGGGTTTTGTAAATTAGGTAGATTATCACTGTTGTAATTAGAAGTACTGGTATATTGTATCTTATAGTTTTTCACAAATACACCACATTAAACGTTCGAGGTGCGGTACTGTTTTACTTTGTCTACTCGAATTTACTGGGCGAATTACTTCGTGATGGCGGGGGCTTCTGTGACGGTGATTTGCATACTTAACTCCGTGGCGAGTGCTGTCAGCTGTGGTGGCGTTCCAGTGAAGTGGTCGGCCCTGGAAGCCGTTCCGTCGGTGCGGACCCTCTCTGGGCTGCGGTTTTGGACTCGTTCTCACGTCTGCTCGCGATTTCTTCCCTTGGCTCGGTGATCATCAACTTCCGGACCCGGCGGTAGTAATCGACTGACGGTCCCGATATTACTGACCCCTTAAGGATGCGGCTGACGGATGTGGCCGGGTTCCGAGATCCCGGCCTTAGTAACTATTCTCTGACTTACTCTCTCGGCGCGGTAGAAATCGACTGAACCTGTGACGACCGATAATACTGACGAGTGATTACTCACTCACGACTGATTACTGACTGACCCCCTCCCATTCTTGGAAAGGGGTTTTTATACACGCCCGCCTGCAAGCCTACATTCTCGGCACGTGGCGCCCTGGGTGGGAAGGGGGTGAGGGGAGGGGTGAAGTGGTGAGTTTCGAACAAAGGTTTTTACCACACGTGTCCTCGTTCTGAAGGAACTGGGCGGGCGGGGGGGGGATAATACCTCGGCATCAATACTGCTAGTCGGTATTTCTGCCGCGGTGCTTATTTTCGGCGTTCCGGCGAACTACGCCTGATAATTTTGGGTGATAACTCGAAAGCCCTGCACTCTCGACAGATCTGCTGGCGGGTTGGAGGCGTAGGTAGATGAAGGGGGTGTGGGGGGGGGGGCCTCCGCTTCAGCTTCACGTGTCTGGAGATTTTCCATGCCACGTGCCTATTCGAAGGCGACAGCAAAGTGCGCTAAAGGTTGAAGGGGGTGGGGTAAGGGGGTGAGGGAAGTGAGCCAAAGGCGTGCTATAATCCTCAAAACTGTCACGCGACAAATATAATCATACCAATAACAGTCATTTTTGAATACCTACTGTATAATGGTGTTTGCTACAACTACGCATTACAATACCCATAACCATTGTCAATGCATATCTGCTTCGCAAGTTCCGCGAACTTTCAAATTTCTTGTGCAAGAACCTATGCGCGGAGCTTATCAGAATACATTCTCATTACTACACACATCAAATCAATTTCATAACTGTACATTTTTGGTCACGAATCTAAAATTACATTTTATTCCAATTATTATTTTTCCTTTTGTGTATTTATTTGTTTATTTATCACGTGCTTTGTGAAAAAGAACTACAGCAGCTAAAATAATTCTTCTGTATTCTCACGACTGTTTGTTAACGACGTGTCTAAAGACGAAAAAAAAAAAAAAGTTAAAATATATAACAAGTTGGCCAACTTACAGGAGTGAAAATTAAAATAACTATTAGTAAAAAGTCCCGAAATTGAAGTGAAAACGTTTCCTTTTGTTAGCCAATACATCAGGTTTCGTCATGTCAATTGTAGCACAGTATTTTTATATAATGGCAGTGGTTATGGGTATGGTTATTGTAATGGTTATTTCGATTGTAGCACGGTCTTCACGACGTTTACCTCACCGTGGTGCTACGTCACTGACGTGACTGTGGCGGGGTGGGCAACCCCCCCCCCCCNTGTCTTGAATTTGATTGGATAGAAGACTGTGTAACCTTCTCGGAGCTTCATAAGAGGGTAGTATTCATTCCATCTTCGATTTTTCTTACAAATCTTCGTAACGAAAATTTATGAATATTCAAAGCTAGATATGACATAGAGGACTACTTAAGAAATTTTTTTTTTTAATAAGTACGATTTCAATTATGCCTTTGTTTTCCCGTGTGGGATTGACATTATTAAATAATTAGGTAATATTTGATTGAGGTTACAGATATGAAACTAATCATGTTAGGAAAATAAGTTAGATTTATAAATAACTGTTAAGATGTTCTCTATGCGTTGACTAGCTTGGTTTTCAAATATTGACTCCGAAAATTGAGTTATGGAGGAAAATACGTAAATCCAAGATGACAAGAATACTTCCTCCTTGAGAACAGGGAAGACTGAGAGTGCACCGGACTGTTTACGGAGGAGCCTGACTATTTGTCGGGAGAACACGAGGACAGGCATGGGAGCCACCATATGAGGCTTTTTAAAATATATATGTAAATGAGCCCTTTCAGACCCAGGGAACCGACTCCTAGCCACGCACCAAAGCAACTGCTCCCGGTTTATTGTGAAAGACACTGCTACTTTTTGGCGCTTGACCGAATTCCACGCATCTCAACCCAATGTCATGTGTCTTACGCCCTACCTCGTCTCCTCGCTACAGCCTTCTCAGCAAAGAGTGTCACCTGTTGTCCACTTACTCGCTATTACCATGTTTGCCTGGTTTTTAGAAAAGTTATGCATTTCGGATCGGTTGGGAGTGATAGTCATCTGTTACTTAAGATTTAAAAAAACAGCGAAGAAACGTAAGACAACCATAATATCTTTTGAAATCCATGTTTGCAGTTTGATCTTAACGCATATTATTTTCAGATCGTATAAAAAAAACCACGTGCATTTTTTTCCATACAATTTCTCAAAATATAAACACCAGTAAAATTATTAATTATGGCTAAAAATATCATTTTATTTTCCGTTTTCAAGGTACGTGCGTGCTACAAGAGGGGTAGCGAGCTCGCATTCGACACGTCAATGTGTCGATGTGAAGGGGACGGTCTGATGTTTCCTATATGGTGCGCCACCCCATTGGCACCTAGCTGTTCGCGGATACCTNTCGATGTGAAGGGGACGGTCTGATGTTTCCTATATGGTGCGCCACCCCATTGGCACCTAGCTGTTCGCGGATACCCGAACGAGACACTGCCGACACGCTGGATTGGTCGAGGAGCAGCTGGTGACCAGGCTCTTCGTCACTGGCCCCCAAGAAGCCCGGATCTTACCCCGTGCGATTTTTTCCTATGGGGGTACATAAAGGATCAAGTGTTTCGTCCACCATTGCCAGCTAACATTGACGACCTCAAAACGAGAATTACGGACGTCATCCAAACCGTAACACCGGACATGCTGACAAGAGTGTGGAACGAGTTCGACTATCGCGTAGATGTCGTTCGGGCCGCTCGTGGTGGTCACATTGAACATTTATGAATGTATGGTAAACAAACTTAACGGTTCCACGGTTCATTTGATTGGTCAATCAAGGTTGCAGGTTGTTTGGTTTTGATATTATAGACCTTAGAAGTTGGGGTATTCTTTTATACTCAACCTGTATATTTAACGGACACACTGAATAGTGGTTAGCATGCGCTCAATAAAGTTGGTAACGACGGAAGGGAAGTAGTTCCATATCTTCATGTTCAATTAATAGTATTACGTAAACGTTTGTGAATACTGAAATGATTTCTTTTGATTTCTGTTTTTTAATGCACGCAAGTGTTAGAATAAGCCATGTTTTAAAATGTTTCACTTCACCGATGCGTGACTAAGTGACGAGGCTCATGACAATATTAATTTTACATATGGCAGAAGAGTACACACTGGGCATACAATATCTTAAACGAGGCTTTCAAAAGTGCTCAATTTACCGTGAACAGTCAATAGCTTCCAACTTTGTACAGCACCGAACATGAGTTTACCTATTTTGCAACATGTACGTGAACGATTATACTCGCGATAAAGTTATGGCCTCGTTAGCAGAATTACATATATCTGAAGAACTTCCTTNTATGGCCTCGTTAGCAGAATTACATATATCTGAAGAACTTTTTTTTTTTTTTTTTTTTTTACTAACTTTGACATTTTAATAACCAGTAACCATCCTGACTTAATGATGACTGATTTAAATCTGGATCAAGTGGATTAATTCAATTCTGATGGCGGTTCGATTGAAACCAACCAGTAACTAACAAACCATCAGTCAATTAAAGAGGTTTGTCAACTTCAAGAAGTCTCCCTCGCTAAACCAAATATGACCTGTGTCACACCTAAAGACAATACGCCTACAAGAAATACAATCAGCCCAGCCTTTGCTGGGTGTGTGGTTTGGCCTACCCAGTCACCTGTAAAAAAAGGAAGGAAAGTCTCACAAAAAAATCGAACTTCCAGGCCCTGTTGGGGTTGGGGCTTGCGTGGAATACTGGGAANTTTTTTTTTTTTTTTTTTTACTAACTTTGACATTTTAATAACCAGTAACCATCCTGACTTAATGATGACTGATTTCAATCTGGATCAAGTGGATTAATTCAATTCTGATGGCGGTTCGATTGAAACCAACCAGTAACTAACAAACCATCAGTCAATTAAAGAGGTTTGTCAACTTCAAGAAGCATCCCTCGCTAAACCAAATATGACCAATACGCCTACAACAAATACAATCAGCCCAGCCTTTGCTGGCTGTGTGGTTTGGCCCACCCAGTCACCTGTAAACAAAGGAAGGAAAGTCTCACAAAAAAATCGAACTTCCAGGCCCTGTTGGGGTTGGGGCTTGCGTGGAATACTGGGAAAATAAAAAAATAATTAAAATATTAAAGAAAGAGAACAAAAGGAAAATAACTTAAAGAAAGAAAGAAAAGGAAGAAGAGTTAAAAAGGAAACAAATAGAGAAAGAGGCAAAGAAGGAGAACATTAAAAAGAAAAGGAAAAATAAATAACAGTGTTCATTTTCTGAGAAAGAAGATAACGATTTCATGGAGATAGCATGCCACTCAGACTTGGATGATATTGAGCTGGCCGACTCATTGGAATCTAGAACACCTACGCCGACCAACGAGCTGATGAGAGATCCATTGGAAGATGATTACGCTTTAGTAAAATTCCCATTTGATGCAGGAAACAAAGAAAACTATTATGTTGGAAAAATTTTAAGAATGCAGGGTAGAGAGATTTTAGTTCCGTGTCTTCGGAAAAGTCATAATGTGAGTACAGAAACATCAATAATTGAAAGATACCAAATAGTATGCATACTAAAACCTGCAGTGATTGGTGGTACAAAGAGACAAAAATCTTGCTTTTCCTTTGATATAAATTTAAAAAAATTTATGTTCACTGGTAGGCTGCATACTAAGACAACTAACATGTTGTGTACACAATAAAACTCTAGTTCCATGAAAATGTTTTTGTTGTTTAAACCTGGCTATATTACCTTCTGTTGCATGAAAACATTATTTTAAAGCTTGCTAAATTAGATAACATNGCAGTGATTGGTGGTACAAAGAGACAAAAATCTTGCTTTTCCTTTGATATAAATTTAAAAAAATTTATGTTCACTAGTAGGCTGCATACTAAGACAACTAACATGTTGTGTACACAATAAAACTCTAGTTCCATGAAAATGTTGTTGTTGTTTAAACCTGGCTATATTACCTTCTGTTGCATGAAAACATTATTTTAAAGCTTGCTAAATTAGATAACATTATTTTTTTATATCAGTCACAAGTGTTAATGAATACTACAGTCAATTAATTTATACACGAAAGAAATTATTTACTGGTTGGTAACTGGTGCAGTACTGGTCGGTTACTGGGGAAAGTGGTCGGTTATTGGTAATTTGGTAACTTAAACAAAAAAATAAATAAATAAAACAATTTTAAGTAATATAAGGCTAAAACAGAGTCTTCAACAATTAAATATAAAGGAAGTACTTTCAAATTTTATGGTGATAATTTTTTATAGTAGAATGGTTAATTTCCTGCAAAGTTTAAGTTAAAAAGTTTAAACTGGTCGCAAATTGGTACATGCACCCTACAAGTGTTACTATCTACAAGTATTTGTAAATTCCGTTTCAGGAACAGCACTAGTATNAGTTTAAACTGGTCGCAAATTGGTGCATGCACCCTACAAGTGTTACTATCTACAAGTATTTGTAAATTCCGTTTCACGAACAGCACTAGTATCTNTTAAACAAAAAAATAAATAAATAAAACAATTTTAAGTAATATAAGGCTAAAACAGAGTCTTCAACAATTAAATATAAAGGAAGTACTTTCAAATTTTATGGTGATAATTTTTTATAGTAGAATGGTTAATTTCCTGCAAAGTTTAAGTTAAAAAGTTTAAACTGGTCGCAAATTGGTACATGCACCCTACAAGTGTTACTATCTACAAGTATTTGTAAATTCCGTTTCAGGAACAGCACTAGTATCTACAAGAACTTGTAATTTGCATACATTACCTGCTCGACGTGAACCAGCCATCTACGATATTTGTCCACGACCATTCGTCCTGAGAAGATACCGCCTCGCACTAGTATTGTTCGGTAGGGCAGTACAGCGACTCGTAGCAGTGCAGTATACGGAAAGCACCCTCCGGTCTGCTGCTACTATACAGTTCAAGTGTCCATCCCGAGTTCATGGCTCTACGAGGTAACTTGTAGAGCAATGAGGCTTAAAAACCGATATGACTACTAACGAGTTCCCGCCGCCACTGGGCACTCCAGGAAATTGAGTACATGTTAATCAGGAGCATAGGAATATTACTGGTAGGGTGGGGGGAGGGGGGTACATGTATATTTGATAAAACGTATTGCTGTTAGTGGCGATTATAAAGTGTCACTCTCTATAACATTCCGGCTTCAGAGGTACCAAACACGACTGTTAAAAGTGTTAAACTACTTTTTTTAAATATTTTAATTTTAATGTAAACATAACATTTTATTTGTTTCATCTATTAAATGTGTGTTAAGTATGGAATGAGAAATATATGTTGTGTTATAAATTCATATGCTTAAAGATGTACCCATACAATACAGTAGTGAAAAACTAATAGGGCTCACTGTATTTGAAACATCCAAGGAATAATGTGCTAGGCATGAGTCTGGGTTCGTTGCATTAACTAATGGAGACGGCATGTTTATTTATTATTCTATACTAAGGGGGTGCACTAGTAAATATGTGTTAATGCACTATAACTGTATTTTATGCAATAATTCTCATGGTCGTGTTATGTTTTATTCTTTTTTAACAGTGTTTAAATAGTTTTACAACAATGTATTCTTAAAAATAGAACCAGGCTCTATGAACTTTTATGATGGCAGTGCTTCC
>NQII01001692.1:400369-463981 GCA_002778355.1 Clitarchus hookeri
ATAGGCAGTATTGATGACGGGCATGAGGGCACAGGCATGCTGCGTAGCGGCTCCCGAGCCTTCAAATTTATTTTATCTGATCCTTAACATGCAATAGTTTTTCATCAGTTCTTGAACATTTTGTTAGGTAAAGTAATCACCCAGGAGTAGAGCCACACCTTCTTGCATGCTCTTTATGCCCTGGAAATTTAATTACCACTTAAAGTATTTTTTAGGTGTTTTACACACTTTGTCAGTGTTTGCTGCCAACTGACTTATATGAGTAGGATTCTTGTAACTGAGTAAGAACAGTTCTACTTTCTGTCGTGTATCAGTGAACATGTGGTGGGCTGCATTAAATCATTCCAAGCCTACTGAGTTGTTACAACATTTCATGTCTTAGTCATGTAACTACTAATTAGGGAGGTAGACACCTCATTCAACATCACTATTACAACATGTTTTCTTCAATAGTGTCATATCGGCACATGGAGTAGCCCTTAACAGTTCCACGTGCATGTAATTTTTTGGTTTCGGAATTAACAAAAGTTACCTAAATTTTGAACAATCATAAGGTTCGATAACTCACAAGTAGCCTATGTTTCGAAGTTCACTTCCAAACAACCTTATTGGACATGGAGGTCCAGGGGATCATGATCACACTAGTTGGTAGGCCATGTAGACCTCAAACTCATGCAACTAGAACTTTTAGATCAGATGGCAATTCTCAGTTTTGGCCAGGTCAGTTTCCCATCAAAGCCTGTGCATGGTGCTATGAGATCAACTTGCTGCCTCCTTCATCAACTCCTTTCGTTCGCAGCATGTCAAGATTGCACCCAGAAATATATGGCATTAGTGCCATACCAAGAAGGAACTTTTCAGAATTAAATGAACTTTCTAAAATTTCAAAAGTTCAAAAATCTTACATTTTTGGATTATGGAAGGACTCTAGTCAAAATAAGACCTCTTTGTGTAGCTTAATGCAATGTCCATGTATTCAGCAACATTTTCTGAGAGTTTCAGCAATTTTCCAAATTTTTGTGAGAATTTTTACATGTGTGTTTGAATCCATCATGGTGGATGAGCGAACAGCAACCAGTCGCCACTTGTACAGAGTCATGCTACATACCACACCAGTGATGTCTGCTGCCCACCCCTACTCACCATAGCCGATCAGCGATGGAGGCAGCTGAGGGAATGCGATCAGCATCCATTCCACCACCCCCGATGTCGGGCTGGTGCAGCCCACCCCAAGGTGCAGGGGCGATTTGCCATAAGTGTAGAGGTCTGTGACCCTGCAGAACAGCTGTTTTCTACTGTGATGGAGACACTTCACATGCGAGCTAGCCACCCAGCAGTAATTTTCCAATACTGTGTACGACATTTAGACAGGCCTGAAGCCATTGATAAATCCCCATTAGCCAAATCTGCCTGAGACAAACTTGAAACAAATTTGTCATGGCAAGCCCATAAGCTTGAATCAACTTTGTTAGGCAAACCAACAAGTTTGAATAAAGCTTGAATCAAGCTAACTAGTTTCCACAAGTAAAGCTAGTAGCAAGCTTGATTAGTAAACCTGCTGCAAGAAGGCAACTGACAAGCATAATGCAAGCCAACTACAAGCTTGCCATTAACAAGTATGAGAAAGCCATGAGAAGATCACCTTGAATTAAATTTGAATTATACATGGATTAGCAAGCTCTCTAAGCAAGGCAAATCCAAGTAAAATGGCAAGCTTGTCACAAGCTTANTTTGAATTATACATGGATTAGCAAGCTCTCTAAGCAAGGCAAATCCAAGTAAAATGGCAAGCTTGTCACAAGCTTATATGCTATCTGTGATTTGACTAAACAGCAAAATATTTGCATTGTAATTGACCTAACTAAATTCAGCACCCAGAAGACATCTATGTTCGAAACGCACTTGTGAATAACCATAATTAGATGCATGGTTTTATCTAGACACTTAATAAAAATAATTACAAAAAATATTAAAATTTTGTTTTTAAAATCAGCTATCCCACTTCCTGAAATCTCGCCGGTGGGCGAGTCCAAGTGTTCCATCCTGGAGGGTTGTAAGAGTACATCCTCTCAAAAGGGGCATGGGTAGCCACACTAGATTTGCTCATTAATAAAGGAATGACACTGGAATAAATAGCTACGGGGTTTGAATCCCTTTTGTATGACACTAGATTTTATTGCACATCGTTTCCAATAGGTCTGAGTCTTGTTGTACTTGTCTCCAGGCCAGTAGGCCGGTCGAAGTGACGTAACTGGGAGAGATGCCGGGCATCGTGGCGCGAGCTGCCCCGACTTTCCCTCCAGTGGATGGTGCGCCTGACAGCTATGGCTTTCGGGGGGGACACCATACTAGACCGTTTGTTATTCTCCCCCCCCCCTCCAAGTGTTACCTCTTGAAGTGAATAAAGTAAGACGGCCATTTGAGTCACGTAGTCTATGACAGCAAGGTGGTTGTATTCCGTTCTCGCCAGCACTTTCTGTCATGCTCGTGGCCGAGTGTTCACCTTGGCCTGGTGTCGGCCAAGTGACTACGGAGGTACGAGTGGTCACGAGAGTACTCGTGGATGCGTGGTTTACATCACTAGTTAGCTCTCTAAAATACATACTTGTGATGTCTTGCATGCCTATTACAGACTAACCTGCATAAGTTAAACAGTGCGGTAAAATTACTTTGAAAACTGACTTGCCGCTTAAAGTCATACTTAAGACCCTGATTAAGACCGAAATTAAGGGTGTAGTGAAGTGACAGGTTACTGGGGCCTTGTTCCCC
This sequence comes from Clitarchus hookeri, assembly GCA_002778355.1. Lineage (NCBI taxonomy): Eukaryota > Metazoa > Arthropoda > Insecta > Phasmatodea > Phasmatidae > Clitarchus > Clitarchus hookeri. The sequence goes on from NQII01001692.1 coordinate 403,139, forward strand.
TAATCGCAAAAGGCGATGCTAGAAAAGATACACACTGATGTTGGCACTCATGTGTGTACTTTCAACACTGGCTACATCATTTTCATGCATACAAAGAGAATGCAAAAAATGTGGATCCTGAGCATAAACCCGACAGGTAGGCTATGTGGAAAAATGTGGGTGTACCGCCTGGCATGCATGAATTTCAGTTGGATACTTAAACTTTCCTAGGCAATGAAATTCCTAGGGAAGGTGAGGTGGCATCTTTCGGCACTAAAAACAAAGGTACCATAAGTTAACAGACTACTGCATGTGAAGTGATAGGTACAAACAAATGAAGGTGCCCGGAGAGCGATGTATGTGTGCTGGCCTCTGCGAACTTCTAGTTCTGACTGAATGGCGAGTTGCGAACAATCAAGTGCATTCGTTGCGACAAGTGTGGCCTGTCACCAGCCCAAACTGAAAAAAAAAAATACAGAAATTCTGCCTACATAATAATATTGAAAGAGATTAAGTTCCCGGCATGTTGAGTCAGCGAGGTGGAGGCAGCAGTATTACCAGGTAAGGAAACAAAAAAGTGTTAAGTTCTGGTCCAAAGGAGTTAATTGCTATTGTAAACTATGTGATAAGTCGAAATAAAGTTGAACACCCTGGGAACAGTGGTGGGTACACTTACATATGGCGCCTGTCGTACACAAAACCAGACTAAAAAACATTGTGCGAGCTTGCCTGGAGGACAGCTGGGGTTCGCATCTAGGTCTCGATAAATAGCAATACAATTTTACACAAAAAACAAAGCGACATATATCACTTGCCCTTCATAACAGCACAAACAAAACACTGTTACAGTGTTTCTGAAACACTGCACAATTCTCCACATCAACCAAGTCACTGGTTTTCGTGTCCTATGAGGGTGTCAGAAGATGTGTGACGAAANCACTGCACAATTCTCTACATCAACCAAGTCACTGGTTTTCGTGTCCTATGAGGGTGTCAGAAGATGTGTGACGAAATCTATCTGATGATGCCCAATTGCATTTTTGCCTGTTGCGGGACATAGGGCATGTGCGTCCATCCTCGCTTCGAGCAACATGCAAATTGACCAGCTGGTGGCAGTGGGGGGCTTCAACCGCCTCCCCTCTGCCCGTCCATTCCTCGGCATATGGACAGTGGTTGCTTGGAGACACCACGATGCTGACCTGCTACATCACCTAAATTTGAATTTTTAGCTAGCAAGAAACAAAACTATCCTCCTGGGACGTTCCTAAACGCCCTGGACGACCACCTCTGAAAGCTTTCAGACTACTTAAGGAGGATACTGACCACTGGTCGAGAGAGAACGATGGGGGCAGAGATAGGGAACACTTAGGAAGAAAACGATATGGGTTATTGTTCATTTTATTATACATGCGTTTGAATGGTTAAAATGTAATGTTTCAGCCCAGTTATATTGAAAAAAAGATAAGGTTTTCGCAAATTGCAAAATATATAATATTGATATTGTTGTATACTATTTGTAATCGGTAAACTACTGGGCATTTTTAGATAAGAGAAAGAGTAACATTAGCCAAAATTATAATAAAATAAATTTACTGCTTTCTTTTTATTTCTTACAAATTGGGGGATGTTTGCAATTGTTACTTTTAACATGGTTACTTTTAACTTGGTTTGTTTTAACTTCGTTATTTATTACTTGGGAAGATGAACAAGTTTTCGATTTCTTCTGTTAAAGCCATATTTTGATTAAGCATCGCGATCATTCCTTAGGTATATGAATGGTATGGGTGTAAAGGTTCATGCTGTGGAAGTGTTACATCCTTGTGCTCCCCCCCTCTACACTTTTCCTTTAATTAAGAAAGCAAATATCACTGGGAAAAAACATTTGTTTGTTGTACAGTTATATAGGAATGTATTAACTTCAACAGAGCTGTCTTTCACCATCCCTTGCTGATTAGGGTAATATGCATATGCAATTTGCACTAATAAATAAAACTTTCAGAATTAAATTGCCCCCTGGATTATGTGGAATTTGTGGGAGGCGACAGGGTGGCTCGGCACAGACGAGTCCACTATTCCCCAACAGGGATGTAGAGAAGCCATGCTCTATTTCACTTAAAACACTGCTAGTTACTTGCTCCCTGTGAATTTGTGTAATTTCATATGGCACAATTGACTAGATTTTTGCCTTCTTGCTTTACATACTCGCACTTCGCACACAACACACCCACAGGGACTTAAACACTCAATGAAGGGGTTACACAAAAGTTAGCGAGGATATGGAAACCTCTGTTTGCTCCTCGCTGTATTCATTTCTCCGGCAGTATATTTACTGGGTATTTTTTTCTGGGCTCTGTAAGCCAGCCTAAATAGTCATGCCCTCAAAAGTTACCTTCCGAGGGCATGAAAGCGAGACAGCCACTTGATTCCTGAGGTACTATGGAAGTTTTGTAGATAGGGTGCACTTCCCAACACGCCGCACCAGCTCTGGATTCAGAGAGGGTGGCCTACAACGTTCAGGGCGCTGCTAATGTCCATTAGAGGGTACATAAAAGCTACACAGTGGCTGTAGGACGAACTTACTAAGGTGGGGAGACACAGCATGCATAAACTAAAAACTAGAAATAACAATTTGATGCATATAATCTTTGCAAACATTTTAGAAATACAAAATGTGAAATCGAAAAGTCAAATTCCTTTTTCATGTTAGATCTTTAATTGAAAAAAAAAAAAAANGTTGTTTTTATTTAGTGATTAATATTTTATCTCATATTTCGCTCCTCAGAAAACTAGTTGAAAAATGTTTCAGCTATTTTTCGAAGCATGGGGAGAAAACTTTCATACCTTCCCGGAGAAGTCCAACTTCTCGTGAGAAATGGGTAAGTTATGTGTAACACTGCCATTGCCTGCACTACACTGCACTGCACTACACCTTTTACGATAAGCTGCGTTGAGTTTGTTGAGTGCTTGATGCGTTTGCAGACGTATGGTGGGACAGAAGTTCTAGGGATATGCAGGACTCCGTTGTGCATCAGCATGTAACTTAGTCTCGTTCTTACCTTGCCTTCCTCCGCAGAACTAAGATAACGAGCATTAGTCTCCTGAAAAATTAGAATGATTTTATGTAATTAAAAAATGGTGATACTCTATTGTAATGTAATTTTTTTAATAGTTAATAAATATCTATCTATATAAATTAGGCTTCTTTATTGTTATTGGTAAATAGCAACCATTGAACAAAAATTGTGCTGTTATCATGCACACTCTTTTCTTTTAATTCTGAATGTTGTGAAGCTATCACTGAGGTGTATTATCTTTGAAAACGAAAAAAAAAAAAACATTAGAAATAAACCAACCGTTACTGCATAGAAACGTGTATAGACAAGTTCAAACAAGCACTACTTTGCTTTAGTTTAGTGCACCGCCCCCGTGCTGAAAATAGGAGACGGTTGTATAAAGGATTTTATTTAAATTTTTTTAAGTACACGGTAAGTAATTTTAATTTTAGGCAAGTGATATTTTAGAAATACTTTTATAATTGTATATGAAATGTTGGTTCGTTATTTATAAGGTTGTACTTTTGTTAAAATATATTTTATGTAGTTGAAGGTTAAATATTATTCATGTTCCACTTGTACTAGTTAGCAGATATTTAGTGTTTAGTCATGATCACGTTTTGGTGAATATGAGAAAGATTATTTCGTATTATATTGGGAGATTGGTTAGAGCGTTTATGTAATTCTGTTTATAAGGAGCTGTAATAGGGAAAACTGAAGCTGAAAGAAAATTGTGAGGTAAATACGTTAATAAGCTCCTAGAGCCGTATTCACAATACAACGACGCGACGCGTTTGGGGACGCCCGCCGATGGTTTAATAAAGGTATTCACAACTTAGCGATAGGATTTCTGCGGCCGTCTATCGTTGATTCAGACTATGCTGCTATCTAATATTGGCAAGTTCAGTTTTTTCGTAAACAAAAGACGCTTGAAAAACACATGGGGGTTTGTTTATTATAAAAATTATTTAAACCTTCCCCATAAAACTAAAATAAAATAAAAATTAATAAAATAAACACGGATACTGCTCTGAATTTATTTCGCTAACAAATGCAAAAACCCATAAATTAAAACCGATATCAATAACTCATTGTGCGAAAAGAAACGCATGCTTTCAGTAACTAATATTAGTAATCACAGTGCAGTTATATTCGATCTCAATTATTATATTTAATGTACCACGCAAAAATGGCGACTCAATGTTTACATAATGTGCCTTCTTGTCGGCATACATAGCGTGCAAATCCAATGCCCGGATTGGCTCCAATACTCGTGTCGCAAGTCGTTGCAGGCGACAGCGCTCTGATTGGCTAATGATCATCAGGCTGCGTCACAGTATTTTTTTGATTAACAAATTTAATAACTCTTCACCTGCCAAATGAGTTTTAATTTTCAGTGTAACTGGCACCCTGATAATGCCTAACTTACACATGAAATTTAGTTTTGTACAGATTTATTTAGGTTGTTTGCGCACACCAACGAGCCCGACGTGTCTTCAAGTAAAAATAGAATCTACTTTTGTTAGGCTTTGGGGGCTGTGATTTTGTCGGACAGATGCCACTGTGATTTTGCTTTTCATTGAATGCTCAGATTTCGTAGTGTGAGATTTGTCAGGGTATTGTGTCTCCGGTGTAATACTGGTGAAACAAGATGAAAATAATAAGATTCATTACACAGCAAGATACTTTTTTTTGTCTCTCTGGGTTAGGCTTGTTCTACAATGCACGGATGCATAAGAAACATTAATTTGAGTCATTCTACAATACACAGGAACATAATCTGCAACCTATGAAATAATAAAAAAAACTTGTTTGAAGGGTTGTTTACGATCAAAATTGGCATACAGCAAATAATGTAGTATAATTGGCATAGATCACAATGTAAGAAAATCTGCTGCCCACATTCGGCATATCAAATATGATGAAGTTTATGTCCAATCGGAGTAGAGTACGTTAATAGGAAATAACTTTTTGAGGCAAGGGAGTTATGATGTTCGTGTGTTGGCTGCTCTGACAATTTTTTTTTTATTTTGTTAACAAATGTCAGAATGGACGGACATATATTCTGTACATTTGTTTTTAGAGTCATGCTGTGAAAATGAAACGGAATTAGCCAATTTGTTTACGTATCTCCACATGCTGAATGTGTTGCTTTTGTATACATGGGTGCTGTTATAGAGTTATCAGTTTGAAAACACCTATCTTGTAGACAATAAAGGCAATGCCAGAAACAGAAAAGTACTTTGTAGGCGGCAACACAACTAATTACAATTATGGCAAAAACTAATTTTTTTCAGGTTAACATTTTTTCCTTCAACAGTTTGTTTACACGCAAATTTAATGTCTTCGGTCTAATTGACTGGCATAAAAAAATCTACCAAAAAGAAATTGAAAAAAGGTTATTTTTAATGCCACAACATGTTGCAGAAAGACGTGTATTAGTTTTGAATGAGTATTGTAAATGCTGCCANACAATAAAGGCAATGCCAGAAACAGAAAAGTACTTTGTAGGCGGCAACACAACTAATTACAATTATGGCAAAAACGAATTTTTTTCAGGTTAACATTTTTTCCTTCAACAGTTTGTTTACACGCAAATTTAATGTCTTCGGTCTAATTGACTGGCATAAAAAAATCTACCAAAAAGAAATTGAAAAAAGGTTATTTTTAATGCCACAACATGTTGCAGAAAGACGTGTATTAGTTTTGAATGAGTATTGTAAATGCTGCCATCCAACTACAGGTATTGAATTTCATGTTATAATGCGATGTTAACGCCATTCCAAAACACTGAAAATATATATAGTAGGCCGTGCGGTTTTTCTTAAGAACTATGCTCTGTATTGGAGTCGCAGTGGCTGAGCGGTTAGCACGCTCGCCTCCCACCAAAGCGAACCAGGTTCAATCCTTGGCCGGGTCACCCTCCTGGTTTTTCACAGTTTGGAATTGTGCTGATCGGAAGATTTTCTCAGGATCTCCCCTTTCCCCCGTTCCTTCATTCCGGCGCTGCTCCATACTCGCCTTGCTTCACCCTCATAATCTCTTCACTCACTCACTATGCTAGGTGTAGCCATCAAATTTTTAATGGTACAAGGAAAGTCATGATTCTAGTTTTGTCATTTAATATTTTAAATATCGTAACATAACCAATCAAGGAAAAAAAAAATTTTATGTAAGTAATTTTATGCCTATATTCTAGTTAAGCTAATAATAATTTGTAGATTTTAAAATCACTGAAGCAAAGCCCACAATTTTGTGAAGAAATTGGTATTGTAAAAGTGTATGATTGCAGCATTCAATTTCCTTGTATTTGGAGGATAAAACTGGAAAATGTTGCACGCCGAGCATCTGCTCGATGCTGCCTACTATGTGCAGCCTGCGAAGTTGGCAGCGTAGTTGAGCAGGGTAGGAATGATATGTTGACGGGGTTCTAATGGTGCTGGAGGGGGGGGNTGTATTTCTTGCAGACCTGCACTTTGGATAGCTCCATGGGATAGGCTATCTCATTTCACTCTGCCCGCGAGTGTGAATATCATCTACGTACCAAACATACATACTCATAAAATACACACATTTACTGTTGAAGTCAGTCACTTCTGTCGACCAGCATGGTGTAGCTGAAGGGTTCTTTCTGGATTCAAGTCCTGGTAATGCATTCATTCATTCATTCATTCATTATTATCCTGTAGACTTGTCAGCCAAGGTTGAGTACAGTGTAGGACAAGTCCAATATTATACAATGTGGACTCTTAACACACTATTAAGTTAAAATAAAAAAAAAAACATACAGCAGCAATTAAAACAATTATTTAAAATAAATTACTATAAATAATTAAATAGATTGTTATTTATTATTTGTGGCTAAATATTCTGTCATGTTATAGAAAATATTTTCATGTAAAAAGTTTTTAGATTTGATTATGAAATAAGTATGTATCTCTATTAAAAATTTAAATTTAATATCCATTGGTAGATTATTATAAATATAAGGCAGGAACATTTTTAGTTTTGATTGTAGATTTAATTTATGTGCTANAGATTATTATAAATATAAGGCAGGAACATTTTTAGTTTTGATTGTAGATTTAATTTATGTGCTAACTGCTCCCACGAAGCCGAAGGGCATTTATTGGGCTTTATTTAGTAAGACAAAAATTATATGCATCTGCGTATGCGTCACTGGTGCCTACTACGACTTTAGCATGACTCGTGTAACACATTTGGCATGCTTAATGTGCAGCAAAGGNTATGCGTCACTGGTGCCTACTACGACTTTAGCATGACTCGTGTAACACATTTGGCATGCTTAATGTGCAGCAAAGGTGTTAGTAATGCACTTGTTGAAATTAATTTGTTTTTAGTTAATTAATGCTTCATTAGTTTGAAGTGAATTCGTACTTTATCAAAAAATATATGCATTACAAATCAGGTGTAAGGAAAATGAACATGTGGGTTGTGAGGCAGCCGGTCNGTACTTTATCAAAAAATATATGCATTACAAATCAGGTGTAAGGAAAATGAACATGTGGGTTGTGAGGCAGCCGGTCTGCAATGACTGTGTACATGCGGTGTAATGACAATCAAGAGTGTTGAGTTGCGACCCAATAGCCAGCGTCGCATAATATTCCGCGTATTCCGTCACTCACTGTAGTGTGTATGTATTTTTATAGCCATGTACTGTTGTAAATTTTTGAATCTTTCAATAAATAGGTTCAGCCTAAATTGCTTTTGTAACCAGTCCATATTGTCATGTTGGTGTACTAGAAAATAATGAACGTACTGTGTATTACAAGAAACTGTTCTGTTGAATAATATGAATTAAGAACCAAAATTCGCTAATCTACATTTATTATTAGCAAATATTTTATATGTCTTGAAAGTTGAAGGCCACTGTAATGTGACAGTATTAAAAAAAATNTACATTTATTATTAGCAAATATTTTATATGTCTTGAAAGTTGAAGGCCACTGTAATGTGACAGTATTAAAAAAAAAAATTTCATTTGAGAAATAAATGGANCGCTAATCTACATTTATTATTAGCAAATATTTTATATGTCTTGAAAGTTGAAGGCCACTGTAATGTGACAGTATTAAAAAAAAAAATTTCATTTGAGAAATAAATGGATATTGGAGGAAATATTTAGATCCCCCCCATCTCAAAGACACGACAGATACCAGCAATAATAATGTATACAATATTTAGCACTATATTTTAAACAGGTAGCAATCAATATAAGTACCTACAGCACAGTAGGTATTTGATATTAAATAGTGTAGACTTCTGGTTATTATGTTGATAAAATAACAAAATTGAATACAGTACTATTATGTATATGTTCAGTAGCATAATCCTACCTAAAAAAAAGTCTGTCATTTTCCTTTGTTGTAATGCTCCACGGGCTTTTGTTGCTGCCGTGTTGCGTATCTTACGTAGGAGTAATATCTGTGTAGCGTCTGCCTCTTCTTGTTGCTCGTACCATTCAATGCACTTGGAAAACATGTTTTCAGCATCACTGTGGCTAAGTATTTTGGGGCAATCCTTTAGTGTATCATCCTCTTCTTCTTCACTTAAACATTCTACCTCCTGTGTTGCACTTAATACGAGTTCATCAACTTTCGATTTTATCTGCATCTTTCTTAATATCATTGACTGTCGTCCGCCTGATTCCATATAGCGGAGCGATACTCGCCGCGCTTTCTCCTTTACGCAGTCGTTTTATAATTTTAAGTTTTTGAGAAAGTCCCAATACAACACGTTTCAGTTTCTCAGACATTTTTAAACACACTACACTTTGACAACAANCTCATTTCACTCTGCCCGCGAGTGTGAATATCATCTACGTACCAAACATACATACTCATAAAATACACACATTTATTGTTGAAGTCAGTCACTTCTGTCGACCAGCATGGTGTAGCTGAAGGGTTCTTTCTGGATTAAAGTCCTGGTAATGCATTCATTCATTCATTCATTCATTATTATCCTGTAGACTTGTCAGCCAAGGTTGAGTACAGTGTAGGACAAGTCCAATATTATACAATGTGGACTCAACACACTATTAAGTTAAAATCAAAGAAAGCATACAACAGCAATTAAAACAATTATTTAAAATAAATTACTATAAATAATTTTAATAGATTGTTATTTATTATTTGTGGCTAAATATTCTGTCATGTTATAGAAAATATTTTCATGTAAAAAGTTTTTGGATTTGATTTTGAAATAAGTATGTACCTTTATTAAAAATTTAAATTTTATATCCATTGGTAGATTATTATAAATATAAGGCAGGAACATTTTTAGTTTTGATTGTAGATTTAATTTATGTGCTAACTGCTCCCACTAAGCCGAAGGGCATTTATTGGGCTTTATTTAGTAAGACAAAAATTATATGCAACTGCTTATGCGTCACTGGTGCCTACTACGACTTTAGCATGACTCGTGTAACACATTTGGCATGCTTAATGTGCAGCAAAGAAGGTGTTAGTTATGCACTTGTTGAAATTAATTTGTTTTTAGTTAATTAATACTTCATTAGTTTGAAGTGAATTTGTACTTTATCAAAAAATATATGCATTACAAATCAGGTGTAAGGAAAATGAACATGTGGGTTGTGAGGCAGCCGGTCTGCAATGACTGTGTACATGCGGTGTAATGACAATCAAGAGTGTTGAGTTGCGACCCAATAGCCAGCGTCGCATAATATTCCGCGTATTCCGTCACTCACTGTAGTGTGTATGTATTTTTATAGCCATGTACTGTTGTAAATTTTTGAATCTTTCAATAAATAGGTTCAGCCTAAATTGCTTTTGTAACCAGTCCATATTGTCATGTTGGTGTACTAGAAAATAATGAACGTACTGTGTATTACAAGAAACTGTTCTGTTGAATAATATGAATTAAGAACCAAAATTCGCTAATCTACATTTATTATTAGCAAATATTTTATATGTCTTGAAAGTTGAAGGCCACTGTAATGTGACAGTATTAAAAAAAATATTTTCATTTGAGAAATAAATGAATATTGGAGGAAATATTTAGATCCCCCCCATCTCAAAGACACGACAGATACCAGCAATAATAATGTATACAATATTTAGCACTATATTTTAAACAGGTAGCAATCAATATAAGTACCTACAGCACAGTAGGTATTTGATATTAAATAGTGTAGACTTCTGGTTATTATGTTGATAAAATAACAAAATTGAATACAGTACTATTATGTATATGTTCAGTAGTATAATCCTACCTTTAAAAAGTCTGTCATTTTGCTTTGTTGTAATGCTCCACGGGCTTTTGTTGCTGCCATGTTGCGTATCTTATGTAGGAGTAATATCTGTGTAGCGTCTGCCTCTTGTTGCTCGTACCATTCAGTGCACTTGGAAAACATGTTTTCAGCGTTACTGTGGCTAAGTATTTTGGTGCAATCCTTTAGTGTATCATCCTCTTCTTCTTCACTTAAACATTCTACCTCCGGTGTTGCACTTAATACGAGTTCCTCATCAACCTTCGATTTTATCTGCATCTTTCTTAATATCATTGACTGTCATCTGCCTGATTCCATATAGCGGAGCAATACTCGTCGCACTTTCTCATTTACGCAGTCGTTTTATAATTTCAAGTTTTTGAGAAAGTCCCAATACAATACGTTTTCGTTTCTCTGACATTTTAAACACACTACACTTTGACACAAACTGAGGATAATGACTTGCTGACTAAGTGACTACCGCTACTGAACTGACTGTAGGAATGGGAGGGCGGATGAGTGTCTAGGAATTCCGGTAGGGTGGTGAGGAAGACGGAACGATTCTACGAAGTACATGTGTAGGTTGTACATAAACAACAAACTTGAATCATTCGCATTCATATTTTTACTGGATATTCATTGACAAAAGTATATATTACAGTACAGTATACGTATTGTTCAACTCAATAGTTTATTAAGTTTTTTTTTTTGTTTCCAATTTTATTATTTTACTTGTGTCAGTTTACTGACGGTTAACAGAAACTCACGGTTAAAAGGGTGACGGTTAACCGGGACACTACTGTACTTCCCAAATTTTCATACACACTAAAACTTGAATTGGTGAGAACTTAAGGTCTGTTAACCACTTCAGTTACAGTTTCATAATTTAATTCTGTTTCCACTGATGTATCGGTTATATAGTGTTATGGAAAATAAACAAATTAACATAATCAATGGATAAATAATATTTGTTCGCATATGAGGTTTTCATAGCATGTATAATATGTATATTCAGACAGCATGAACTACTTAGCTGTGCAACCCGAAAGACGATAATTGTAGTAGTGTTCAAGTATGCAATGAGAATTTTGTGTATTGTCAATAAATTAGATATGAACAGATTACACCATGCGCATGTTAGGTATTTTGGGATATTTATTGTACATTTTTTTGCGTGTTCAAATCTTTTTTAAAGTAGAGTTTTCACAGCGGTGCCCACCACTCCCAGACATAATGAAGTAAGCATATTCAGAAGAACACCCCTCTGTAAAAGTTTAAAATTTTAATTATCAAAATTTGATTGTTTAGGGGGCCCCCTCCTTCATTTATATGTTAAAATTATATAAATAATTTACTGATGAACTAAAGGGTGCGACAACAATATAATAATTTTTTTGAGGTGATTGTAGTACAAATGCTACTATGTAACCCACCCAAAAAATTTTGATGAGTATAGCGTGCCCCTGTGCTTGCGTCCGCGTCCCTAAGGCCTACTTATTGGACAAATTTTTCGTAAATATTTTCATGTAGAAAGGTCTTCCTGTTCCCACCATGGATTTTTAAATTTAATTATGTAGTTTTTGTAAAAATGTGTTTAGTTTTTTGTCAATTTTTTTAGTTAATGACTGAGAGTTACAGGTAATGTGTTCCTTATAAACTGAGTGTCTTTTAATTTTCAATACCTTTGTTTGTAGTAACATGCATAAATTTCTTAATTGGAGATTTGACATATTTATATTTTAAGTATAAAATAAATTTTGTTAAAATTTAATTTTCAATTTTATGTAATTAATTTATGCCGGAAACATTCACGTTAAGATAAATTTAGGATTTATTTCAAGGATGCAGTTTGTCTTGGATATTTAATTACAGTGGAACCTTTTTAAAATACATACCTCAAGGTAGGGCATACATTAATAATAATGGAGTTTAATAAACAGGTGTTCGCAGAAATTATAAATAATTAGTGTCAGCTCTGCGATTCAGCATATTGGAAAATAAGACATCCCTTATTAACAGCTTGATTTTTCTTTCCGCTGGATTTGACATTACAATGTAATACAAATTTACAAATATTTTTTATTAATCATATAAATTAACACTAAATTCCCTGTCTTATTCAAAAGGGGAAGAATACAACTTTGTATTTATGAGAAATTTTTATGAATGAGGTTGCACTGTTTACGGATACTAACGATGTAAAGCCATTGGGTAGGTATGCCCTGACAGAGTTTTGTACTAATGGCTGAGCTAAAAAATGTTACCCGATAACATTGATTCATGGTGCGAATTTTCTGGTCGCCAGGTCACCATTGATGTAGGCTATTCACTGTAAAATGAGCACTTTCAAAAGCTCTCTCATTTGGAATAACAATCAAATAAATATGTTTTATTTTAGACGTAGATGTTGACTTCCGAGCGCGTGCAGTATTTATTTGAAAAGGTGGTTAATGGATTAAAAAATGGCTGAAAGGAAAAGTAACTAGGGCCTCACAAGTGCACCGTGAACAGCCTATGACCGAGTGTGTATTTGAGGCTGGCGACTAGAAAATGCAGTCAACCCTGATTTAGTGGACTATAAAGAGAGTGGTCTGTCCGTTGTTGCAGTTTGTTTGGCATTACTGAGTGAAATCCACACAGTCGCTTGGTTTAATAAAAGTGAGCATGGGAGGAAAAAATACAGCATAATGATACATCCATTATGTAATTTTCATGTGCGTAACATACTTTGTAATTATTATTTTTAACTTGTGTAACCTGATGATGTTACTTCGTATTTCATCACATTAGTGTGCTCGGCAGTGGATGAGGCATTTTTGGTATCATGAATATATAATATTAGTGGCTAGTAACTTCACACTCAAAATTTTAATCCCCTGCGTTCATTAGTCTTTGCCTACGTTCAAGTTAAAGCGTAAACTCATTGAACTTCCCTTTGATTTATCTACAACAATGATGTAGCCGTACAAAGGAAAATAGAAAAGCTCAACTGCGTAAATTGTTTAATCTGGAGTTCTTGAAAATACAGTAGGGTAAGAAACTCTTGAAGTTTTATAAAACAGTAGCATTACCAGCAGTGGCATATGGCTTTGAAACCTGAGCTTTAACAATAAATAAATAATGAATATATACAAATAGAAAAAAATGGTGTTTTAATGATGGTAACACCTTATTAGACAAAAAAAAAATCCTGGAGAACATTGAGGAATGGAAAGTGCTAACTCTGGTATGTCAGTTTTTGGCCAATTTTTATTATTAACACGGAAAGTTCAGCTCAAAAATTCTGCATCTGATGTCATAATCACAAATGACCTTGTTCAGTAACAATTTTGTGTGATAAGATAAACTTGTATGTTAGTACAAATTGTAATGCATAGCCTCATCTGCCTTCAAAGTTTTAATATTAGTTTTAAAACAAGTCATGTTCATTTTCTACATATTTTAGTATTATTAGCATTATTTCCTCCCTATTTTGTAATAACCTTTGATACAGTTTTTCCAGCCTCTTGAAAACCTTCCTTTTTTGACATACGAGGTTTTGCAACTACCGGCGATATAAGTTGGTCTTAAAAAATTTTGGCTGTAAGCAGGTTATTTAAGTCTAAGTAGTTTAAGTGTAATCTTAAAATACATATAGGTATTCTACCTAGCGTAACTGTTCAACACCGTCAGGGTTGCCACATTGATGTAAAAGATCTATATCTGTTGATCCCTAACTTGGAACTTCTTTATCACGCAGCTTAAATGGTAAATACAACCAGCACAGTTTCAAAACAATAAATATTGTCATGTATCGTCTGGAGTTGATCGAATGTGGAGGGTGAATATAGACTAAACTTTTTAAATTAGGAAAATTGCTATTTTATACTCTTTTCTCCTTTTTGATTTCACAATGTATTAATTAATTACCACTACTTGCTAACTGATTTTAAGAAGCACGTTGATACCTCAGTACAGCAGCGACATGCTTTTTCTGGAAGAACAGTGTCATATTTACAAAACGCCTTACTCCAATACAGTTTCATACAAAATTGTCAGACGCAAAAGTATAACTGTTATTTTTTAAAACTGCTACACGTAACAGATATGTATATGCAGTAGAGCGTCGATGATGCAAACTTGTTGGGGTTTGACTCCATCCGGATTATCGACTTATCCAGATTTTTGAACCCCATAGCAAACTTGGTGCATCACTAAGTAAGCTCAATAAAAAAAATGTTGTACATATATATGTATAGTTTACGTGACTTATATTGAAAAACTACACTCAAATTAAAGAAAACATCCATTAGCAATAACCTACATAATACATGTGTTCACACATCTGCAGTACAAACTATGCCCACACGATTCTTTAACTGCTGTACATTAAGCTTTGTACTCAGTCCCTCTGTATGGATAAACAAAAGTAAGCAGTGTACTGTATTCTAAATTAAAGAATTAAACATTCTCGCTCCATGAAAAAAAAATATGTTAGGTCGCAATCCTGATTTTTAACGCTCCGGATTATTGACGGCTGTGTTATCAACGCTCTACTTTACTGCATATTATAGGGTAATTAATAAAAAATTCAGATGTTTCTGTTGTAACGCCGTTGTACTAAGGTAACTACGTGTAATTCAGTTGACACTTAACACTGTCATCCCTAAAGTCGACTAATCTGCATAGAGATAATGTACGCACACTCACTGCTCACAGATGAGTAGAGGATATTTAGAATATGCTCATTGAATCATCTCTCTTTTAATTTGTGCCCGAGATTGTTATTTTGGGTTTTGAGGTGCATAGATATGAGACAAGGAGTCTTATTTTTCATATATGCACAATAGTCCTTTATAATTTAATATATGTATACCTTTATTTAAACATATGCCACCATCTGGGATTTATAGCCCATTCAGTTTCTTCATACTTTTTTAATCAAACCTTTGAAAATTCACCCTACGCATATCATGTTTGGTTGTTTCCTGCATATTTCATGTATCGCAAGTGTTTTAGAGGTTTCTGTTAACATAAAAGTATCTTATTTTTGGTTAAATTGAATTTTTACTTAAATTTTATTAACAAATTATAATTTTATCATTTATAATTGATATGAATATGACTAGAGAGAAAGTAGGTGTGTTGATAATGCCCAGTAAGAAATAGTTCTTATGCAAAATATAATTACACTGAGTGCGCACGTATGTAGTGCGTGGTCCCGTTCGTGTAATTTTCTAGACCTATTCAAGCTTTATTTACGTGAGGTGTAGGAATATCCTGAAAGTACAACTTTAGCATGGCATCAGAAAAGTTGGAAGTAAAAGTGAATTGGCTATACTGGATTTTTTTCACAACATTCACCACAGTTTTTTAAATATTTATTTTAGGCATCGGCAGGGCATATGGCATTGCTTTGCACATTTTCTAAAATCTGTATTATACTTGATTACTGTTGCTGGTACCATTTCTGTAACTGTCCACGAGACAAAATTTGCTTATTTCTTGCTAGCAATCACTTGTCAGAAATTAACAATCATTGCAGCTGTAGTTATTTTATAAAACTGGGAGCTATTATTTATACTGTATTGTGCAAAAAATGGATGAATCCAAGATTGCAGGGACAGATTCCCATCAAATTCAATGAGTAATAATGCAAGTTTTCCAGCTACAAAAATTTGAAACTGAAAAATTTACCACCCTTCTACCTTCTTCTCCTCAAGCATGTAATGCCCAAGTTAACCAAAGACAAGGATCATAAGTAAAATACATGTGGCAGCCCTGTTCGAGCAGCTTTTTCAGAACAGTGTTGATTAAAAGAAAATTGAACAGTGTTGGTGTGTTGTGATGATTGCAGTGGAGATGAGCAGTGCTTCTACGTCGTTTAGTGGTAAGACTCCCTTCTCAGGTCTATTTATAATTTTAGAAATCAGTATGCTTCAGTAGCTGCTTGGGAGATAGCCTCCCAACAGTGTAAACTTGGTGAGTAATTGCGGTTGTTACAAGATCTTTGCCATATGTTTTGGAACGTGTACGGCCAGTTTCACCAACAACCTTTTAACGGACATGTAAAATTGCCTGATCATCGTTAAAGCCTTAGTTTTAGTTTCACCTTCAATTATTATCCCTGATGTTCTTCAAACTGACAGTAAAAGTTGATGATCCATTTACTGCCATCAATTAGCCTATTTGACATCTGTTATAGAGAGAGTGCGAGAGTGTGAGTGATCGAGTGTGTGTGTGTGTGTGCGCACGTGAGAGAGAGAGAGTGAGCACGCCTGTGTGTGTGTGTTTTTTGTTATGGAATGCATTTAATTTTGATGCAGAACTGGTCAATATTGAATATTTAGGAGCCTTGGACATGAATGGCTAACAATCTGCAGAAATAACCATTTCTATGAATTAGACGACAGTTTGTTGAAGGATACAGATTATGGCAAATTTCCGCTGCCAGTTTTAAAGTACGTAGTTTACTTTATCTTGAGAGTGTTTTTATTTCGCTCACCTCTTGAAGTTGTAATAAAAATTCTGTGCCTATTTCACAATGTAGATTTTAACAAAACGATTGCTTTATCAGTCATTTTTATTTATGCTTCCTCCTTCATTTTCACAGACATGCCATCTGTGTTTTATTTTTAATTATTTCCTCCTTTTCTCCACTCATAGAAATTAGCGTAAACTCTTTTATCCAGTCCAAAATTTGACGAACATATTTTTCTTTTAAATTCTGTGATCCATTTTAAGTACAACTTACCTCTAGTAGCTCTGGATATACAAATTTTTCTTTTATCTAATTGGATAATGTACATCATTATTCATTGACTGTACCTTCGATTAGCTGTGTTGCCAAATTGTGTGCAAAGCTGAAACAGCACTTGACATTCCTTAAAGTGTAACGGTTCATTAAAGATAGGTAGTCAACATTGATGAATTGGAAAGATGTTAATGAGCAGTCGAAATGTGACGAACTCTCAATTCATTGGCTGGCAGTATTGATGAAGGTTGGTGAAGCTAGCTTAAGAATCTGGGAGCAGTTCCAGCAGATATCAAATTCCTGGCAATGAATAGTTCTCCTCCCTTCAGATGCTGTAAATGGAAAGTATGTATACAAGCACCAGTTAATAAAAGTAAATTATTTTCATATGTTCTTAAATGTTTTAATTTTTAATTAATTATTTTTTCTTTTATTTAACTGTCTTAGTCTAGTTTAGTTTTTATATGAATCCTTCCCTTTACATCATTCATCACGGTTACCACTCATCTGGAAAAAACAGCCAAAATGTCTCTGAATTTGAAAACTGTCAGGGAAATGCCGGGGAGTTTTGAACAAGTTAGCTAAATGTCGGGGTCTGTGATATGCATGCTATATTTGGCAGTGCTATCGTCGATTGTGCACCGCTACTAGAATTGTATGAAATAGTTTTGGTGATTGTGGACAAAATGCTTAGGCATTTTTCTTTGCAATTTATGTAGGGAGCAGCATTTTGTAAGATCAGAGACGTATTTAGGTGTAAAAGTGTGTTATTATACTGCAAAGGCATATGTTAAGGAAAAGGTCAGGGGGAAAAAATTATTTTTGTCTGGGAATTTTCCAATAGAAAAAAAGGTAGTAACCCTGTTTATATATTGTTTTTATTTTTAATCTAGGGAAATTTTGTTTGTGTATAAATTACTTGAGACCAAATGTGTGGTCGTGGTGGGAGTGTCTTTATTTTGCCCCTATTTACTGTTGTATGTAATTTGTGGGGGGAGGGGGGTGGACAAGTTGTCTGTGTCAGTATGTGGCCTAGAGAGAGCTGGGAACAGTCGTGGAGCCAGTGTGGACACGTGGCCAGCCCTGTGTAGGGGACCAAGGTAAGTAGGCAAGCTTGTGTGTGGAGCTAGTTGCGACTTGCCTCGGCTAGGCGACCTGCAATGACCTGTGTGACCGGCTTCTCCTGTCATGAGGGGAGCAGGTCTGTGCCTGACTGCCCCTCCTCTGCTCTTCCCTCCTCTCTTGAGTTGCCCAGCCCACAGTTGCTCTCCAGCCCTCCTGCAATGCTGGTCGCTCTCAAATGTGAGTTTTAGCAGCTAACATGTTTTTGTTTGTATTTTTAATCAGCTGTAGTTTTAACCCTAAAAGTGGTTTTTTTTTCACTGGGTAGTCAGAGTTGTTCTTCAAAACTCTCATAAAGAGTAATTTTATTCATAAAAAGTAATGGTTAATGATGCATATAGTGTATTTGCAGTATCCTTACACTTTTTTAAATCAAACTTGTGGAAAGTCACCCTTACTGCATCATTACAGTGTATTGAGTTTGGATTGTTTTCTAAATAACTTCTGCTAACATAAAAAAAATCTTACTTTTTTTTTACATAAATTATATTTTATTTATAATTAATATGAATCAAAAACACAGATGCTAGATGTATTGGTAATGATTAGTAAGGAATAGTTAGCATAGAAAATATTACCAAACAGAGCGCTCACTGTTTCTTTGGTGTAATTTTGTTAATCTTTGTTGCATGAGGCAGAGGAATATCCTGAAAATAGAACTTTAGCAGGGCTTCAGAAAACTTGGAAGTAGCCATTCTTTAGTTTTCTTTATACTATAGTTGTATGTTCTGGTAGTGTCCATCACTTGCCAAAACTCTTATAATTATTTCTGGTTGTTGCAATTTAATTTATTTAAGATTGTATTTTTGATAAATATTTGCAGATATTAACAAATTTTGGGAAGTTATAGAGGCACTGCTTTTATTTTTCCACTGAACTAAATTATTTAGGTTTTCTTTACAGTACGTACGTATAATGCCTTTCACTCATGGAGTCGGATACATAGGTTTCTGCGCCTTTTGTTAGTTCTTTGCATTGTCACATTTCATAAGGTAAATTGAAGGTTATTGTAATTTATACAAATGCTTTAATTTGCATTTAATTGTTTTTAGAACTAGTTTTAGTACCTCCATATTTTCTACTTCATGCTGTTTTGATATTTATTTGGGTGGAAGCAAAAGTCTTTTAGGTTTCCCTTGCAGTACAGCAGACTCTTGGTGTTTCACGGAGTTTTGTATAACATAATGCACAATTGTAAAGCGTTAAACGACTGTTGGAACCATGTTGCCCAATATAGCATTTGCTACAAGCACGACGAAATAAGTTCATCACATTAACCAAGAATTTTACTGTCAAAAATATGTGCGTAGAAGAGGCAAATTCATTGCAAAACCAAAATAAATGGGAGGATATGGAATATTTACCACAACAGTTCTTGCTCATAATTAAATGTCCTTTTTATGTGAAAACAAACACAATGAATTATAGACAAAAAATTATATTTGCTGGTGCACTAAATGAACATTTATTGAACACCCGAATATTCATTGAAACAGTTATTTTCGTTTCTTTATAACTTTCGACAACCAAATTTCTTACCAAAATGAAAATTGAAGTTTTCATTTTAGTTTTGTTACAGCGAATATTTGCACTACCCTAGAATTTTGTATTTTCACTAGACAGTCGGAGTGTTTAAAATTACCACCAAATTAAAAATAGGTTTAATGTAGTGTACGGTATTTGTGATGAATATATTAAAATATATTCTTTCTTTGTTTTTTTTAATCTCTTAAGTGATTTTCATTTTCTGGTGTGCACCCCGTATTATGTAACCGTGCTTATGCCGATGGTACCACAGAATGGCAAATGTAGTATTGTGTACAGCAAGGGGTAATTGATGTAGTTGTGTCAAGTTGTGTTGGCAGCCAGAAAGCATATTGTGCATATGTGCTGAGTTGACAGTGCTGTATTATGATGTGAATCACAGTTTAAAATGACTGATTACTGCTGGCTGCTCATGGCGAACTGAGCACCTTTGAAAGCCTTGCTCAATGTGTACTTGCATGCTCATTGTGTATTCTTCCACTATATTAAATTAACTTTGCAGTGGGCCTGGTCACTTTATCAAGCGAAATTGAAATTATTAGAAGAGTAAATATTTTACAAATTTGCGCATTCTTATACTTATATGCACTAAAAACACAAAGCAATGAAACTAATTTTAGTATTCACCAATATATACCATACACTTTTAATTCAACTTTAAGATATGGAACTACTTTATTTTCGTTGTTATTGACTACTGAGTGCGTGCCAGCCAGTGAGCTTGTTTAAATATCTTAAGGTAAGGGCAGTGACATTTTTCTAATGTGCTCACTTAACCATGAACAGCCTATGTATAGTTTTGTTCTCTGCCTGTCGTAAATGTATCATAACTGAACATGAGGAGTAGAACAAGTAGTGGGTTCTTGCCAGTTACGATTTGCATGAAGAATTATAAGCATTGTAATGACAATTGAGATGGAAATTGCAAGTTCTACAGCCTGTACTTTTGCGAAGTAATTATGTCAAGTGTTCACGTGAAAAATTAGTAGTAGATTAGTAAGGTCTCACCATGGTTAATTGTGTCTAGTCTCGTATGTTTGATTAAAACTCTGGGTAGTATAATTTTGTTTTTGAACATGACGTAAACATTCACTGTTATTTCAACTTCAGTGATAATTAGTAGACTTAGTAAAGAAACAGTTACTCTGCTACTTTACACCTAAAATTAATTATAATACATAGTACTTATCACTAGTTATATTGATTCATCATCGTGTAGAGAACATTCTATTCTTATTCTGCAAGGCTTGTGCTTAAACAAAAGTTTGTTTGTTTGCAGCTGTCCACTGCGTGTGTCCCAGTACAAACAACGGTTACGGCAAGTATATTTTAAAATCTTGTAATTTATCGTATGCTTGCAATTGGGTTGTAGCACTTTGGCGAGGCACCTCTCGCATAGTTTGAAACTGTGCCTTCGTATTCGCTCGACTAGCAAATGTGGTCTAGCGCACGTCATAGCAAACACTGACAATAGAAACGTGTTCTTTTTGTGATCTTCCCTCACAAAGCAAGCATAATCCAGGTTGTTGTGGCAAGCTTCTCCTGCCATATTGGATTCCTGGTTTCTCGTGCTTTTTTATTTTTTCAAACCAACTAACCACTGTAGGAAAAAAAACCTACAATGCAATTGAGTAGTACTGCTATATCAAAATTTTTAAAACTATTAAACTGATGACACAGGGAATGACAACTGAGTAGTTTGCAGATACTTTGCATTTGAATTGCTAATATTGTTACCGTTTTCGGGGAAATTGTACTTGTTTGTGGTTTTCCTTTCATTAACTTGCATGTTTCTAAAGAACGGCGTGATGAAGTATATAAATGCAAAAATGTGTTGTTTATAAAAAAAGTTAGTAGTACTTATATTTAATTATTTTGACCGCTTGTAATGTTTCGTGAGCAAAGACTCAAATGGAGTTGGCTGTAAACATTAGCTCAAACTAACTCAGTTTGAAAGCAATATCCCTGCATTGGAAAAAAAAAACTTGCTGGTAAAAAGGGGCACTAAGAGTAAATAAATAAAATGATGAAGCAGTAAACTGTTCACTGAAGATTTATTGCTATTTCTTATACAGTATCGGAATACAAAAAAAAATATTTATCACTCGCTGCAGTAATAACAAGGAAAAGACAGAATCGCGGCCTGTTAATGTTCACTTGGAAAACTTCGCACTTCGAGGATAATTAAACTAAGAAGATGGCAGAGAATCACTACTTTCCTGCCAGCGCCCTAACAACTCCTCACACCAGCAGAAATTAATTTATTATATGTTAAAATGNAGCACTAAGAGTAAATAAATAAAATGATGAAGCAGTAAACTGTTCACTGAAGATTTATTGCTATTTCTTATACAGTATCGGAATACAAAAAAAATATGTATCACTCGCTGCAGTAATAACAAGGAAAAGACAGAATCGCGGCCTGTTAATGTTCACTTGGAAAACTTCGCACTTCGAGGATAATTAAACTAAGAAGATGGGAGAGAATCACTACTTTCCTGCCAGCGCCCTAACAACTCCTCACACCAGCAGAAATTAATTTATTATATGTTAAAATGTCCGAAATAAAAAAGAAGGTTGAAGTCGCTGACACTGCCTGTGTGAGTTACAATGGTCACTTGCTGCTTCTCTTTAGACGAACGCTTCTCGGCTTCTGTTACTGTTGCCTACTCTAAATATTGATCAAAAGTTTCATCATCTGAACACTGCCCAATTGTGGCATCGCGTGGTGCGGTAATGCCTAAAGAATAGCACACAAACATGGACGTGGTTCTGGATACATAGTATTATATTCATGTGGCGGGTCACGCCAGCCAAGTGTGACCCCCTGCACTTTCCTTATATCATCGTGTAGCGCAATACGATGGCTACGTGTCAAGCTTACTAACCCAATGAGAAAGTGCAATGTCATCCTATGACGTCTGCTACTACTGTTGAATGTCTCAAACAAAATAATGAATTTGAAAAGATGAAAATGTATAAAATACAAACAAATTATTGCTGCTACAATATTCTAAATACTGAATGAATTACTATCCTTTACAAAAATATAGAAAAATTAATATTTCCCAAATAAATCAATTACTCACTCGTAAACAAACTAGTCTTTCTGAAGAGAAAAAAACCAAGGTGATTTCAAACAAAATGAAACATTGCTGGGTCTTTAAACATCATTTTGGGAATAACTTTTCACGTAAACACCATGTCTTTATACTTTGCAACAGTTCTATTACAGTTTTTTAATAGTCTTATGCAACTTATAAAAAATTTCAATGCTAGTTTTTATATATATATATATATATATATTGCCATTGTTAACAATCTTTTTCTCTGGCAGTTTTTTTTTCCTATCTTGTGAACATGCAATGCGTTTACAGCTGAGATTATGCGGATTAACAAATCAAATATTTCGTAGTATTTCAGCCATAATTTATTTTTTGCAAGTTAACAATGTGGTGTATATTTTTTAAATATTAAAAAAATTTCTACTGGAATATAGCTTAATGTCATTTAAGCGTTTTCACTGTTGTGCTGTTAATTTCTGTTATTTTAAAAATGTTTTATAATTTATTAGGACTATGTCTGTCAGATTTAAATACACCAATTAGAGTTTTTTTTTATAAAACTAGATAGAAATGAAGCCTGGGGTTAAAGGTGCACGCGTTTACTTAAAACAACTACAGGTGCAACATCAAGCCTTATTCCTCATCTGAATGTTCGCCAATTGACCTTTTTTGAATATGAAAAATCAAAACTTGATTTTTTAAACAAAGTTGTATCTTCCCCAAAACAAATGAGATTGCAGCAGTACTTCCAAATGAATACAAAATTTCCCAAAGATCGTTCCAGAGCTAAACGCATACTGAAAGTATTGTNAAAAAACCAAGGTGATTTCAAACAAAATGAAACATTGCTGCGTCTTTAAACATCAGTTTGGGAATAACTTTTCACGTAAGCACAATGTCTTTATACTTTGCAACAGTATCTATTACAGTTTTTTAATAGTCTTATGCAACTTATAAAAAATTTAAATGTTAGTTTCTGTATATATATAAAATTTAAACCCAAAATGTTAATGACATAAATTTAAATTTTGGGTACTAAATTTTTGTTCCCACTGCAAGCATGACAAATAGTATTAAGGCTGCTACAACTCATCACTTTATTTAATATTCTTCAAATGGCAGCATTTACTGTACTTACCGTGAAACTGAGAATGCCATTGTTAACAATCTTTTTCTCTGGCAGTTTTTTTTTTTCCTATCTTGTGAACATGCAATGTGTTTACAGCTGAGATTATGCGGATTAACAAATATTTCTTAGTATTTCTGCCATAATTTATTTTTTGCAAGTTAACAATGTGGTGTATATTTTTTAAATATTAAAAAAAATTTCTACTGGAATATAATTTAATGTTATTTAAGCGTTTTCACTGTTGTGCTGTTAATTTCTGTTATATTAAAAATGTTTCATAATTTATTAGGAACTATGTCTGTCAGATTTGAATACACCAATTAGAGTTTTTTTTTATAAAACTAGATAGAAATGAAGCCAGGGGTTAAAGGTGCACGCGTTTACTTAAAACAACTACAGGTGCAACATCAAGCCTTGATTCCTCATCTGAATGTTCGCCAATTGACCTTTTTTGAATATGAAAAATCAAAACTTGATTTTTAAACAAAGTTGTATCTTCCTCAAAACAAATGAAATTGCAGCAGTACTTCCAAATGAATACAAAATTTCCCAAAGATCGTTCCAGAGCTAAACGCATACTGAAAGTATTGTCAAAATGATGGCCATATATTATCAAACCTACACAATAGTTGAAGACAAAGGATTTGAAGAGTTACTCAGTAATGGAATCCAATTATGATTACATTGTGCCATAACATTTTCAAAGTAAACTATACAAAATCTTTATGAACGTGTAAAGTTTATAAAATCTTGACTTACTTCTACAGTAGAGCAAAAGAAAAATATGAAAAACTTTTGAAGCTAAGTAAGTTGAAGGACGATGATGTACTGTGTTGTACCAGACCTCTCATCTATCTTTGGGAATATGTGTTCAATGAGGTCCTTACTGTGTAAAAGCTGCTACATATTGGAAACAATAGGAGAAGCTACGTTGCCCAGTCACTTTGCAATTCCAGGCATGTACGTGAAATCACTTGTCTTATTCCCATGAATTTCACAAGTTTGTAATAGAGTTGCAAAATTCAAATTACTGTGACTAATGATGCAAATTAGATGTCAGAAAACTGAGCTTCCATGTTTATTTTATTGCAGCCATACGTATTTATAGCTAGTGGCATTACGCTCGTGCAGATGAATTACACACATGCGCCATTTTGGTGAAATGGTGCTGTGGTTCGCTTCATTGGATGGAGTAGTGCCCATCCATGCACAACTGGAATGTCGTCAAACCTTACACTGACAGTCAAGTCTTAACAGTCAAGCACAGAATATACAAAAAAAAAGATCTCAGCACATTTGATCATTGTCATATTATTAAGGTGCGCACAGATATGCAAGCCGAACCCCGTGCCGTACAGCGATGTTAAAACTGGACGCCGTTACAAGTTAAAACTTTACAGTCTGCGCCAGAGTCCGTAACTTGCAATCTACCTGCGTTGCACAAGTTCAGACTGCAACGAGGTACAAACATGTAAGATGCTGTGGCAGCCTGGATTTATTTGTATTACGCATTGAAAAGGAAACTAAAATAAAGGCAATACTTAGAAGTGAGTAGGGTGCTTCAAGTTTGTTACGTGATCTACAGTTCCAATCAGTTAGTGGACATTTTTAAAAAAATTTACTAGAATGTCACCTTTTGATTAACTTTACAGGTGTTAAAGTAGCAGAAAAGTACATCACGCATAGGGAAGCTATCTCTGTCCAAGAAAGACTAGCAGAGACAATGCGTTTTGTGGCAACTGGTGATTCATACAGTAGTCTACAGTACCTCTTTTAAAATTTCTGAACAGTCTTAAAGTTCCTGAAGTGTGTCAGCTCTCATTGAAGCACTGAAAGAAAATATACAACTAAGTATAGTAATTTTTTTAGAATAAACATTCTTACATTATTTAAGTATTAAATTTATTAATTCAATTGTTAACACTCATTGATTTCACTGTGCAAAACGAAGGAAGCCTTGCAAATCCATGTCTGTATTTTGGGACTCTTGGCATCTGTGGTTGTGGCAGGATCTGGATTTGAACTGGGAGAGATAGCTGCACTACTTGGTGAGGACAGGAGAAATGGTAGATTAGGTACTGCAACACAATCATTTTGAGATGGTAGTGGGTATTGTGGCAGATGAAAAGTGCAAGGTTGAGGATGAGGTAGATGTTGGAAATATGTGGTTGAACTGGAAATGGAAAGGCAGCGTGATTGGAATTTCTGTTGTATTGCACCCTGCCTGCACTGAGAAAAATGTCCACGATAGAATGCTGGACTTATATATCGTACAATCTGAGAATATTTATTGTAACATTTTCGCAACCAAGTTCCCGAACAGATGGCATTCATCAACTTCGTGTTGCTTGCAGATGCAGCAATATTTCACAGGCTTTATCGTGTTTGGTCCTGATTAGAGAGGAAATAGCACAGTTTTTGCAGAATGAAGGAAGAATCCCATGGCAAGATCGTTGTGCGTGAATATTACTCATTCATGCAATTGCTTTCTGAGTTATTATTCCTACTGCAGATAAGAAAGCTTTTAAATTTAAGCTACAGTGCTTAATCCTTTTCGTGGCTTGTCTTTATTTTGCAGGAACTGCAAACTCTTGAAAGCAAACCACGTACTCTGGAAAATTTCGTCAAACCCTCTACAAAAAAATTAGTGTGCAAATATGAATAGTGAAGCACTGGGTCGAATAAAAGTAGACATTACTGTAAAATATTCTTACTGCAGGAGAGATCTATTCTCATTTCAACTTACCCATTACTGTTCCCATGCTTTAATAATTTTTGCTTTTCTCTTGAAGTGAAGAAAGCAATTCAGTCATTTTACTGCGGTATTCATCGGCCGTTGCTTGAAGTTCGGACGCCAACTCTTCCCAAGAATTGTTCCTTAATATTTTGTTGATATACCTAGGGTGTTTGGCTTTCCAGAGAAGTTATTTAGCTCTATACATTTCAATAAAATGTAGAGAGATCTACTCTGTTCGCTACACGGAGATAACACGCTGATGTCGTGAATTAAGGTTCGATACACGTCCAAACTTACTGTAACTTGAGCGCACGCAGCCCTTTGATGTGATGGGGGGAAACCGACAAGCAGTGGAACGCTGCTCTTCATATCGTCCAGGTTATGGACTCAGGCTACGCGCCGAAGTTGCAGGGCACCGTCCATACAGCATGCGACTCAGTTATGGCACGGGGTTCGGCATGGATATCTGTACGCACCTTTGAGTTAGACGCTCCATCTCCAAAGTCATGCAGGCATTGGGATTTCCACTGGCCACCATGTCATGGTGTACCGTGAGTTCATGGATTCAGGTAAAATCACTGCCACTAGGACAACTACTGTGGTGTAAAATGTATCTATGACAGGGTCACTGTTGGCTACTTCGGTTGGTAACAGTGCATAGACAGGCCACAGTGCAGGTAATCATACGCCAAATGAAAGCTGGACCACAGTGACCTGTGAGCAGCCATACCATCCAGGATCATCTCGCTATGGAAACCTGTGCTCACAGCATGTCACAAGGTTCAATAATTAATGTGGGTGCGAGAACACCACCATTGGACCCTCGATGCTTGGAAAAAGGTAGCCTGTATGGATGAGTTAAGGTGCATGTGGGTACACACCGGACAGGGTACAGTTCAGAATGGTGGCGGTGGTATCATTGTATGGGAACTGTTGTATGTTGGATAAAATGGGTTCTCTGATACACGTACCACCATTCCTCACCAGCGAACAATTCTGGAACTTGCTAGCAGATCACATGCACCCATTTCTGCACCTGCAGCATACCCGTACCTACAGCAAGATAATTCACTGTCCCACCACTCCCAAATTGTGACTTGAGTGATTGGATGAACACTCCACAGACTTGAGGTTGCTTGCCTGATCCCCAAGGTCACCCAATTATGACCCTAAGAAACTTAAACCCCCTCAAGCCCCTCAGACTTGCATGCAGCTCTACACTGAGAACTGCTCTGTCCCATTATTATTTATATTATTTAGGTGGGGAAGAGGTTTTATTTATTTATTATTATTTCAAAATTTTACATTCCAGGGATATGTAGTTCTGAGACACAATAATATTACTTGTTTTGCTAGTGACCACTGAATAATTGGTGGTGGGTGCATAAATATACGTAATAAAATTGACATCTTGTCTTCAGTACGATGCAGCAAAATCTAGACTAAATGTTCAAAAAGGTTGACATATGGCTTAAATCTCATGTCGCTCAAATATTTTGCTCTTCAATCATGGCAGGTGTAAGCTATATAAAGGTAACAGCTGTGGGAAAATGCTATTTGAACGCATAGACAATTTGTAACAGGTGAACGCTACTTGCAGAGACAATGGCATATTAACTGCAACGTAACACAAATACTCTTGGAACACGAGAAGTATATGTCATCAATACACAAACAACTGTAAAAGAGAGGCAAAGAAATACAAGAAAAGGTATTACAGATGAAGAGAAGAAATGTCAGTGAGAATAAAAGTGATGATCTTACACCAAATAGTAATGTAAAACTTTTTAGGGGTGAGAGGGTTACAAACGAAGCCAGGAAGAGGCTGATTTTTGTTATGTCTTAGAAAAAAACTTAAAGACAATTATGATCAAATAAACAGTGCAAAATCAAAACAGTTTGTCAGAATACTATTTGGGAAAGTAAATAAAAATTACAGATTAATAAACACACAAGCTGCCGTTATTCTATCGATGAAAGATGCAGTCATGGATACGATCTTGGCTTGCAAGGAGGGGGCGAGTGGCACTGTGTCCATTTTTCCAAAAATGTCAGTTGTTCCAACTAAGCCCGCAGACACCGCCAGCCTGGACTAGAAGCAGCTCATAACACTACGGAGTGATGGAGATTAAGTGCATCTCGTGTATGAATTGTAAATGTTTGTTGCAGGAGTACTGACTGGAAAGCAGTACTATTGAACTTAAAGTTGTAGACGGTAGCATTTGCTTGTACACAGTAAAAAAAAAACATAGATTGCGTATTTGTCCATCTGTCTTCGTCCTGTGCATTTCTCCTGCAAGATTTGTTAATAGAAAGGTATTTGATTACTAAGGTTGTGCAAATATTCAGTACACCTGCTTTTATTTTTGATTTTGGTAAGCAAACTTGTTGCTGAAAGTCTAAACAAAGTTAAAAAAATTTGAGCTTTAATAAAATATTATAGTACGTATTAAATTTTCATTTAGTTGAAGAACAATGAAAATTTGTATCGTGTTGTCCATTATTATAATATTATTACTAAAATAACTACATAAAAATAAACTTGTTGGCAGAATAAATTTAAGTTTGTCAGAAATGTAATTACAGCATTTAAACCCCCCCCCCCCCNTCTTATGAAATTACGTTTCATTTTTGTTTTGTTAAACAAAAAGTCACATTCGCACAACCCTAATGTTTACATTTGGCAGTAAAAAAAACCTGAACTCTGCAGTGTAACCTCCTTTTGATGCAGACAGTTTAATATTGTGACTTTGTGCATGTTTTCCGTAAAAATGTACCAGTTGCTGCATGTTTTTTGTCCTAGTGTTGAGTATGCCTTCTCATTGTGTGTGGTATCGTGTGTGCAGATTGTAAATGTGCAAACTCAAAGATTGTGCAAGTGATCCTGGAGTCAGAAAACTCCTCGAGGACGTCCTCCGAAGAGAGCGTCCTCGCCTTCCAAGGGGAAGAAACTTGTGAGTAACAAGTGGATCTGTGTAAGCGGGGGGATGTTGGCGTTTACTGTAGCTTAGTAGGTGTTTTAGGCTGTTCGTGGTAAAATGAGCTCTTTTGAAAGTCCTGCTTAAGATCTACTTTGTATGCACATTGTGTGTTCTTCCACCACATGTAAAATGGACATTGCCATGGGCCTTATCACAGGGCTGCTAAGGGGTCATTATTTTAACCAAGTCACTTTTTGGGGTTTTTTGGAGAAAAGTCGACAATTTGATGCACCTTTTTTGTTTCAACATTTTCTCTGCACAGTTCTTTAGTAGCCAAGAAAAGAGGTTACAGAATTGTTACATAGCCTGCAATCAAGTTCAATTTCTGTCAAACATTCTTTACCACAATTTGACGAATCAGTAGACACTGCTTCGTTTTGCTCATGAAGGAGTTCAAGCATTAGATACGTAATATTCCACTACGTGTCCACGTTCTGAATCTGAGAATGCTCTGGTAAACCCAGTTTTTTCTGGAGTGATTGTAGCCTCTCTCATGTGCTATTTTGTAATGGCGTACTATTGATATACGTGTTTTCAAGAGACTGTCCAGTCCAACTTCTGCAACAGCATCACTAACTGCAAGCTGTAAATTATGAGTAACACGGCTCATATGTTCTATACATTTCCCAGTTAGAGCAATACTCATGTTTCTGGCATTGTCGCTAACTACATAGACGGGAATCTGTGTCAGCGGCAGACTAATACCCCAGTTGGATTTCAGCTGACATAACTTATGGTAAATAGCTTGTAGTAGAAGATGATGGTGTTTTAAAGTTTTTTTTTTTTGGCTACATTTTGTTACTGTCTTAGTTCATGTGAGCTAAGACAGTAGAAGTTAAAGGTAAAGCACTGCGTATAAAGGCTAGTCAGAAACAGTAAAGTGACTCAATAAGGCTGAGGACACTCTATTACTTTAATTCACATTAGTTGACTGTGCATAGATCTCGTGAAAGGCAATCAGTAATTCAATACAAATCTATCTTTCTAAACAATATTTCTGAACGACTGAAAATGATGAAAGGTTCGCAACCAAGCTGCTAGCTAATAAACCCCAACTCACACACTCGACGAACTCAACACTTACCACTGTATTCTTTATGCAGACATGTAGACAGTAATCGATCAAGTAACAAACAAGGATAATTTTCCATTCGCAGCAGTGGAAACAGACTCATGCCCAAATTAGTTCAGTTCCTAAATGTTTATTTTGGACCTTGTGAGTTTGTAATTATTGGCTAATACATGAAGCGTGTTGGAATTTTAACAGGTCGTTACAGTTGTTGTAGTGAATGTAATATTTATAAATAAAATACCAACTTCGATGATAAAATAAAGTTTATAAAGACTTTTTCCTCCTCCGTCCTTTAACCAATATATCCAAAGAGCGTGAATAACATTGCTACTTTGAAGCTGTGGTGAATGATTCGGTTAAAATCACAGAAAAATCACAGCAACACCTGTTAAGTTGGTGTCCTGTAAATCTTGAAAATATAGAAAATATGGCTACTTACTTGGTTACTGCCNACAGCAACACCTGTTAAGTTGGTGTCCTGTAAATCTTGAAAATATAGAAAATATGGCTACTTACTTGGTTACTGCCGTTTCAAATGTTCATACGAGCATGTTTTAGTACCGTCTAAAGTCAGTTGAGAATTGTAGTGCAATTTAATTCTATTTGTTGTAAGAGTTTTACTGAATTTCCATTTGATTTTCGTCCCTTTGAGTTAAATAAACTGTGATACCGAGTCAAGCAAAGTTAAAGCTACTCTCTCGACTCTGCTCGAAATTTTGAGCCTCGGTCCATCTCTATTATTATTTTTTGTTAATTATCTTTTGTACAAAATATTAATAAAATACAATGTGAAATAGGGACTAAGGTGTTGTTGGGGGAGGAAGTCATTTTGCATTGTCTGGATGATTTTATCTGAAGAATTTATTACACTGAGGGCACATAAATGTGTAAAACTGATTGGTCACTATTTTTGCACCCAAGTCACTATACTAACTTTTTTCCATGAGCTAAGTCTGTGCCAGCCCTATGATTACCTTATTCTTACATTAGTCAGATGAAATTGTGAAAGTATTTTTAAAAAATAAGTATTGTACAAATATGGTTGTTCTTAAACTTATTTACATTAAATAAACAGATGGCAAAATAAATATTTCCAGTATTCACAAATGTATACCTAGCTCTTTAAATTCAAAATTAAGATATAGAACTACTCTCCCCCTGTCATTACCAATTTAATTGGGCATATGCCATATGTATTTGCGTGCATGTGTCAAAATACATGCAGGTAGCGGCAGTGATTGTTTTGAGAAGTTGATTTTGAAAGTGCCTCAATTAATTGTGAACAGTATGTAACCTTCACGGTGATGCTCGTAAAGAGTTGTACAGCTGGCTGCACTGTTGACAACCTGTGGAGAAGTCAGCAGGTTGATTGTGATGCCAGGTTTTGCCAAGGACGAGTCGGACACACCATGGTCCTCCTCCGAGGAGGAGGATGAGGAGGAAGAGGAAGAGGCGTCTACAAAGTACACTGGTGAAGTGTCCGCGGGTGCTCGCTCGCGTCTGCTACCAACGCCACCATTAGAGTATGATCCGCCTGAACTCTCAGAAGACGATGGAGATCCACTGGGGGAGACTGACAACTCATCTGGTATAGAGGTAAGTGTCTGTTCTTCAGCTGTGTTTGCATTTTTTTTTATGTACGTCAACAATAATCATTTCGTGGAACGTACTCTGAAATCTGAATTGGATCAAATCATTAAAATATCATATTTAATTTACAACATATTCGTTATCCTAGATTACTAAATGCTGTTCACAGTAAAGTGAGCACTTTCGAAAGCGCTGCTTATTTTCTACTTTCAGCCCGTTGCATATCCTTCTGCGGTATCTCAGTGTAAACAAACGCTGGCATGTGGTGTATGTTTAATCCGCTCTTCAGAAGTCTGCTGTATTTATTTACATAATGCAACCTGTGATTATCTATTGCAGTTAGTGTGCACTGTAAATACGTACACTTTAATTTCAGTAAATAATCTTTGTGAACACTGATGTGATTTTTACTATTTAAAAATTATTGATCTGACATTTGGAAATTATTATTCTCATTTCCCCTCATTATATCAACACCATGCTATTTAGAACATTCCTCATTAAATATGTGCAAGACTCAAATTTTTGAACATCTATGGCAAAGACGTGTTTTAAATAGTCATTAAATGATACGAGAATCATTTTTAATAACGTTTACGGGCAGAACTAAGGATAACAATGTGTGTGCTTAAACACCTTTAAATGACACATTATTTTATTTAAGTCCACTATTAGATTTTATTCTTCCACTGCATGCATTACAATATTTGCAGACATATCATAATTCTTACTGATAACAGTGTGCTACTTAAAGCACAAATAACTCATTAATTAATAATTGTATACATATACACACACACATACAATGTGTGAGCAAATGGCCAATTTTGCTATGATGACTTTGCTAATACCGAAAATAGTTGTCATAAAAGTTTTGGTGGCGGAACCAAATTGATCCAAATTTTTCAACCACACCTCCATGGTGATATTTGTCACTGAATGCAAGTTTTATGAAAATCCTTCCAGATGAATTTGGTTTTTACAGGATCCAACAATATGAAAGTTTGGTCTAACCTTTCTTATGAGAAAATCACTTTTAGCTTATAATATTAGAATGACTACAGCGATGTGAATGTAATTTCATCAGAATACTAACAAAACAATACCTAACCAATGACAATATATTTCTTGAAATTGCATTTATGCATTTAATACAGAATCCAATTTTCATTACTGATATTGAGGTTATCAGTGGCATTTTTTTTGCGGAAATATATAAACATATTAAAAGTAGACGAGAGATTTTCCACGTGTAATATAAAGCAATTTTATATTGTTATTTGTTCAAAACTAATGAAATACTTACCGAGGTATTGACTCTTAAACATTGTTCTCGACACGTAATCATCTAGCACCCATCAAAGCTACGGAATTGCTACACAATATCGCAAATGTAATTAAATACACTCAACTTAAGTTTCTTAAAGTTTTAAATTATTATAACCTACTTTTATTACATGTGGCTACACTGGCCATGTCTGCATATTACAGGAAATGTTAGACTTAGCATCTTATTTATTATGTAAATAAATCTTTTGTATTTGGGTTTATGAACTGCCATATAAATCACGTTGTTCAAAGCACTTACGACAACTAACTAACCAGGGAACGGGACGTAAACTGCCATATAAATTCACGGAATCCAGAACATTTAAACATGGAAATGGAAAAAATTTGTTTAAAAAAACATAACAATGGATCGTATAACTTGAAACGATGTGTTGGCCAAGTGATGTTATAAATTTGTTAGAAATACAAATTTGTTGTTATTAGGCTGTTTTTATTCTTATGTGTGGAAAACAAAAAGAAAGTGATGAATTTCAGGTGCTCTTAATGTTTGGTTGTTTCTAGTGAGATGTTATGACCTGGAACTACTTCTCCTAACTCACTGCCAACATTACTGTGAGGGTTGTGGTCAATGCTTATGTTAAAATGTATGCAGTTGCAGACAGTAACTTTTTTCAAAGGTTGATTTTTAGAGTCCTCACGTTATTGCAAACCATGTGCAGTGAGAAAATTAAATCTTTTTCCCACCTCACAGTTATGTATGGAGCATCATTTGCTAGCTTTGTTCCACCAATTAGATTTGTAATACATTTTGAGTAGAGTTGCGGGAGGTAGTATGTGATATTTCTTTACATCTTTTTATTGTGAAGTAAATAATGTTTTACTGTGAAACCTTTTTTTTTTTTAATTTCTCAAGGGACGTGGTAAGCATTGCAAAGTGCAGGAAAGTGGAAAAAGTTATTCTGTAAAAAATTTGCTTGCGACCAGAGAAAACATGTCTGAAATATGTGGGAATGTAAAAAAAGTGTTCTACTATTAATGTTTAATAGATGCCTGGATGAAACAAAATCCACTAGTTAATTTTTATAGACAGTATTGGGAAACACATTCTTGAAGTTGGTGAAATATATTTTTACTACAAAAGCTAAACGGTAGCAAACAGTACGTAAAATTCTTTATACAGTAGGACCTTGATAATCCAGCATGCTCAGGGAAAAGTTAATGTCGGATTATGAAATATGCCGGATTATCGAGGTCATTTTAAAAACCTTGCTTAAACAAGAGGATATGGATAAAAACTACAGTTTTAACATACAAAAACTAATAATTGTTATTTAATAAACACAACAGAGAAGATATTACAGTATAAAAAAAATTAAAAGTACGTACAAAATTTTCTGTGTGCTGTAGTCTATTTGATAGTCATACAAATAGCTAAACTTTGATACAGTACAATGGTATTAGTAAATAACTAAAAGAAAACCGCACAGCATTGATACAAATGTAAGGACGGCACATACATACATACTGTAACTGAAGGTATATGCAAACTAAGATTTGTAGGGTTACTAGCACGAAGCCAAGATGGCTGATCCCGCGGAAACACATTGTGACTGGCGAGACGCCGAACAGTTCCGATGCGTGCCGGATTATCGCAGTCTTACTGTATACATACAAGTTTTTGTAGATTCACGTATGAAACTAGTACACTTGTACTTCCCAGTAATGTACAGTGACATTAATTGCTCGAGGTAGTCTTCAAGTTTGATTGTTTCCCGTCATTTATGGCATTTTACATTTGCCCCTAGAAAAGTGTAAAATAGGGGTTCTGCAATAATAGTAATGTAGTTCATAATGTTGCTTTTTTTTTTTTTTAGGAAATGGTTGGAGAGAGTGTACATAATTTGATTATCGCTGATGTTGTATGGCAGGCCATGAAGGTGTATCCTGGTGTCATGGCAGCCATCGCTACTATGCAGGACAGCTCGAATGACAGCTCTCCCATCAGCTCCGATGACAGCAGCGAGAGGCCAGACCCAGAGCTGTCAAAGGCTGACTACTGGAAATGTTGTGTGAAATGCAAGGAGAAACGTAACAATCCTCTCTTCCGATTCTGCGAACGCTGCTACAAGGTCGGTCCTAGTGCTGCCGAAGACCTTTTTAATAATTTTTGAGGTTAACAAGGGTGCATTTTGCATTCCTTTCAGAACATCGTGAAATGATTTTACTGTTAAGTTGTTCTTATACTAATTTTCTGGTTTCCAATATCTTGAGGTTGTCATTTGCAGGATAATGTCTGCAGTGGACTTGAACGAAGAACATTACATTATTTCCAATTTATGTTCAGTGAGGAATAGATGCGCACTGTGATAGTTGACATTATGCTTTATTATTTCTGTTTGTTAGGCAAGAAAGCTGCAATTTTTCAAACATTTTCAAGTAAATTTATATGGATCGTGATTAACGTATATCCGTTGCAGTAGTAAACCATTCTACAGCAAAATCAATAATTTTCTTATTATTTGTGTGTGCTGCTCACGCACATTTTGATGTAGGTCGGATGAGCTTAACGTCTCATCGACATCCACCATTACAGATTGAACATGTTTTGACAGTCGGGTGGATACCACATGGCAGCGGAAGGATACGTAGTCTGTCTTGTTTACTTGTTACTACTTCTACACAATCTTGTCAAAAACTGTAATTCCTTTTTATGTGAGAGTTTGACTCTCAAGACCTCGATGTTAAGAGTCGCCCTAATCTCTTCACTCTTATTGTAAGAAAGAGACTTAATATCACTGTTGCTATGCATTGTGCGTGCAGTTAAACTCACGTGATATGCACTTCAGCTTCAAATGTCTTTCAGTCAAAGTTTTTAACAATTTTTTGGCTTATTTTCTGTCCCATCTGTGGCATACCAATTGATGGTTGCAGCATAGCCTCTAGTATGTTATTGCTGTGTGCTAATGAACGTATTTTTTAATAATGTTTAGTTGCAACTTTTTTTTGGGCCGATTGTTGAGAATGTTGACATAAAGTTGCTGTACTCATTAGATCCGTGCTCGTAAATTAGGTGTTTTACTGTAATTAATACCAGTTATGTTACTTCGGGATGTCGTATATGTTACCTTGATAAGAATTAAAAATCTCATCCCAAGTAAAAAAAATGTAAATTTGAGTGATATGGGAAGATTCTTTGTTATTTTATTAGCAAAATTAAAAATAGTTATTGAAATTATTTCCAACATATCAGACAAATTTGAAGTTCATGAAAGACTCTTCACTTAACTGTAAGAGTTATGTCTTTTACCATCCATATTCAGCCATTTCTCATAATGTACTTTCGTTTTGGATTTAAAAGTTGCAATGGAGGTAGAAAGTATAGAGTGCTGCATTACAGTGGAGCTTCAGATCAATTTAATTTAATTATGTATAGTTTTAATGATACTTTGGAATGACTGGTTACCAAATTTCTCAAAGTGTGGCCCCAATTGGAACAAATAAAATTGAGGATGATATATGTGTTGTTGATGCATAACAGGTTATACTGAGATTGTTAAGTTGAACAATCACTCAAAAAGTGCCTTGTTTAACAAGTACAAAAACGGTTTTCATTAAGTAGCTGGGCAAGAGGGCTGTCACCAGCCATGTCAGGATGTGCGTAAAGCAAGGATTGCCGCAGTGAAGAGCACAGCAGGCATTTGTGTATCCTTGCAAACAGGTGGGTCCTTCTTATCTATGTAAATAAATTCGTCATTGTTTTTGTTTGTAGTTTTCTCAAAGCCTCACGTTGCCTCAGATTAGTTAACATTTTCCTGCATATTTGTTTCATTTTTAGATGTTTTATGTATAAATTTTTGCATATAGATTGTTTGTGCGGAAATGAATTAAGGTAATGTAATAGTGTCATCCTAGTTGTAAAATAGAATTTCTTTCTTCAGGTGCATCATCTGTGACTGCCGGTGCTGCGGCTGCATCTACATTTACATCTACGGCAGCTGTGTGTACATCTGCGGCGGCGGAGTCTACATCTGTGGAAGCTGTATCTGTCTGCGGCAGTTGCATCTATGTCCAAACTAGGATTCCTTCCCGACAGCGACGTCAGAGCAACGGAAGTTATTTGGGTCATCCGTGTGATCAGCACGAAAGCAAGTTTCCAGGCTGAAGATGATATCAGCAGAATCTTTAAGATGATGTTCCCAGACAACTGCATAACTTCGGAAATGCAACTTAGTTGTACGATAACTGCATACCTTTCTTGCTTTGGACTCGCACCTCACTTCCATCACAAGCTCACTAATAACTTGAGATTTTCAATGAACACAGTCATGTGTTTCGGTGGGTCCTTCAATAAAATGTTAAACTGCTGCAAATGGACTTGGCCATTCGCTTTTGGGGTGAGAATATGGATGTACGTGTCATTGAGGTATTGAAATTCTTCTTTTGTGGGGCATTCGTCTGCATCTGACTTGTTGAGGGGCTTCAAAGAGGGTCTTAGGGACAAAGGTGGTGCAGGTGTCCATGGGTGGTCTAAACGTAAACTGGGCCTTCCATGAACTTTTCAAAAAAAGATATGAAGAAGTGTGAATGATTCACTAATAATTGACACAAGATCATGCTGCCTACACACAAACAGCACTTTCCAGGCAGCATTCAGGAAAATAGGCTTGGAAATCAACAAATTCTTAAAGTTTTTCTGCAATGTGTTCAAAGATTCTCGTGTATGGTGTCCTGACTTTGTGATTGAAACAAAGTGCCAGGATTTTCCTTTGAAATTCTGCAATTGTCGCTGACTCGAAAATGTTGCTACTTGTCAAACAGCTATCGAGGTCCTACCTCACCTGAAGGTTTATTTCAAGAGTAAAGAGTACACATTAGCTGCCGGGCACGTGCTCTGTGAAAAAGTCAGCGAGATCCTTGAAGACTTTCTCCTCTCTAAATTCAACAACGTTGTGAAGACTGCTTCTTCATTTGAACCTTTCGTGGGAGAGTTGTAAAGAACAAAGCTAATGTTCCCTTTCCTGCATTCTTCTTCTATAGAAAACCTTACCTGACAGCTAATGGAGAGGTACATTAAACCCACCATTCTGGAAAGCGCTTGTACTGCATACCTGCTTATCAAGATGGATGTGGAAAATTTAGGTTACTGTGAAACTGCAACAAGCCAAAATTGGAGTAGCGGCAATATCTTGATGAAGCTAGCTCGTGTTAAGGAGGTTGATATGGTGAAGTGCTGTCTAGAGGGGGGAAAACTGTCTGGTGAAGATTGTCGGGGGAACGTATTGAGAGGAGCCTCCTGAAGTACAAATTTACTGAAGCATTCATCTGTCTTCATAACAAAAAATTGACTAAGCCATAACAATGCAAGACTGACTCTGAAACATGCATAGGAATGGTTT
The DNA here is from genome assembly GCA_002778355.1 of Clitarchus hookeri. NCBI lineage: Eukaryota > Metazoa > Arthropoda > Insecta > Phasmatodea > Phasmatidae > Clitarchus > Clitarchus hookeri. The sequence goes on from NQII01001692.1 coordinate 442,083, forward strand.
TACGTAACCATATTGCATATTGTGACTGCACTTCTGGCTGATCGAGCAATCCTTCATTTTGGTCATTCTGCATCCCACGCTGACAAAATGGATTTTTCAAAATTTGAGCAGAGCAAACCTTGACAATTTTTATTTTTAACAGATTAATGGCTTGGAAGAATATAAAGATTTGTGGCAAATTGTCGAAATTATCCTCATATTTTTCCACAGCAGTGCCTTTGTCGTGGAGGTAGTTTCCATTGATGAGAAAATGTTGTTGGGAAATCTTTATGATGAGTCTCGGGTATTTTTGAGAAGAGCATGGGATACGGCATAACGTAATGCTATTGAAGAGGATGCCATAGTCGTGGATCAAGAAATGCTTTGTTACGCTCGGGGGGCCAGCGCTAAGCAGAAAGAAGCAAATGCAGGGCGAAAACGAAGGGAAACTGAATTGATGAAGCTGAGCCGATACGAGAAGAAAATAAGTGAAAGGGCTGCGGAACTATACAGGTTGAACAGAGAAAAAGAGGAGCTACAAATCTAGCAAAATGATTTGGAAGTTAAACCAAAAACTGTAAGTGTAGAAAATGAGATATTTCAAAACAATTTGTGCCATTAACATTCCTTTTATGTTGATTAGTGTCCGTCTGGAGTACTGTGCTTGACTAAATTTAATGCAGGGAAAATGGGAATAACACAGGGAATATTTAAAGAAAACATATTCAGTTGACCAGTGGGCCTCTTGCTTTACTTCAGTAGGGAGAACCATGTGTGTGCAGAAGGCGAGTGATTAGTTTGCTTCCTTCCTGATGACCAAAGAAAGAAAATAACAGCAGTAGCAAAAGGTAAATATTTTCTTTAATATGATAGGTGCAGTTTATTTCTTAAAGAGATAATTATGTGCAAGAGTGTGTGATGCCAAGGTCAGTGAAGGATGAATAAAATAATTTTTAAAGTGTATTTGGTCAGAAATAAATAAGTCTGTTTATAAAAAATATGTGCCACATGTTATGAACGTTTAAAACACTTCCATTTTCCGCAGTGGATAGGTAACAAACATCAGCCATGTAATAGATAGGAATAATACGTAATATTTCCATATAGAGTAGGTAAAATAGCAATTCCCCTTTATTAGAAATTCCAGTAAAAGATTATAACTGGGGATGGGACGGACAAATTCAAGTATTCGTGGCAGGATTAAAGTAACAGCACATTCAAATTACAGTGAAAACACCTGTTTTGCACAACATGTGAAATTGCAAAATTATCATAAATGTGTCCCTCCCCCCACCTTTTTTTGTTGTTGTTTGAAATAACTAATAAGCAAACTACAATTGTGTTAAGACTAGCAAGTGAAGCAGTGAAAATGTACTTGTTTTGTATTCATTTTTAGAATGTTTTATTGCATAACGTATTCCTAGTCTATATGGTGCTCAATAGGTTCGAGTGAGAGATTAAAATTCAAAATATTGGTTTTTTTTTTTAGATTATCGGGGAACATTTTTATGCAATCTGGATGTAAAAAAGGTTTTGATACGGTAGTTGACTTTGAAAAGGGAGAATTTTACAAATGCTATAACATTATTGTTGCAGTGTGCAAGTATGTATTGCAATATAACTGTAAAAATTCACACACCAACAGCACTGCTCTATAAACAACAAAAATTGGTCCGGCGCGAATGGCGCTAACCTCAATAGCATTGGGGGAGAAAATCAAAATCTAAAATGCTGAGTAGGTTATGTCAACAAAACAGTCTATGGGGGAAACGTGAATAAAGACAATTAAGCGATTTAGTGAAATCTTTTAATGTTGTTATAACCTACAAATTACTTTATGAAAGTGACGTAAATATATTTTTACTAGTTTCTATAAGTTACTGGGTTTTTAAGTTTTTGCAGTCAAATTGTTGGTTAATTAAAATGTGATATTGTACCAAAATTTACATGTATCTTTAAAACGATATATTTTTTTATGATTGTATTTTTTCAATAGTTTTCTATTCTCTGTGGGTATCATGCGAGTGATGCATGCCATTACTTATATTTTATTGCACATTTATATTGACTGTCTCTTTTATATGCACTCACGTGTACTGTGTACATGGACTAGCAACATTTTTTTCCTGTCTCTCTTCCCGCTCCAGTGAATTGGCAAATTAAAGTGGAACCTCTATTTATTGAACGCAGATGGATTGAAATTCCGCATCCATGGAACGTATTCTGTAGTCCCATTTTTTATTTATCTGCATTTCAAGACCACGTTCATTTAATGTACTAGTGAAATTTCTTGCCAGTCCCCTGAGAAACAATTAATAATCCCTTGTATAGTCTTTAAGATAACTTATTTACATAAAATAAATAATTTCAATTTAGTATTTTGCTGAAGGAAAATTTAATGTTTGAAGTATTAAGATAACATTTTGAAAGTCACCAAAATTTTGTATGAAATTGTAGAAAAAGTAGTGAAAAATGTGCCAAAATTACCTTGTCAAAGCCGACTAAGTCATGGAAATATTTTCACCGAAAAACAGGTGTCCCTATGCATGGATTAGTGGCTATATACCCCAAAGTAATCAGAAATGTGTGTCTTTTTTTTTTTTTTTCCCATACATTTGTAGATAATTCAATTCAAGCACCTTCAATCTGTTTTAATGTAAAAATAATTACAATTTTGAAGTAAATTTCTATGATTTTAGTGAGAAACATTTGTTATATGCGAGAATGCAAACTTGTTGTTCTGTGGAAATCTTTTACATCGCTCTTGTGGAAGATTCATCAGGTCCATAAAAAATTGGTGTTTACGAAATCTTTATTGCACAAGTGAGCGTAAAACCAACAACGAGTGCACTTCTTTCACAGTGATATTTGAAAACAGTAGGACGGCACAGCATGTTGCACTAGTCGTCTTCATCTGCTCCAACTTTGCGCGGTGGTATGCTCTGCTCGGATCCTCTCCTTATTCCTCCCCTGATTTCCCCATCTCTCGTGCATCATCATCTTTTTTTTTTTTGATCAGGCCAGTTTATTTAAGTTGTTGCACTGCTCGTGCTCCTATTTTACACCCTGTCGTCGCCTGAAAGTTTCCCTGAAGATCTGCTACAATTAATTAGATTGACAATTTGTTGTCTAACTGACCTATTGCAGTGATGAGGCATTTTGTATTTTGTTTCGTCACCTGAGCTGCTGAGCGAATGAGCTATTCAAAATGGTGAGTCGTGGACCATAAGATTGTGTAATTGTTTTAATGTCTTGTGTGGCGTGGATGTGTTGTCTTGGGTATGCAGTAGGGTTAGAGTTTTTTTTCAAAATTTTGGCTTTAAGAACTAGCGTTGCTGTTTTTATCCTGTTTTAATGTGTCGTGTTTAGTCTTGTTTGCTGCCCAAGAATAAACTCATTTTTAAAATGATTCATGTCCACGACTCTCGCGTTGGGCATAGTCAGTCTTTGTTAATTGTGTTCATTGATAGTTTATTCGATAGGAGCTCATATGGGTCATTTGACTGCCTCCTATGAAATTTAGATTTTATATAGTATGTTTTAAAATGTTAGTTTATAAAAAGTAGTCTTTACTGGGCTCATAAAGCTGCTGTCCTTTTTTAATTGCTCTTATTGTCAGTCTAGTCATATATGTTGCTTTAATTGTATTCTGCAAATAATAATTGTTTTAATATAATCTTTAATTAACAGAGCAATTTATTATATTCATGTCAAGTTTTAATCTTTGTGTGGATCTGAAAAGAAAGATATTATAATTGTCAACATTACATATTAATTGCCAATTTTCTACGTTATAAAATCAAGGGTTCTGCTTTGTTTTTCATGTATATTTTATTGGTAAAATATATGCATCACAATGTAAACGAACTTCACACATCTTATCCTTGCTTCGTGTACTTAATTATTAACATACATATTATATGGTACGTAGCTTAACCATACTGAAAATTACACAAATATTTTTTCTAGATACACGCTTCCACTATTTGAGGAATCAGTTTAATTTCTTTTGTCTTTCTAACCTTACTTGGTGGCATGTTCCTGACAGCAATTCACACTACGACCACAGTGCTAATAATGTTTTTCGTTCAGTCATTTGTACATTAACTCTTAGAATTATCTGTAGTTGTGTTCTCAATATATTCCCACTGTAGAAAAAAATATGGTAATGAGACCAGACCAATTTTTTTGTTGACATGGATTCTAATTTGTGTTCAAGATTCGAGAATATTTTAAAAGGATTCAAATGTGAATTCAGATTCAGCTAAAAATTGGATTCTACCCATCACTAAATAACTATAGTGTGTTGTGTTCTATATTCCTTAGCGTAAACATAATTTCCCCATAGAAACATGTTTTAAATTCTTCGGGACTGAGATACAACATGGAAGCAAATGAACATAGTAAGTTGTAAATTAATCCACACCTTTTATGCATACTGTATTTACTCGTGTACAGCCCCACCCATTTTTAGCCTCAAATTTGTTTTAAAACAGAAAAGTGGGGCTATACATGAAACAAACTGCCTTCCTACTGGTATCTGCACAGTATTTCCATTTGCCATCGTCGCAACAGTTTACGCATACCTGCCGCTGGAGTCTGTGAACAAACGCAGGAACACGGCCGCCCTGCCTTGGAAGCGTTCAATGTTTACAGGTTACACATCACAATTGTTTTTCCAAGCGCAAAGGTCGTCTTCCGAGCCATCCAACTTGTTTGACATTCCTGTTACGTATTTTGAAACTCTTGGCGAGCAATCATATTCTGTCTCCTCAGTATCCACTGGCAAACAGTTTGCAAAGAAGCTCGTTTGGGGTCAGCTGACGGTCTGCTCTTCTCATCCACTGGCACGGCTTGGTGAAGTTGGTCTTGAAAGTACTGTTGATAACAACACGCTGAAGTATCTTTGTCAAACCTCCAGGTATCACAGCCACATCACAAATTTAATTATCCTCGCTTATATGCTGGAACTTCAACTTCTCAGTTGGTTAGAACCACCACTTTTTTGTACAATTCAGTATGCCACTGTCATTGATGTTTTGCTTTCTACTTGCAGTGAAGACTTAATAGCATAACAATATTGCACATGATTAGAGCAGCTAATGTTTCATTATCATTTGAGGTCTTCAGTGGGGACATTACTCCATTACTCTCATGGTGTGCTCAAAGCAATTGATGGATCAGGGCATGTTCACTGCATGCTTGATGCAAAGAGCAGCGAGCATTCAGCATGCAGAAAAGAGGCATGTAACACCCAAACCATGTATAAACATGTAGAAAAAAATTTCCCTGTTGCGTTATTATATAACATGATTTTTTTTTGAAGGTGTATTTCCAAATTTGTGTTGTTGTAAAAAGGAAAGTAATTCCTGTGGTGTGATTTCAAATTAATTGGAAATGAATGCATTTTTTTGTTTCTAATTCATATTGTACATATTTTTGATGCATATAAGTGATGGTGAGGACTGATGCATTGTTTCTCATTTTCTTTTAGGAGCGTAAAGGATTCCTTCCCTCAAGGCCATTTCCCATAAAAACCAGGAATGACCTATTGAATGAGAGGAAAGAGAGGCGTGAGCAGATAAAGAAAAGAAAACCCCAAACGAGTGACCTTTCCAGCGCAGAGGAAGAGTTGGAAGTGGCAACAAATACACCAAAAATAAGTTGCAGTCAGAGGACCGATAGCGGTATCAGTTGTTCGAGTCAAGAGATGCTAGTTGAAGATGTAGCACTTAGTTTTTATTATGCAAACACTTTGGACAGGCTGTACAACAGGGAGCCAATTAGGAACCTTGTTGTGAATTGTGGTGTAGATGTCGTGGATGGACTAGGAGATGAAAAAGTGGAAGATAAAATTGCTGGCAAGGGTGATGACAGTAGGTTGCGAACTGGAACAGCTAAGGATGTAGGTGTAGCAGCTGGTGGGGTTGAGACCCACCACGCTGCTACGGTCAAGGAGAAGCTGACGGTGGACGTAGTGGGTGGTGTGAAACGTCCTGCAGAGGAAAGCTGTGGTGACTTGAGAAGTTCTAGTATTCTAGGCGAGAACGTGGCCGCTGGGGCAAGTTGCGACTACAAGCGACCCGCACCAGCTGGTTCTGAAAGCTCTTCCAGCAACGTGCCAACGTTGCCATCGAACGTTGGTGGTGTGAAACGTCCTGCGGAGGAAAGCTGTGGTGACTTGAGAAGTTCTAGTATTCTAGGCGAGAGCGTGGCTGCTGGGGCAAGTTGCGACTACAAGCGACCCGCACCAGCTGGTTCTGAAAGCTCTTCCAGCAACGTGCCGACGTTGCAGTCAGATGTTCCTGTGGCTGTAGGACAGTGTTGCAAGGGGTGCAGGCCCGAGTCGTGCTGTATATGCTATTCTCAGCCCAAGAATGCGGCCTTCGTGCATGGCAAGTCCGGCCATTTCATCTCGTGTTACAGTTGTGCAATGCGTATTTGGAAGACAAAGAGGTTGTGCCCAATGTGCAATTTGAGGATAACAAAAGTAATTAATTTATATACTGATTGATATCTATGTAAGCTTTGTGTATGTCCCGAATTTAATTTACTTCAAATTGGATTTGCTCATCGTAGTTTTGTGGGAATGAAAGCTTAATGGAAGGTTTTAAGTCCCACAGTGGATCCACTTTCAATAATTTTTTTAAGGGGAATTATTGGAATACAGACATGTGGGAACCTGACAAATAACAGATATAGACGTCACTTATAGCTAAAGTATACATTGCCCAACATTACACTTGGTATTAGTATTGAACATGCTGATAGGGTTATTATAATTCAGAGGGGAAAGAAAATGGCATGAACAGGATTATTTACAAATATTTATAATATTTGGAACATAACAGAAAATGTCGCAAAAGTGAACCTACCATAAGAATTATTACCTATATGTAGATTAAACAAATTTTAAAAAAACTTCCTTTAAATGACACTGTCNTGAACCTACCATAAGAATTATTACCTATATGTAGATTAAACAAATTTTAAAAAAACTTCCTTTAAATGACACTGTCATCTGTTTCTCAAACAATTGGCTAATACATTTATATTATTCATATCACACTTTGCCTAGTAGTACTGTACTAACTTCTTTTTAAAGTGCTAAATGTTGGACAGCTTCACGTGAGCAATTTTTTTTTAACTGGATTGACATGTCAGTGTTCACGGCATGATTTCTTGGTCAGGCTCACTTGTACTGTGTGTGTAGCAGAATGAATTTCAGAAATGAACAGGGGCCCTTTGCTGGCTTTCCAGAAGCATCCTCTGCTTTATCCTCGCTGCTTTCCTGGGTTGNTTCAGAAATGAACAGGGGCCCTTTGCTGGCTTTCCAGAAGCATCCTCTGCTTTATCCTCGCTGCTTTCCTGGGTTGCTCGTCTGGCCTCGCACGCTGCAGCGCTGAATGCCGCATGTAGCAATTTGCTAGTCGCAGCTCGCATGAGTATACAATTTTCTGAAGTCTTCTTCAAACTTGACATGATTCACTTCACTGAAGAGGTTGCCATCTCCCGTACAACTACGCGTTTAGCTAGACAATTTGAAATTTTTGTGCCTGCCATCCCCTTCAGAGAAGCNCTCCCGTACAACTACGCGTTTAGCTAGACAATTTGAAATTTTTGTGCCTGCCATCCCCTTCAGAGAAGCTGCCAGTTTCCAGGATATTTGGCTTGAGCAGAATTTGTCACTTTTGGGCACTATTTTATAAAACTACAGGTGTACAAGTTATAAGCAATATTTTCATAGCTGTAAAATGGATGTGGTTCATAAAAAATATTGTCTGACTTGTGAAAGTTATCATACTAATAAAAAAACTTTCAAGTTACACGTCAGCTGAGTTTGTTAATGTTACTTCTATAAACATACTGCTTTGTTCTTTTTGTGTGAATGTTGTATACAGATTAAAAAATGAACTCAAACTTAACAATCCATTCCTAAACAGTATGTAACATAAAATTAAATCTAAAATGTTAAACAACCTTTCCAAGTCAATTATGTGTTAGGGATGTAACGATACCACTTTTTTTTTTATTCTCGATCTCAATGCAGATACTACTCTCGATTCCAAAAATTGTGATTCTTTTACTTACAGACAATTACTTTACAGAACTAAATACTAAATAGGAGGGTGTGAAATTTAATTATTTAAACTAGGCCTACATTAGTAGTAGGCCTATTACTAACAAATAATATAACATGAACAGTGGGAGCATATTCATATGAAATTCCAAAAAGTTCAAAAGAAGCATATGATATAATATTGAAAACATACATATACATGCCTGCCAACCTTTCCGATTTTTCTGGAAGTTTTCTGGAAAAAGCTGCCATATATTGTTTTCCGGAAATATGTACATTCTTCCGATTTTTAATTAGTTGATTCAGTAAAAAACTATTTTTGCGATTAGTTGTTAAAACACTGAAAGCGTAGTGTTGTGACGATATAGATAGATACTAATTTTGCCTGCATCCAAGAGATCACGTTACAAGAGGGCAACAATCGATTTTTGCATATTGATTGTTTGTTGGAACTGCATTTTTTCGTCTGGAGTTTTTGATAGCTACCGAATTTGTTTGTGAATACGAATACGTGTGGATGTTGATTTTACCGTGAACTGTTTCAATTTGAAGTCTAGTTGAAACACGTGTAAACGATTTTAATACATTGTGTGATAAAAGCTGTATATAACTACATATGGACTGTGATTACAATGTGGTATGTATTATATCTCTTGCCGGCCATGTTTTTGTGAGGTCTTTATAGGTTAATTATTGTCAACTCTGCAAAGTTTAAAACTAAAGATGAGTAGAAAAAAGCAGTATTACGACCAGACATTCCGGGAATCATACAGGTTAGAGTTTCCATGTATTATAAAATCATACAAGGGCGATAGGCTTGGTTTTTGTAGTATATGCCGATGCGACATAAACATTGCACATGGTGGGAAAATGGATATAAGTGTACACGTTAAAAGCGCAAAGTATGTCGCCGACATAAAGTGCCAGGAAGAAAATCAGAAGATTTCCAAGTTCTTTGCAAAACCTGGAAATGCCGATCGGGACGTTACGCAAGCGGAATGCTTGTTTACTTCTTCTTTGGTAGAGCACAACATTCCCCTAACTGTCACAGATCATGCAGGTTTGCTACTAAAAAAAAAAATGTTCCCGTACTCGGAAATTGCAAAGAAATATGGATGTGGTCGTACCAAAACGTCAGCAGTTGTAAAGGAAATGGCTTCTGATACAAAATCTAGTGTAGTACAATGTTTGCAGAATGCACCGTTTTCTGTTTCAACTGATGGAAGCAATGACACCAATTCAAAGTTGTATCCCATTGTAGTGACGTTTTACGATGATACACAGGAGAAAATTGTGAACTCTGTTCTTTATACCCCTGCCTTGGAAGGAGGTTCTACTGGACGGAGTATAGGTAATTTAGTGCTTGCACAACTTGAATGCAATAACATTCCTGTTGAACACTGCGTGGCTTTTTGTGCAGATAATGCAGCTGTAATGGTTGGCCATAAAAATGGTGTTGCAGCAGTGTTGAAAGATAGACACCCTGGGCTTATCGTGATTGGTTGCATATCTGCAGAAAAGGCTGTATCTGCTTTGCCAGTAAAAGTTAACGACATTCTTGTGGACATTTTTTATTATTTGGAGAAATGTTCAAAGAGAAAAGAAAGGTTACAAAAATTTCAAGAGCTCCATGATACAGAAGCGAAGAAAATACTCAAGCATGTCTGTTCAAGATGGCTTTCTCTTGGAAAAAGTTTGTTGAGGGGTTTTGAACAGTGGGAACCATTGCTTAGTTTCTTTAAGGGAGAGGTTGTAAATGATAAACCTTCATCTTCGAAGTCTCCCCTCTTACAAAATTCCCAAACTACAATCATCACCCTGTTCAACCTCTGATGGGATATGTCAGAAAAACATAAATGAGAAAATAAATAATTTGTGTTCTGCCTCTGATTCCAGCAAAAAGAGAATTGCTTTGACATCAGCAAACAGTGATGCTCCTATTCTGAACAATACAAGTCCTTTTGTAAATTGGGAAGAAAAGCTATTTATGTTTCTTTCTTCTGACCTAAATAATAATTTTGTGAATTTCTTCTAGGTGTCCTCCCAACATTTGAAAAACTTGACGTAATTCTTCAGTCGGCATCTCCACACATTCATATTTTGAGAGAACTGTTGCTTGATTTTCTAAAACTAGTTACATAAATACTATGAATGGCACTGCTATAACAACTAAAAATAATTATTCAAATAAACAGTACTGTTGCACTAAAAAAAAAAATTTCTGGAAAAAATGTGCATCTTGTTTTTTCTTTCTTTATTCCCCCAACAGCAGTGTTTACAGCGAGGAATCTAATTTCTGTATGAAGAATAGGTATTGTCGATACCTCTTGATACTAGCGGTTTTGAGTAGGGGTGGAATCCGCAGTGCTTTTGTACCTCTATACCATTGGTACTTTACAGTATCTGGTATTGCATGAGAATATATGAAAGTATTGTATTTTAACATTGTGCTAATGGTATTTACCATGTAATGTGTGTTTTTTTCATGAAGCACAAAATCACAAAATTCCCCATTATACTTGCACTGTTTTTTTATCACATAATCATCTCTACTGCATAACAGTTACGCGAGTTTTAAATACTGAAAATTGGATACCCATCTAAGAGCCATTTGTTACTCCAGCCGCATCACAACATGTGGACTTGTTGGGATGGGACAAACCAAAGCTGGAAGTGTCCAGTTAAAGTTTGATTACAGCTTCAACTGTTCAAACGAGATTCTATAGAATCGAAGGAGACTGTGTTGCTGGTTTATCATTGGTCAAGAATGTTGGTGTAACAGGCTGCCCACCATTTTGTTTAAAGTGTAATGTGGGTTTTTATATATGTAGTTTCAGTGTGTAACAACACTGTATAGTAAAATTAGGAATTTCCACTGCCAAGTTTTTTTGTGTTCATGGCAGTTTTAATTTGGTATTGAGTATTGTGAGAATGTTTTGGTGTTGATACTGGTATTGAGTATCGAGAAAATGTGGTGTTGACCCCATCCCTAGTTTTGATGGTATTGTGGTTTCGAGAATCTGAATCAGCCCATCCCTGTATTGAAGCAATAATGCTTTTAAATGTAAAATTAGACTTTATTTTGCTAAGGTACTAATTCCAGTAGAATTATTTCACACAAATGAATTCTCTTGTAACTTGTGGACTTGTGATTTTATGAAATAGGACCCTAGTGTCGAGAAAATTTGCAACTTTCCATATCAGCATTTTCCCTGTACTTATACTTGAATAATTTTTACTGTCACTTAGTGTCGGGGCTGGCATCCGCTGGTGAAGTCAGAGGGATGAAATACCACTGTCACCTTTTGCATAAGTGTAACATCTTTGGGATGTGCAGCACAGTTGTCATTAAATATCTTAGTGTTGTGACCTCGCATTATGCATACATCAGTAGGCCATGTGTTGTGAGTCAGTATGGGATTACAGGAAATTTGAACTGGTCAAATAGCAAGTTAAACTGTTTACTTCAAAATTTTAGTGGGCAAGTTTTTACCACTCATCCTAGTTAAGTTTGGAACAGAATAGTTTCTAATGCAGCTGCATTTTATTAACTCGGGAATTATGATTGTTGAGTCTTACTAATTTTAACGCATAATGTTTTTTTGTTAAATAATTTTTTTTAAAATTAGTTTTGTGGTTTCAACTGTTGTATAGAATGATTTCCAGTATTTTGTGAGCATGCACATCAACAGTAACGGGTGCAAGGTATCAGGTCTGCATATGTCAATTTGAATATTAATTAATTTAAAATACACAAAGCTTATTGTTTGTTTATTTCCAAGTAGTGTTTGTACAAAGCATCTGATTTATTACTCATAGCGTGAATGTTGACACAAATGCTATTTATTGGGATGTGTGTCTGTGTGTGTGTGTTATATTGTAAATTCAGTTTATCAAAAATATTACTTTCTGTGGTATGCGAGTTCATTTAGACGTTTTTGTGGATAATGTTTATTTTTAAGAAATTTATGAATGTGAATAACTGTACGAGAGAAAATAATTATTTATGTGAATTTTTTTTAGTTTTAATATTTGAATTGTTTACTTGTGCCCAAATGTATGTGTCTGCCAAATAATTAACAGTTTTACAAATATTTACATGTATTAAAATTTACAAGAAACAGGAAGGTCATCTATCTGTTGCTTTTTTTTTAAAATTTGATTGTTCCCATAACATTGCCTGTATGTATATTTAAACATTTAAAAAAGACGAACGTAATATGGTGGCAATTTGGTATTCTATGTTTGGTAATTTGTCAGTTGACAAAATGCAAATTGCAAAAATACGTCATTGATTTTGTAGACACAATCAGGTAACAGGACTATGTTCTTAGTGATAAGTTCCTGAGCAGAACATCCAGAAGCGATCACAGAGTCAGAATTAACAACAAAACTGAACCGCAGCGTCGCGCACAGTCAACGTACACATCTTCACTTCCAAGCTGTACTCCTCCAGTATACATATACCTAACGAATGCAAAACAAAAAAGATAGTAAAAGATGGTGGTATTATTAGTGTGGCCACTCAACTGAGAAATCAGGAAATATGGGAAATAGTCGGGAGTTTATAAAAAAGAACCAGGAAAACCTTGAATCGACCAGGAAATTTCTGTGTGAACCAAGAATTCTTTAGCTACGTAATGTCCTGTAAAATATTTAAAGAAGCGATTCTACGAGAGTGTTTGTTTCCAGTTTGGTTACATGAACGTGTCCGTCGGCTATGACAGGTGTGCACGACACGCAGATCCATAATCCAGTCTGGCACTCTGCGCTTTGTACGCGGCATGCACATAATTGTATCATACCACGCAGGCCCACAAACCATTAACAAAATATCGGTTTGTTCCATATTTGTGCAAGTTAATTCGTTCGTATTGCATTTCACAAAATTCATTGTTTTAAAAACCTTAAATTTTAATACGGGTCTTCGTACTCAAAAGAAATTGAAATTGTGTATTTTAAAAGCACTTGGACTGAAAATGTGACTGTTGTAGGGTGGCAGTAATTTGTCACATGGCATGTTGGAAGCAAGAGTTGTATAAAATGAAGGGTTACTTCCTTCCACGTCTTGGATGGTGGTTTTATGTGTTATTTTTACACATTTTTTCTTCTTCAGAGTTTCAAAGTAATAATATGAAATCTTGCTACATTGTCATTACCCATATGAAATTTGTGTAGTGCTTTGCAAAATGACGTAACTTAGATGTTTATTTCTTTTGGAAATTTATATTATGTGTGGCGCATCACAAACGTTTTGCAAATTCTTGGATGCATCAAATTTACGTTTGGAATGTATTTTGTCGTTATGAAAAGAAGTGTCATGAACTTGTGTGGTTAGAAACAATGTCATTTGTTAAAACTTCAGTCATGCAGGACCTTGTGCTGAAGCAAGGTTTTTTTAACTGAAAAATGTAATTGGCTGCAAAAGGACCCAACTTGCTGGACAAATGCAGTGCGTAATTTGTGTAATGATAAAAATCAGTAATGCTAGCATGGGTAGAACAGTATTAGTAAGTCAAGCTAAAGGTACAAAATATGTCTGGTGACAAATAAGAAAAAAAATTTTCACGTGTGTTTTTGTGAAGAAACTAGAAGCAGAACATGTTATTTCGACAACAGCATCTACTTCATCTTTGCCATGTTCAAGTACATGTGAGTAACGGTTCAAGTGCAGAACCAACAGCTATGAATAAATTTCTGCTTAATGTCAAAAATTGAAAGCAGAAATTTTATGGTGCTTAGCAAGTGTAATGAATTATGTCATTTCGTAGTCCTGCAGCTCTGGCATCCTTACTGCCTCGCTTGTTTCCTCAAAACTCCGTTACCAGTTAAGGTCAGGTGCAGAGAACTAAGTTAGCCTATACATTTGCCATTGGTATAGCTCAATATTTCAGAGATAAACTTACTGTTAGCGCCAAAAACGCTGGCTGACAAACTTGCAGGGTGCTGCCAGCGAAGCGCGAGGTAGCTGCGCCCACAACCTGGTGTCATGCTAAAAATATTTATCTTCGTATATTCAGTTGTGGGTTTGCCAGGCCGGCACTAATATCGGCTGCCACTGCTAGGACATGCTGTCGGCCCAAGCGCAGGCGCGTAGTGAGCCGAGCCACCAGCACTTGTGGCACTTCCAATACCCTGAGAACTTTTGGCCACTTAGTCATTGCTTGTGACAAGTACTTAAATAAACTATCTCAATCGCAGCAGATGGATATTCACATTAAATTTTGCAATGAAACTAAGTTGAAGGTTACCGCATTCCCTAATTTGTACACATGCCGGTGATCTGTTGTATTCTCTTCAGGAATTAGTGGACTCTCAGCTTCTTCAAAAAACAATACAAATTTCAATGGATGGGCGTATTATTAACCTAAAAATAGTTAGGTATCTTGAAGCTTCTATGCATGATGAGAATGCAGATGTAACATCTTTTCGTAATTGGGGTACCTGTAGGCTTACATACAGTATACGATGCCTTTAAAACGGGTGTCCATTCATTACAAATTTAAATATAAATTAAAACATTATGCGTCTCGTGCAGTCTCCTTGCAACTACTTGTTCTGCCACTGCACTTACACCTGCGCCGTTCTAAAGTTATCCTGCACGTCGAATAGACCAGCCGCCTGCATGTGGGCGTGTCGTCACGAGCGACCAGAAACCACAAGTATCCTTTGGCTGTCCTGAACTCGTGCCCATACATGATGTCCAGTGATCTGGAAATGTACGTGGTTTGAAATTATCTGCGTTAGAACTCCAGAAACTATGCCAAAGGAACTTAGGTAAAGAATCCTCACTGCCTTTAAAAGTCTGAATACCACGGTATGTTACTGATAATGACATCAAGGTCATGCAGAGGGAAAGTAGGAAATAGTAAAGGATTTCCACAGAGCCTCCTGCTCTGAAGGACAAGGAAGGCATGAGTTGGTTTATTGAGGCAGAGAGGAGGAGGTGGTGTAGTAATGCCGGTCTTCTTCGCACTGCAACCCAAGTCTGATCGCCTCTGCTGGCCTAGTCGCAGGTGTGTCTGGATAATGTGTAATGGAACAAAAATCTGCAAACACTACACCTGTTTGTTGCAGTCATCAAATTATTTCATGGAAATAACCATGGTTACTACCCTTATTTTGACGTAATCTCCATGATGCTGTAGCACACTGGGATTATTAACCTCTTACACTCTCTCCAGACACTCAAGAATAAATAAGTGCTTCAGATCCAAGGATTCACTTTAGACTATAGGTCTTAAATATGTTTTCACCTTTTTTTTCGTAGTTAATCTGCAGCCAAAATTTGTCTGTCTAATTTAGAAACATCCTGCAAATTGTTATTTTGTCACGCATATACATTTTTTAAATGACTTCTTTATGTTGTAGAGTTGGATGCAGTGCTCCATCGGAAATCACTTTATTTCTGTCCTAAATATATTATAGCCTGTTCACGGTAAAGTGAGCACGTTTGAGTCCCAAGTTACTTTTTCCTTTCAGCCATTTTTTTTTTGTCCTTTCATCATTTTTTTTAAAATAAATATTGTCATGTAGGTAATAAACACTGTGTGTATATTCCACCGCACTTTGAAGTTAACGTCTTAAGGCCAAATAAAATATATTTATTGACTGTTATTCCAAATGAGAGGGCTTTCAAAAGTGGTCACTTTATCGTGAATACTGTATAAAAGTGCTGCTGAGACAGAGTGTGAGTATGTTGCGACCCACTTGGAATCTGCAATACAATTGTTTTTGGTCGCTCACTCCCGTGTAGCATGTAGCGTTCCATTTGGCCTGAATTTGTCTTGCTGAGCAAGCTTGTCGTACCATGTGTGATTTAAGCTTGATTCAAGGCAAATTTCTCACGACTGGCACATACGTTCGGATGGCTTGAATTGTACTTGTAAGGTTGCCAAGGGAAGCTTGTGGGAAGTGTAATTAAATTTGCTACAAGTTTGACCCATGTGGAGACTAGTTAGCTTAATTCAATCTTTTTGGCTTGCATAGCAAACTTGATGATTCAGGCTTATAGGGTTGTCGTGACAAGTTTGGAAACCCCCCTTAAAAGTACCTCTTTGGGCATATGCCTTGGCCTGCCATCCCAATGGGAGATCCGGCCCTGACAATCCTGCTTCCTATATATAATTTCTCGGTTTTAACCTTCAGTTTAGCAACTTTGAGATTTAGTTTTGTGAATTAGTCAAGTGCTGAAAGTTTAATTGCTATGAATTTAAATCTTTGAATGTTTGAATGTTAATAACTTATTTGTCATAACAAATGTAAAATTAATATTTATTATATATTTCCTTAATTACAGAAATGTAGAGAGCAACTGTCCTTAACAAATATCATGCATTCACAAGTGTATTAGCATTCATGTTTTCATATTTACTCAGTAAAAAGAGTATAAGTTTAAAAATTATACATGTGTGAGTAAAATATAGTCTTAAAAAATATAACATACTCTATATTTATTTGAAATGAACATTGTTTTTTCAATAACTTCCATTTACCAGAAATTGATATTTCTGTGGATGCCAAAGTTATTGAGGCATCTTTTAAGTTTTATTTTTCCTTCGGGAAATCAATTTTGTCATCTACGTGAAGCATATCCTTTTTGGGTTTCTGAACTCTTAATCCAGACAGCAAGTGAGGCATAACTGGTTCATGCAGCGGATACGCATCAGACCTCCCGTACATCAGGCTGTGGTATGGTTTTGGAGCCCTCGGTGCGTGTAAACTGGGATGGTACCTGCCATTGGGGATTTCAAAAACACTGTCATGAATGTTGAACTGCGTAGGATTTGGTGCTGGCGGGTATTCGAACTGAAACTGCCCACCATGCCCGTAGGAGGGAATGTTTCCAAAATGGTGATGGCCGCCAACCAAATGCTTCTTGGGATTCCACTCCTTGCGAGGGAAACCCCTGTCGTAGTCTTCTTCCTCGTTAACCCCAACAAAACTGCCGCTGTATATAGGGACGTCGGAAATTTCGTTCTGTTCGTTTTTTTTATTCTTCCCGTAGTCGTCTTCGTCAATGCTTTCGTCCAGTCCAGAAACTACTTTAACGGATTTCGTTCCCTTATCCTGCACTTCAACAGAGCTGTTGATATCGTCGGACTCTTGAGAGTTTTCCTCGGCGCTGTCGTCTCTGGTTTCTTGGGAGTCCCACTCGGTGTGTTTGGCGCACTTGCCGCTGTCCGGCTTCTCGCAGACAATGCGCTTCGTGCCTGTGGCAGGCGCCACTTTCACCTTCACCACCGCACTTACGATCCCGGGGCTGGTTAGGAGATGAGGCTTGGCCACCTTGCCTGTGCCGTGGTGAGCTCTGTCTGCCACGTCGGGGAAGCCAGCCTTTTGCTGCACTGTGATGCTGCCAACTGCACAAATCAAAACTAATCAGTGTTACTACACATGCATGGAGGGAATATGAGGCATAGTCTATTCATGGTTTCTTCACATTTTTGGAATCAAGCCTTTGAAAAATCATACCATGTATGGCATAGTAGGTTGTTTACTAAACATGTCATGCAGCACTAGGGTTTTATACTTGTGTCAACATAGAAATACCTTATTTTTAGTTAAATTGAACTTATATTTTATATATAAATTATAATATTTCATTTGTAATTAATATGAATAAAAACTGAGAAAATAGATGTGTTGGTAATGCCTAGTTTTAAATAGGTTTTTGTAAAATATTACACTAATGATGTCCCTATCGTGCAATTTTCTATACGTAGTTACGCTTTGCATGAGGCGGAGGAATATCCTGGAAGTGGAACATAAGCAGGACTTCAGGAAAGTTGGAAGTAACCGTGAATGGACTATGGTGCACATGCTAGCTGTATGGTGACCATTTCTGTACTGGAACACTAAAGAACTGTTTTTTTTCCACCAGAACTGCCAAACCACGCGACTTCTACTAAAGTTAGCACAATGTCTACTAAATAAATGATTTAAGATGCTGTCAATCCTTTAAGTACCCGTGACCATGATCCACAACATGTATTACGTGAAGGATATTTGTGTTTGACATTGTATACAACAAATAACCAGGGGCCAGTGTTTTGAGCACCGTCCTTTTGAGGAATCTGATTTTTTTAAAGTTTCCGCACCTCATCTGTGAATGGTCAGTGCTGACAGCAATGCAAACGCAATGTCGTTCATTAGTCGCAAGAAGCGAGTTTAAACTTCTTCCGACCGCGTTGCACGCAACTACGATATAAAGTTAGGCACAGTGTTATTTGTTTGTAAAAGTACGATTTTGTTTTAAAACCGGGTCACTGTTTGAAGACATGATATTGGCATTTCTGATGGCAGTTTGTGGACAAATGTTGAGGACATAAGCAAAATTTACATCTTCCTCATATTTAGTCTATGTACACATATCTTACTGAACATGCAAATTTTTCCATTAACACACAAAATGTTTAGGCCTAGAATCGATAGTATCTCCTGATTGAGTTGGGTTCAAACAGCTCAGAAATAATGACAAGTGCCTATTGACTTAAATCATCACTTATTCATTGCCCTGAGACAAAAAAATGCTTTATGTCAATGCATTAGAACAAGAACCAAGAATATTATTTATGGAGAGGTGGCTGAAAATATTTTAAAATAATCATACTGCAATGAGGCAATGGTGAAAACGAAATCATGAGAAGTGGTTGTTTTCATGTAAGTAATTTTTATGATTACTAATCATGCACTTTATTATTCTGAATTGCAGTACATTAAAGTGAGTGATGAGAGAAAACGGTTATGCTATTAAACCTGGGGTTTGGGATTATGCGAGGCGTGAAAACGTTGCATTGTTTGTTGTACGTTTTCCTGCTTGAATGGCCACATTTTCCACTAGTTCCTGGAGAGAGAGTAAACTTTTTGAGTGAGAAGTAAGCAACTTCAATTGCCACCAAGGATGATGGAGTTTCTGCTGTACATATCACACGCAGAAAATTTCAACTTGTGTTCAGAGGTGGACAACGAACAGCCTGGCTTCCTTCTGTGGATATCATACATTTATTTACACACACTTCAAGTAGGTATTGAGTCCATTGAGATATAGCCAATTTTTCTGAAGCCCTGCTTAAGTTTACTTTCAGAATATCCATCCGCCTCATGTGAATATAGCTACAATATTACACCAGAGAGACTACACACTATATTTTTGCACAAGAACTACTTTGTACTAGGAATTACCAACACTTATTTTCTCCCTGTTTTTGTTTGTGTTAATTATAAATAAAACATAATTTATATATATTAATTAGAAGTAAAAGTTAAATCTAAGAAAAACACTTTTGGAATCAAACCTTTGAAAAATCACCCTGTGTGCGACTTGCTTGATTGTTTCCTAAATATGTGTGGATCACAAACGTTTTATACTTCTGTTAACATAAAAATACTTTAAATTTCATTAAATTAAACTTTTACTTATATTTTATGTGTAAATTATAATATTTCATTTAGAAATACTGCGAGTAAACCAGGGAGAAGTAGGTGTATTGACAAAGCCAAGTGGAACATAGTTATTATGCAAAATATGATTACACCCGTGTGCACACGAATGTGGTGCGTTATCCCTCTGGTGCAATTTACTATACTCTGCTAAGCTTTGTTTGCTTGAGGCAGATCCTGGAAGTAGAATTTCAGCAGGGGCTTCAGAAAAGTTGGAAGTAACCATGAATGGTTTATACACATACCTTGATAGCTCTCGTTTTAATCTATGATGGAAAGTATACTGCCTCCTTAATTAAGATGGCGGGGAGCACCGTAAAACGAGGGAGAATTCCCCGCCAGTTGGTAGACGTGGAGTGGAGAGGTTTGGGCGGCCGTTGACAACGAGGTATAGAGAGACGATGAGGAAGAAGCGCCGGAATGCTAGGGTGGGGAAACGAGAGATCTCCGAGAAAACCAGTCGACCAGCGTCACGATTCCAACATGGGAATATACGGAAACGATCCCGCCGGGAATCGAATCTGGTTCGCCTATGTGAGAGGTGACCTTTACTACGCCAACCGCAATCCACCATTGGTAGAATTGTTTTAATATGTTTTTTGCCCTGCTAATACACTTAAGTATTTCTGTAAAATGACATATCAGATAAACCCAAAGTTCTTTCGGACAGTATACTTTCTGTAGTGTTTGCCGGCAGTAGAAAGAGGTTACTTTTTCCACAACTCTCATCTACTTCCGGTAGGCCATGTCTGGATTAAGTCGTTCCAGTGACATTGAAACCGGTGGAAACCGGAAATGAAGTGGAATTTTTTTCTGCAGTGATGTCATTCGCAACACTCCTAAAATGTATACATTAACCAGTCGTGCTGTAGTGTAAATTGCGTATAAACAGTGGAATAACTTCAGTTCCATCAACTGGGGCGACTTTGGGTCATTTTTCGCTCAGTTTTTCATAAAAACTGCGTCAAAAGACCAACAGCTATAAGCTATTATTTTTCCAATATTTTTACTGAACAGAATAGATTCCAACGAACAAATTAACATCCCATTTCAAAACTACAAAATTTCTTAACCTTCAAGATTTATTAAAAAAAAAAAAAAAAAAGTGGGACAATCTCGCCTCTACATGGGGTGACTTTGTTTCGAGGTATGATATAGCTTGAATAATAGTTTAGAAATACCAGTGAGAGATTGTAACCTCATTGTTACTTTGCAAAAAATCAATCTGTTGCATAAATATACATAGCTTTGTAGCACACAACATTTTTCCTCAAGCTAGCAAATCTACCTTCTGCAGCGGTACTTACGACACTTGACATAATAATATTTGTGAACTAAAAGCAGGTAGGTAATTCGATGACATTTAAAATTCAGAGTGTCGTGTATCGTCTTGCAAGTAGTTTGTTTATTCGGTCAGGCGTTTGCTTGCTACGTTCGGCGAAAACGGCGCGGGACACATCCAGTACAAGGTCCGCTGCTTGAGTCTACCCCGATAACATAAATAGTTGGCGTAACTGTATTGTGTTAGAATTAATTTATTGAAGTAGGGATCAATTCATCACGCCTATGGGGTTGTTAAAAGATTTGAAAAGCTCTTAACCTTTTCATGGCCACTTTAATTTACGGTTTCAGGTGTTGCAAACAAATAATTTTATGATGCGTGCTGTACTTGAGCCGACACATCATTTGTTTCGTTGGCGCAGCCAATGAACTGTAGGCTATATTTACATGAACTAATATGACCTGGACTGGTACGACGGATTGCAAATAATTGACCCACCGGTAAGATAATTGGTCACTGAGCTTCCCAGTGTGCAGTACAGACCAAAAATTACATGTACACGATAGTGTACAATGGGTGTGAATGGGTTTAAAAAAAAAAAAAAAAAAACGTCCATGGATGTAAAGTGAAGCGGTGATGGAGCAACGATGGGATGTAGTTGTAGGGGAAACGGGAGTCTCGTGAGAGAGTCCGCCGGCCGAAGGCAACGCCGGCCGGTTTCCCTCATGCGAAAAATCGAGATTGACGTCGCTGGGAACGGAAACCGGTACGCTTGCGACGAGACCCTGACGCTGGTCTTTACGTGTTGCGGGAGCATAGGCGGGTTAAAAAATAAATAAATGAAGTAAGAATAAACACAGCAGAGTTCTAAAAAAAAATGTTTGCTTTATTGGAATTCAAGTAGTGATAAGCGTTTCACGAGAAACTAAGCACTTATTTGAAAATCCTGATAAAAATCTAATTGTATGCTCAGTGTGTACTTTGATATTTCATTGTTTTAATACAAGTCTTATTGGATATAAAATTGAGTGTATTGGTGAATAAATGTATTTACAATAATCATACAACAGATACAAAAAACAATCATCTTCACACAATAACATATAAATCTACAAC